>JAZKJV010004929.1:0-54147 GCA_037367405.1 Ottelia alismoides | reverse complement strand
TGTCGTACCAATTTTCCATTGTTTGAACGAGCAATTTCCCATTGCCATAACCAATTGGATGAGTCCAATAGCCCAGCCCCGAGAGCTGGCTGCCCATAAGCCCATCACCCGATTTGTAATCCGTTGCTCCTAAGCCAACGACACACTCCCATGCATTTGTGACTCGATTTAACTTGCCGATGCACTCACCAAAACCGGTTTTTGAAACATTTCCATAAATATCTTTCGTTGTGGGTCGTAAATAAAGCGCAAGCGATCAATATCAAGAATTCCCTTATTGGTGGCGGCCCCACCCTCGGTGGGCCACGCACTCGTTCCGTTGCCGGCGACATGATTAATTTGTGTTCGGGTCGAATTGATTTCACGGAGAACCATTTCACGCTTGTCGGAAATCAGAATGCTACTATCATTGGCAACGGAGATATTAGCGATGGCTCCAAAGCGTGCCAGCAGGGGGCTCCCACCATTGCCGTTGGAGAAGGATTGGCCATAAATTGTAACCACATTCCCGGCCGCCGTGATGGTGCGGAGGCGGCCGCCGTCCATAAAATAAATTTTCCCATTTTTAGTGACGAAAGCGAATTCGATGTTATTGGTGCAAGACAAGGCCGGAGTTGCATCTGGGCAGGATCCGCGAGATCCTGATCCCAACATCAAACTCCAAGTTTCAAATTCCAATTAAATTTCCAGAGTTTGTTTCTTTCGATGTTGATTCCATACAGTTTTCCATCCATTCCTGTGAACTTCCAAGAGTAGCTTGAAGCGTTCATTCCATACCCCGAAACTTCGGGAGTTCGGGGTGATCCAAAGTATTATTTGAGACGGGCGTGTAGGTGAGAGGATTCAGAACAGAGAACTGATGTTCGTCACTGAAATAGGCAGGAGTCCTAAAATCATTTCGGCCCCAGACATTGGCAGCACCGACATAGAAATTTTCAACTTCAGAGGTTGTCGGGTTAAATGAAAGTCTTAAGTTGTTAAGTGTGGCGTTGCTAATGTCGTTTGGGTTCCCCATTGAAGTTCCAATGCCATGGGGATAAAATGAAGTGATTTGAGGATTGTTTCCCGCTTTGTAGATTCGGTATCTTTGTCCCAGCCCCGACCACCAAAATTTTTCGGTTTGAAAGTAGATATCTCCATTAGGGAGTGGAATCAGAGTCGCTTTGTTGATGGTCCACTGCTCTCCAACCCAGACATTGGTGATTCCGTCTTCCGGTGAGATGCGAAGATTCAAGGCATTTGCAACGGAGTCAGCAGTGTCATTTCCCCCACCAATGATGGTGGTGATGGTGTTGGTGGTGAGATCCAATCGACGGATCCGATCAAAGTCCCAAATCAAAACTCGACCCTGATGGTCCAAAACGACTTTGTAAAGTTGCTTCAGCGTGGCTGAACTCACGGCTCCATTGTCGCCGGTTGAAAACTCCTGTGACCGGGATCAAAGTTCTCAAAATTCCATCTTGAGGATTTACAATCAAAAGACCTCGGTTGTAGTCTTTGAAAATAAATTTTCCGTCACTCGTAATGACAAAACTATCAAGGTCCTTCTGCCAAAAGTTGAAATACCGATTGAAGAGCATGGCCTTGGTTGCTGAACTTCCGAGGCCATCATCAAAGTTTCCGGCGATGACTTTTGTGATGCCGGCATTTAACAAGCCGCTGGACTTGAGCGCGATATTCCCCGAAGTGTCGGACACCTCGACTCGTAATCTCAAGAGCCCGCCTGTTGGTGAACTGATTCGGTAACAACCAGTCATCCCGTCATCCAGGCTACTGGAGCTGTGATCTGGAGTGCAACCTGCATTGGCCGTGTTCGCGATATTGCTGGCAAACACAGACCAGTTGATGTCATCCGTCGTGAAGTAAATTTTGATGGGAGTGCCAGCCAAAGTTCCCGAAGCTTTCCATTTCAAGAAAATATCCTGGCCTGTGGACACCGAAAGCTCTGCTGAAAGCGGTGGATTGCTGGGGGCATTTGTATTTGTTGCGATGACGGCATCGACGGCTGGTGGAATGACGGGAACATAATTCACGACTTGTTTGTCTCGTCCTGCTGTATTGGTCTGAACAGAAATATTTCCGGCTTCATCTTTGGCCCAGAGGTAGACATCGTGACTTCCAGGATCAAAGCTGAGTAAAAACGGAAAGTTGGTCACGGTGACATTGGTGGACGGAATGACATTTGGAGGACTTGCCGACATCAAGGACCAGCAGGGATCGCTGGCAGCCGGCGAAGTGATGTCATCGACTTGGATACAAAAGCTCATCACACGGGTGAGGTTGTCGGTGACAGCAAAAGACAGAGTGGTGTAAGAGCTTCCGACGGTGCCAGACCCGGTCCCGATGATCAAGCTTCCGTTGGTGAAAGCGGGGCCTTGAGTGTCGCGCTTCCAAGTTGCTGAGGCGGTCGAAGTGTTTGCAAAAACATCCGTTTGCGAGAAGTCATACTGACGATTGCCGTCGGTTGCTGCCGTCACGGCGTAACTGAAAACTCCGGCCGTGCAGGTGGTGGTGTCACTCACAGCGTTGGAAACTGTGATGATCAATCCATTGGTGCAAGTGCCAGTGATTGTTTGGTTGTTGTTGGTCGAGATCAGAGGATTGGTGCTGGTGATAGTGATCACAGGCCCGGTTGTGTTTCGAACCCAGCTGCCATTTCGATTTTGCACATTTCCAGCGGCATCTGTTTGGGTAAAAGTAAAATTGAAAGTTCCATCGACCACACGGTTGGCTGTGTAAGCCCAAGATCCGCTGGAACAAGAAGTGGAGGCGGAATCGCTTCCGGTGACAACAACAGAAAACCCTGTTTCACAAGCGCCACTGAAAGTCACACTGTTGGACGATGTTTGAAAATTGACCGTAGAAGTGATTGTTAAGCCCGGAGGACTGGTGTCTCGAATCCAAGACGCGCTGACGCTCCCATTGTTGCCCGCGGCATCAGTTTGGGTGAAAGTGTAGAGTCGTGAAGCGTCTGTTGTTTGGACATTGGTTGTGTAGGTCCAAGTCCCTGAGGAGCAACTTGTAGTGCCGGTGTCGACACCAGAGATCGTGATCGTCAGACCAGCTTCACAAGTGCCACTCCAAATCACCGAGTTGCCATTGGTTGAATAAGGTGAAACCTGGCCTGTTTGAGTGATCAGGGGGGCCACATTGTCTCGCACATAAGTTTTTGTGATTGTTGTTGAATTTCCAACTCCGTCGGTTTGAGTGGCGGTGATCACTTTGCTGCCATCACCGGAGGAAAAGAAAATGCTTTGCGAATAACTTCCGGCTGAGCAAGGAATACTAAATGAGCTGAGGATTCCTGATCCTGCGAGATTGATGCTGAGACCTGTTTCACAACTTCCCGTGAGAGTGACGCCACTTTGTGCGGGGGTTCCATCAGCGGGCGTGGCAATGGTGAGGGCGGGAGGAGTGTTGTCCCTGACGAAAGTTCGATTGTCGCTGGCACTGTTTCCGGCCGCATCAGTCTGAGTGATCACAATATTTTTATTTCCGTCACCTGCCGAGAAAAGAATGGCTTCAGAGAAAGTTCCGGCGGTGCAAGTTGTGTTTTGTGCAGCCGACAGTCCTGTTCCACTCAAAGCCACAGTGAGACCTGATTCACAGGTTCCCGAAACCGTTGTCCCTGTTTGTGAGATGGTGTTTGCGGCGGGGCTTGTGATGGCAAGGCTTGGAGCCGTGGAGTCAATGGTGAGAGCCAGAGAAGTCGTTGAAGTTGAATTCCCGACAGCGTCAATGGCCGACAAGCGAAGGTAGGCTGTGGATGTGTTTAAGGCCGGGACCGTCCAAGTCCAAGGAGAGGTTTGGGCGGTGAGGTCAGCGACAGGAGAAAAAGTCACGCCGTCTGTTGAAAAAGACAAAGTCACTTGCTGGACTCCGGCCCCCGCATCGCTGGCAGACCAAACGACAGGGACGCTATCGCCACCCCGAAAGAGGAAAGATCCAGGATTGAGGCTTAAAAGCGGGGGTGTTTGGTCCAACCAAACAGTCACTGAAGTTTCAGTTGAGCTGATAAAACCTGCACTGTCGGCCGCCCAAGCGCGAAAAGTTTTGATTCCATCGCCAGGAGTCAGTGTCACGGCGTAGTTTTGGGTGTTGGGAGTTGTACAAGAAATTGTGTAGTTGATCGGCAAAATCGGCGCTAAAGGATTGTTTTCGGTCAAAGCCAGACCTGAAAAATTTTGACAATTTGCGAGCAAAGGACCGGTGTTGATGACAAGGGTTTGACTCAAAGAAGAAGTAAAAGTGGGGCTTCCTAAAAATGAGATGGCAGGAGGTGTGGCCGGGACAGTGTTTGCCACAGTGAGGGGGAAAACTTGGTAAACCGAGGAAAAGTTGAATCCAAACCACTGCCAAGATCTTTACCCGCATAGAAAGTCAGAGTGCGAGCTCCTTGGGAATTGGCCGATGGAGTCCATGTTGTGTTTGGAAAAGTGGAGATGATGTCAGAATCAACTTCCAAATAATGCCAACGTTGTAATTGGGATTGAAGTGGAAAGTGCGAACACTCAAGCTTTGCGATTCAGCTTCATTGAATTGGGAAGGGACATTGACTGTGAGAATTCGAGGAGGCAGATCCAATAAAAACGAAGCATCGCCGGCAAAAATTTCTTGAATAGTGCGACGAAGAGAAGCATCAGAAGCAATTCGCGATTGAACTTCTGACCAGCTGCCGGCTTGACTGAGTTGCAGAGAAGCTTCTTCCAATCGTTTTCGGTCTGCTTTTGTCAGCTTCTGGCCCCAAGCTGTGCCAACGGTAAAGGACAAAGCGGAACTTCCCATATCCACGGATTGGTTTTCAAAATTTGTCAAAACACTCGCGAAGTAAGAGTCACATCCAGAAACTTCGATCAAAGCGGGTTTGTCGATGGAGTAGGATAAGCCTGGCTCCAATTCAAATGTGCCATCCGGGTTGACCGGGGCTGTGGCGACAGGATTGTTCTTTTTTTCTCCGGCCGAATTCAATTCGAACAATTGTGCGGTTGGGTTTGTGCAGACAGATTGAATTCTGAGCGACCCACTTGAGAGGGGTTTGAAAACTCCGGTGATTTTACCTGCAAACACGGAAGGACTTTTCAAAACCGAGATCTCACCTTTAAAACTGCAACCCGTTCCGATGGCAACCACCGAGAAAAGAATAAACAGAATTTTCAGAGATCTTTTTAATAAATTTTGCACCAACCTTCTTATCGGTCGAGAAGAGGCCCGACCTGACAGCATTCTCATTTTGAATCGCGAGAATGAGATGATATTGATCGGCAAATCGTTCGGTTTTGAGGAGTTTCGAGAAGGGAAATGAACCAACGTCTCAGATTTGGATTTGTTGAAGAGTTATCGGGCTGGGGAGGCCTGCACGTTTTTGTAAACTTCGCCTCGAGGCCAGTCTTCAAGTTCCCCAGGCTCAGAGCGAGTGCCCAACTCAACCCCAGGGATAAGAACAAAAAGAGCGTGTTCTTCAGCACTTGATTTCTGAAGCTGGGACTACCCAAAGCCGCAATCAACGCAAGCTTGGAAAGGTAAGAAGCTGCAATTGAGATGGTCAGAAGGCCCGAAAGGAATTCGACGCTGAGGAGGCCTGATTCATGAAGTTGCACGTTCGCAATCACCGACCCGTGAATCTCAAAAAGCGAAACAAGGAAAGTCACAACCAGTAAGCCATTTTGTCCGAAAAGATTTGGCAAATTTTTGAGATCACTAAAATAACAACGATAAAGCCTGCAAGTTTCAAGGTTGGCCAAATTAAAAATTTTGTGTTTTGGGGAGATTCATTCAGCTCTTGATTTTTTTTGTATTGAAACACAATCATTGCAACAGTTGCGACAAGTGGTCCGACAAAGACAATCACATGGGGCCGGTGGACTTGCGAGGTTCCTGCCACCACGAGAGTCAGTCCTTCAAAGAGCATGGCTGCTGTGGCTGCTAAAAAAGTTAAAATTTCACTTGCGAGGTGTTTGCTTCCATCCAGTTTGCTTTTTTTGGCCAGTGAAGCGCTGGTAGCTGTGCTCGAAATCAAGCCGCCCAAGAAACCTGTCAAAAGAGCGCCGGTGCGCTTTCCCAAAGCTTCAGCCAAAGCCGCACCGAGGATTTGCACAAATGCGAGGGCTAAGACCACGGTCGCCACTTTTCGTGGACTGATCAGATTCCAAGGATCCAAAGGCTCCACGGGGGCAAGCCAAGTGATCAGACCCAAAATAAAAAATGCAGCCCAGGGAGCTGCATTTTTAGAAAAATGAAATTGAAGATTTTCAGATGGTTTTAGAACATATAAGCAAAAAAGATTTGCGGGCTATAGCCAGTGACTTTGAGAGTTGAATCCGATGTTGTCGACGAGGTTTCAAGTTTTTTGTATTCGAAAGAACCATAGGAGAGTTTTGCACCAAAGTAGGAGGATCCCACCATGTTAAAACATGTAACCAAGGTCAACACCTAAACCCGATCCACCGTTTCTCTTGGTTGTGAGTCCGCCCGACTCTGTTTTGAGTTCAGGTCCAAGAAAATAATGAACATCGACCAAAAATCCGTGCTTGTGATACCCCACACTCACACCCATTTCAGTGCTTGTTGTTTTTGATTCGCTCGTAAGAGATTTCGATTTGGTGGTTGAGCTCCCGTAAACTCCGCCTAAGTAGAGACCCATGTCAAAAACATATCCGAGCGCCAGATCAGTTTGAAGTCCATCGGTGGTGTCTTCTTGCCCGGTTGCTGTCACTTTCGCATTTGAAACATCGAAGGTGAGGCCGAGTAAAACACCTGAATCCTTACCGCCTGCCGCAAACACAGAGGAGCTCAGTAAGCTCGCAAGAAGAACCAACAACATATTTTTCATTTGAACATCCTTGTTAAAGTGATTTGTACCCAAGTGCTACCTAACAAATTTAATCGTAACGACTTTCTTGGGACAATCACGACGCATTGCACTTAGCCATTTGGCGCGTCTGGGTTTTGCTTGGTCGATCACCATGGAGCTGGTTGTGGTCCTTTCTCAAATAAGCTAAAATACTCCCATGTGGTTGATCGTTTTCGCCGCGACTTTTGTCGGTATGGAATTTATTGCGTGGGCCCTTCACAAGTATGTGATGCATGGTTTTTTGTGGAGTCTTCATGAAGATCATCATGTCCCACACAAAAAGACTTTTGAAAAAAATGATAGCTTTGCTTTTTTCTTCGCGGTCCCCAGTTTTTTACTCATTCTGTTTGGTGAGCTCCAAGGGGTTCCGCTTTTGGGTGCTGCAGGTTACGGAATCATGGCTTATGGTTTTGCTTATTTTTTGATTCACGAAGCCATTATTCACCGACGGTTTCAGTTTCTCAGAGGGCGAGGACCTTATTTCCGCGCCTTGATTGTGGCTCATCGCCAGCATCATCTTGTTCGAACTCGAGAAGGAGCTTCGAATTTTGGAATGCTTCTCGTAAAGCCCCATTATTTTCGCGAGGCTTTCAAAGCCTCACGGCCCAATTAAAACGCTTTGTTCAATTGAAGTAGATTTTTTGACATTGCAAAACTTGTCCTCGCTTTTGATTTTTATCAAAAAGCTCGGCTCGGCTCGAGTCGTGAGTTTGGCTGTCTACTTTTTTCAAGACTTTTGAATCGTCTCAGGATGAACCTTTCTGAGATAATCAAAAAACTTATTGTTTTGAACTTTCTCATCGGAATAAGGGTGAGCAATAAATTTCTCAATCAATTTTTCTAAAAGCTCGAGAGTCTCATTGCTGTGACTTGTTAATTGATCTTCCCAAATTGCGATGACTTCGTTCAGATCTCCGCTAGCCTTTTCAAAGCGACTGAGCCACTCGAAAGGGGCTTTGGTGACAACTTGAATTTTTGCAACCGAATCACCTCGAGTAAAATGGGAGGCAATTTCATCCAAGCTGATCGGTTGAGCATTTTTTAACAAAGACGTATCAATTGCGTTGAGCCACAGATTTTTAGCAAAGCTCAAATGGTCCAAAGGAGGGACTTGGACAGCTGAGATTCCCTCTCGCTTGAGCAAAGCAATAACTTGAATCAAATCAAGGTTTGGGCGAGTCATCCTTTCAAAAGGTTCGAATTGACTCAAAGTCGCTATTTTGACCTCAGACGAAGCTTGAAAAACGGTTCCGTGAGAGCCGAAATCAGCTGAGTTTGCAATGTCTTTTGAGACATAAAATCCCCCACCAACCGCGTTTTTGGGGCGATTGGCAATTCGCCACATCATTTCCTCTTCGGAGACTTCTTTTTGCTTCTGCCATTTGCGCGACAAAGATTCATCGTTCCAGTGATAGAGATTCTGTCCTTTTTCAATGGTGTCGATTTCGGCTATTTTGATCCAGCGCCCATTGTCGAGAGCGAGCAGAGACTTGTTTCTCCATTTAACGGGTGGGAGGCCCTCGCCCGAGCTCATGATCAATTTGAGTCTGGCAATTTGAGTGGCTTCAAAAGTTTTTCGAAAAAAGGTGAAGCGGGAGTCGGCGAAAACTTTTTTCTCGAGATCGTCTCGGAATTCCCAGCGAATTTTCATAGTCAGGTGTGAATCCAGGAGTTGAAAAAGCCTGAGGAAGCCACGACGAACCCAATCAGCAAATCCCAGCCAAAATTCTTTCGACTGATTTCGCTTTGTAAAATAAGTTTTGATTTCACTTTCATTGAAGATGAGCTGCAGTTGCAAAGATGCAAACTTGAGCATGTCACGATTGTAGTTTTCGATATTCTCCAGAAAACCCTGATCGACCTTGGGAAGAATTTTGACGGCAGAGTTTG
Source organism: Ottelia alismoides (assembly GCA_037367405.1). Lineage (NCBI taxonomy): Eukaryota > Viridiplantae > Streptophyta > Magnoliopsida > Alismatales > Hydrocharitaceae > Ottelia > Ottelia alismoides. Next base: position 45,407 of record JAZKJV010004929.1, on the reverse strand, counting down.
TCAAATAGTTCTCTAAATTCAATTGTCCCTGCAAGAACCGAAGGTTGATATCAGCAGATCGAATGCTCGCTGTCTCGAGTTGCATAAATCGAATTTTTGATTCTGACTTGAACTCTTCTTGAAGTTTGATTGAACTTTCGGGATGAGCCGAGTCTAAGCCGACAAGGAGATGAGCTTTCTTCAGAAGAGTTTGGAAATGTCGTAGTTTTTTCCAATGCTCCAGGACATCGGTGCCCGATGGCCAAGTAGACGGGCGGCGGGTGCCGTGCGATCTCTTTGAGAATTGAAGGAAGGGGATCCAAGGGGAGAACCTCAAGAGCTGAAGACACACGAGCAGGGACCGGGAGCTCGCTGAGGGATTCCTGAATAATTCCAAGTCGGAGTTGCCGTTCGAACACGGCAGGTCTCTGCATAGATTCACCCAATTCCAGATTTTTAATCTCGTTGTATTTCCCCATCAAAGATAGGAAGAACAACAGCTTCTTTTGCTGCAGACAAAGCGACGGCTTGCTTGAGTTCCTGCAAGTGGACTTTGTGAAAAGGATCGAAGGTCCCTGGATAAAGAACGGTTTGAGCAAAGCTCGCCGACCAAAGTAAAAGAAAAACGGAAAATACGAAAATTCGCATGCCGCTCCGAAACTGCAAGAGGCAGGCCCCGAGTTGACAGAGTCACTCATGCACCGATTGGACATTTAGAAGAGTTCACTGTTCGAAAAAAATAGACATGTGTCAATGGGGTCGACAAGTCCCAGGGTCTATCTCAAAAAATGGAAGTTGTTTGAATGAGCTTTCGGATCAATCTCAATTTGAGATCAACCGTGGCTTCCCTGATGGAGTTGTTGGCGACATGATGACTTTTAGAAAGTTTGTTCAAACCCTAAAGAGGAACTTGCCATCGGGGTGCGCAAAGCGGGCGATTGAACCTCGGGTCTAAAGTGTTCTCGACAGCGAGCTTCGTAAAGCCCATGAGAGCCCACCGCAATTTTGGCTTCAAGAGGAGCCACTCGTTGGGTTCGACTGGCAGCATGTCCACAGACGACACAAACAGCTTGTTGTTTAGTCACCGACTCTGCGATGGCCATCAAAGCGGGCATGGGCTCGAAAGGTTGCCCCTGCCAATCTGTGTCCAAGCCCGAAACAATCACGCGGAGTCCTCTTTCGGCCAGTTCCTGACAAGAAGACAACAATGTTGAATCAAAAAACTGACCTTCGTCGATGCCGACGACCAAAGTGTTAGGTTCAATCAGAGTGAGCACATCACGAGCACTTGTGACGGCAGTCGCTGAGAAAGAGCTTTTGTTGTGAGACATCACATCCGTCGCATGATAACGATCATCGATCTTCGGTTTAAAAACTTGAACATTTTGTTGAGCGAGTTCAGCGCGGCGAAGTCTGCGAATCAATTCTTCCGTTTTTCCGCTGTACATGCCACCCACGATGACTTCAATCCAACCGCAGCCGCGAACTTTCTTTGATTGTATTTTGTGCTCCAATGATCCCCCCAAAGACGAGACAAAGCTAGGTGCAACTCTTGAGCTGTGTCAAAACAGAATTTGAGTAGCAAGCTGCAATAAGAGATCTACCGAGCCCCTCCTGCTGGGACTGGGGTGAGGACGGGATTTTTGGTTTGGGGGAGGAGGTTTTTTGCATAAGGCGAGAAAACTCGATGCCTTTTTTATAGGATTCCGAGACTTCAGAATACAGGGCTTTCCAAGTGGGGGAGGGGGGGGTGGAGAAGTGATCGGACCAGCCCAAGCTCGGGAGAGTTCACGTAAGACAGCCAAATTGATTTTATTTTCCATCCAGCGCAAACACAAGTGATGAACGCTTGAGCCTGTGCAGGAAGCGTCTTTGTTCAACCGACAAGAAGGCTCGAGGGCTTCTAAATTGATCGCCAAACCAGCACTGGTCAAACGGAACTCTTCAAAAGGCTTGGAATTTGAGCGACTCTGGATAGGAAGTTTTTGTGCTTCTGGCGATGGCCAGTGAGCCGCCAAGCACTCGGTTTTATCGAGATAAGCCGTCAGCAAAGCCTCATCGACGGACTTCGAAAGATCTGCAGTTGAGCGAGTCAATATTTTTCGAGAGCATTGGGTGTCTTGATAAAGACGGGCCAATTGATCAGGTTTTTTAAGTTCAATTGAGCACTTGGTCTCTAAAGTGTTTTGCATAGGGTCGCCTTGGCTGTGGGCAAACAGCGGAAAGAAAAAGAAGATTGAACAAAGCCCAAATTTCATCTTGATTAGGATAGGACATTTTTATGACAAAGTCTATTGTCCAGGTCGGGGAGTGGTTCTGAATTCTCAGTTAGTCCAAAAAATTCTATCGGGAATCGGCGACAAATCCCATATTGTTTGGGATTGGAATGGCACTCTTTTGGATGATGTCGACCATGTCCTTCGAGTGATCAATTCCCTTTTGACCGAGCAAAACTTGCCTCACCTCGAGAAAGAACGCTACCGGGAGATTTTTGATTTTCCTATTTTGAAATACTATCAAAAGCTCAATTTCAATTTTGAGTTAGAATCTTTTGAGTCCCTCTGTCACAAATTCGTCGATCGCTTTATGGCAGGAGTTCACCATTTGCCTCTGCTTCCGGAGTCACGGGCGGTGGTCGAAGAGTTGGCCAAGCAAAAAACGAACCCAGTCTATTCTTTCAGCCACTGACCAAGAAAATTTAAATTTGATGATTGATCATTTCGGCCTGAAATCACATTTTTCTTATGTTTTTGGGATCGACAACAAAATGGCAGCTTCCAAACTCAATCGGGGATTTGATTTGCTGAAGGTCTCGAAATTTGCGGAAGCTGAGACCGTCTTGGTTGGTGACACTCTTCACGATCTCGAAGTGGGTCATGCTCTAGGGATCGATGTTGTCTTGTTAGCTCATGGTCACCAAAGTGCCGAACGACTCAAGGCCGTCCATCACCATGTGATCGAAATTTAATTTCGAAGGAGAACTGAATGAAGTCATTGCCCCCGGAGTATTCGATTCGAGAATTGACACAAGAAGAATTCACTCCTTATTGGGAAAAACATGGCTCTGAGGTTTTTCGGGATCAGGGGCTTCATTTTTATTTTCAAGATCATTTGTCTGACACAGAGAAAAATCAAGTTCGCGAACTCGGTTCGAGTCTCGGAAAACCATTGTGGCTTCGTTTGGGAGTTTTTTGCGGTGAAGAATTTGTGGGCTGGTCCATCGGTCGACAAGAGTTTCATGCAACTTTTTATATGCAAAATTCTGCGATTCTTGAGGCTCATCGACGAAAGGGCCTTTATTCGCTATTGATGGGGGAAGTTGTTGAATGGGCTGTCAAAAAAGGATTTCAAAAAATCTATAGTCGTCACAATGCCACGAACAATGCTGTGATCATCCCTAAACTTAAAGCCGGATTTCAAATTTCAAGTTTTGAGGTCTCAGATACTTTTGGAGTTTTGGTCCATCTCACTTATTTTCCGAATCCTTTGCGAAAGAAAATCTTTGCCTTTCGAGTGGGTGAGCTTGGGCCCGATCCCGAACTTTTAAAAGTATTTGATTCTTAATGGACATCCCTTCAAGGTATTTGAATGGCAATTGTCTCTGTTTACTCCTTCAATGATTACAAGCTCTTTTTCAACACTTGGGTCGAAGCTCAAGAGCGGGGAGGCTTTGGTGAGTACAAGCGCTTGGCCCAGGCTCTGAGGGTTTCAACGACCATGATCAGCCAAGTGTTTCGAGGCTCTAAACACTTGAGTCCCGAGATGGCAGCTGAAGTCTGCGATTACTTGCAATTTGATGAAGAACAATGCGAATATTTTTTGCTTTTGTTGAATCTCGCTCGGGCCGGTTCTCACAAACTCGAGAAAAGGCTTAAGCGTCAAGTTGAGCGACAGCAGGAGCGCTACAAAAAAATGGAAGCCCGGGTGCGGCAGGAGAAAGAATTGTCCTTCGAGGCAAAATCAACTTACTACTCGCACTGGTCTTACCAGGCCGTTCGGCTGCTCACTGATTTGAATGAAAAGTTTTCGATCGAGAAAGTGGCTGAGCGGCTGCAGTTGCCCCGGGGGCAAGTTCAAAAAGTCGTTGAGTTTCTGCTTGCGCACGGCTTGATCCTCCAAGAAAAAGATCGATTCAAAATGGGGCCGTCACGTGTATTTTTAGGAAGTTCTCATGAGATTTTGTCCCGCCATCGCCAGAATTGGCGACTTTTAGGTTTAACTCGGACTCAAAGCCTGAATGATGAAAACTTTTTTTACACGGCGCCCATGATCATTTCCGAAAAGCTCGCGGCCAAAATTCGCCGTGAGCTTCCTAATTTTGTTCAAGGTCTTTCGAAAGAGATTGTCGATTCAGAAAGTGAGACTTTGCGCTGTCTCAACATTGATTGGTTTCAAGTTGATGGCTCGGGTGGATAAGCTCGAAACTTTTTTGCTTTTAACCAATCTTGTAGAAAATCTTTGGGAAACTTTCCCTTCGCTTGCAGAATCATTTCCACCAATTCTCTTAGGTTGATATAGTCATGGGGTTCCAGCTGGGGCCGTCGGGGATCACGTGAAGGATCATAGCCAGTCGTCCCACCAGACGCCTCACGAAAGCATTTTCTTTTCCTCAAGCCATAGTCTTTTTCCGGAGGCAAAACTCCGTTCTCGTTTGTTTCTTGGGGAAGAGTGAGGAATGCAATTTCAGACAGGCAGTTGTCGAGGGAATTTTGCCATTGCATCAAGCGTATTCCCATCAGCAATTCATGTAAGGCTAAAATGAGCTGATCACTCTCGGACAACTGACCATATTTTTAGAGTCGAGCCAGATCTCGCCGAGATTCTGCCAAGCCAATTGATCTGTTTCAAAGCCAACTCCCAAACGCTCAGAAGGAATCAATTTCAAATCGATGGGGACAAAATACCAACGGCGATGATGAACAATGTGCAACAAATCCGAAGCAAATCGGACATCAGAATCGATCAAGTTGTAAATCACTGGAAGCAACTTGTCCTTGAAGACCGGGGTTTCTCGGAAAGGCTGCAAGTAACTTTCAAGAGGTCGTCCGTTGATTCCGTTTCCCCCCTCCCCATCATCCAGCCCTCCGGAAGGCTTCTCGTTGGTTTTGGCAATTTCTTTTTCGGGGGCGGGGACAAATTTTTCTCGAACGACTTCTTTTTGACAAGAGCTGGTCAAAAAAATCATCAAGACAAGAAAGAAAAGCTGTGTTTTCATAGCTTCACCTCTTGTGTTTTTCCTGTTTTGAGGGAGTAGCTCCGCTCAAAAAGTGTTGGTTTCCCTGTTTGTTTGTCCTGCACCCGGAGTGTGAGCCACTCATTTTCCAAGTCCAGGATCCCCAGTTCGGCTTGATCCAGAACATCTTTTTTCCCGACCAGGCTCAAACGAGTGAGAGTCGGTTTTTGCAAAGCGACCACCGAAGACATTTGTGAAAACTCAGCTCGAATGGCTTGAACGAGCAGGCAGCTCTCATTTTTTTGTGGGCAAACTTTAAGCTCAAAATTTTTGACTTCGGCGGGACCCGCAAAGCAGCGCGTCCCACTTAGAACCAGAAGAAAGGTTATAAACAAGTTCATTGTTAATAACTCGATCGGCAAGTGTTTTTATCAATCAAGAGGATTTCAGCGTCACCTCGAGGAAATACTCCATTAAGCGTGGGATCTCTCAAGCTTGCTGCTGTTCCGCAAGAGCTCCAAGCTCCAGGTGAAAGTGTTCGGAGATCAGGAGCAGGATTGTTGAACAACGCGAGAGCATCAAAACTGGTTCGATAGGGTCGTGGCTCGTCAAATGTCCAATCCACCACTCCCGAAAGGAGGAGGTTCAGTTGAGCGAGGTCTTTTTGAGCTTGGTTGGGATTGTCGATGCAAATTCCGGTGCTGAATAAATAACCTGGACGGTTTGACTTGTCCGAAGAACCTTTTGCGCACAGCCGTTTTTGCTGTTGGAGGGCCCACTTCGCAGCTGCTGCGAAATCAGCACCCAATTCTTTAACAATCGAGAAAGATTGAAACTTGGCGAGCTTCCCATAAGATTCGACGGCTTCGAGACGAGTTTGAATCTCTTCGGCCGTGTGATCGTGCCACTCAGATTCTTTTTTAAGGTCAAGAAGAAGTCTATCGATTTCACCTGTTGAGTAACTGGTGTAAAGACTCATCCATAAAACTTGTCCCGCTGCGATTTGTGCGAGAGCGGCCAAATCAGCTAAGTTAACTTTCACGATCGCCACCTCTTGAACATCACAAACGACGATGACATTCGGCGAAGAGCGGTCTGGTGAAGGTCGTCCGGTTGTTCAACGACGGGATTGTTGTCTTTGATCACGCAGGAGTTGCGATAATTTTCAACCAGAGTGTCTCGAAAAGAATGAGGGTTGAGATAAATGCTCATCGTTCCAAACTTTTCCAAATTGGCTTTGAGATACTTGCGAAATCGATTGATCGCGTCTCTGGAATTTGCGAGATGAGCTTGGACATCAGAGATGGTTTTGATGTCTTCTGGCCCGTCCAACAGGAAATTTTTGAGAGGAGAGTTTGGAATGCCTTTGATCATCTCTTCATGATGAGCAATCGATCCGTGAAGTCGAACAACGGGTTTAATTCGATTCAACATGCCACGAGACTGAAGATAAATGTCTAAAAATGCCGAATGGAACTGAGCCCGTTGGTTGTTGGGGTCTTTTTCGAGAGCCATTTTGAGCGCTGATTCGGCGAGGGGAAAGTTAAGAGTCGCTATCAGTTGTTCGGCTGCTTGAGCGAGCTCTTCGGCCGTTTTTTGATCGTTGACGGTGATTTCAATTTTCGTATTCTCATTCGGTTTGTTATCCACCGGGACTTCGACAATTTTCTCTTTCACGCAAGCCGAGCCCACCAGTGAAAGCATGATCACGAGGCTTTTGAATTTTTGAAGAATTGTTTGAGGACTTAACATCGTAAAACTCCTTTTGAGTTCGTTTTGAGGGACATCATTTTCTTTTCCTCAATCTAACGAAGCTGTTGTGACGACTCCAGCTCTATTTAGTAAACAGTTAATTAAAAAATTAACTGTTTAGTTAACTAAAGATCTGTTGGCGTTCTGGGTTATAAATGAATTGAGCCCGAGAGACCAGGCCCGAGAATCACTTCTCCCTTTTTTTCAATCTCGCCCCTTCAATATTTACAATTGGGGTGGGTGGCCTACTCCCGGGTGCTCCAGCTGGTGAAATAGCGAGGCTCATACTCGTCATCAACGGGAGTGGACTCCATGTCTCGCTGGACACGAGCTTGATAGTCGCCGATCAGATTTTGATCAAGAAAGCCCTCGTGGGCGAGGCGATCGGCCAGCTTGTTGGGGTTCATAAACTGAAACTGCCCAGGAAGGGGAGGGTGTCCCCCGTCTTCAACTGAATAAAGGGCGCGAATCACCACAAAAAATTTCTGACCTGGGAATTTGCGGGCAATCTTTTGATAGATTTCGGAATCTTGTTCGCCGTTGTCACCGATCAAGAGGACATCGGAGTAACTGGTTTTTCTCAAAAGTGCTTTCAAAGTCTCGTATTTGAAATTCTCTGGGGATTGCCCTCCTCGCAAAATCATCTGGCCTGGGGGGAATTGATTTCGCTGAAGAAAATTTCGATGATTTTCTTCCATCCAAGTTTTCGGAGCATTGCTTAAGTAAACAAAATCCACATCCTGGCTTCTTTGAATCAACTCGTAGAGCTCGGGCATTCCTTTAAATACCACTTTGGTTTCGCCAGACCTTTGCAAGGCTTGCCAAGTCGACAAAACATGAGAAATTTTGATCGTGTCATCGATATCAGAAACCAAAAGAGTTCGAGCTTGGACAGTCGAAGTCCACAAAGACACACAACTGAAAATCACTCGACAAAAGGTTTGAAACTTCACTCTGATTCCCTCCCTAAGTCTTGTTTAACCCCGAATTTTGAAGGCCTGTCAATTTTCTTTCACGACTCGACTCCTGTCCGATTTGTTTTTGTCCGATCTCTCGAAGCAACAACCGAGGAGGGATCTCATGTTTTTGAAATCCACGCTGATAGGTCTCATTTTAACGTCTAGTCTTTCGTTCGCTGCTTTTGCGCAATCAGAAGAGTTTGGCGACTTTCATGTTCATGACGATTCCACGGCTGATTTTGAATGGGAAATGTTTGACGGCTACGAGCCTAACTTGCGCAGTTGCCAGCGAGCTGATCAAACTCAAATTGACAATGTCAATTCAGGCAATCGACTCAAAGAAGAGTTTCTGCGTGAATGTGCCCGAGCGAATAACAATTCTTCTTGGTGCAACCAACTCATTCGTCCCAATCCCGACAGCAAAAGCGTGTTTCAATGCACTTATGGAAGCAATCAAGTGCATCAACTGATTCATCCCGATCGATCGACATGGAAAAATGCTTTTCAAGCCGTGAAGTTGATTGAAGAACTTCAAGCCAAAAAAATATACGCGTGCCTGATCTACAATTGGTGGAGACCTGAGCCTTATAACAAAAACGTTGGTGGTGCTTCAGGCCGACATCCCTATGGAACATCAGTTGATGTGAGATTTTGCTCGGAAGCAGATGTTTTGAAAGCTCATGCTCAGCTTTGCAAATGGCGCAGCCAAGGAAGACTTCGAGCTTTAGGCTATTATGGCTCAACAGCCTTGCATTTGGGAATTGGCGATCGCCTCGCCAACACTTGGGGCAAAGAGTGCCCTTGATCGCAAGTTTACTTGAGTTTTAACGGGAGATCATAACTGACACGATTCCCTTTTTGCTTTTCTCGAGTAGCTTGGATTTTCAATTGTCCTGTTTGAAGAGAAGCGCCTTGAGGAAGTTTGCAATTAAAGAACTTGCTTTGAGTGGCGCAAGTCAAATCGAATGTCTTCTTTTTGTTGACCAGCTGGACGTCCACAGACGAATCGAGGATCGAAGGATTTTTCCAATCAAGATCCAACAGATAAACTTGGACTTGATCATTTTTGACGACAACTTCAGTGTGAAAGGCTCCCGGCATTTGGATAAATCCACCATGGGGACCAAGTTTATCTTCGCCGTGCCCAAAGCTTGGTGGCGAAAATAAAACATTCAAACTCAGAAAAAGATTTAACAGCCATGAAGACATGAGGCCTCCCGATTTCTCTATCAAATCTGAGCTTTGGCCTCATGGCAAATTAAAAGTCACGTTTCCAATTATTGAGCTTGATCAAGGCGAGCTTCGGCACGGGTTTCTTCAAGAATTTTAATCGCTTCCCGAGCTCCTCGTGCCATAGCTGTTTCCAACTCAGGCGCAGCCACGGTGTTGTTGGCATAATGGATTCGACCTGTTTGACGAGCCAAAACGGGAATGTGTTTCAGGTATCCAGGTCGAACGATATGAATCGAATCAGGCCAACGATAGGACTCCACCAGCTCAACTTCAATTTTTTGATTATTTTCTTTCGCCAAAGGGCTCAAGTGATTCAGCATTGTTTTGACAGCTTCATCCACCATTTTGATATTTTGATTTTTCTCGAAATGAGTTTTATCGGTTGGACCAAGCGGTTGATAAACTGAAATGACACCGAAATCGTCAGCGGGATCTTTTTTAAAGTCGCGAAAGCCTTCATAGCCATACATTTTTCGATCTTGCCAGCGACCTAAGATATAGTCGGTCGGGGCCTTGGGGTTGTTATTGTTAAAAGCCCAAGTGTCGTAAGTGGCTCGGTAAGGATGGCCTTTCACACGAACCACATGGACAGCGTAATCTGTCATTTGAGTTTCCTGAATCAATTTTGTTTTTTCAGGATCTTGCTTATCCAAATTTTTGATTAATTTTGGAGCAAGACTGAGAGGAGCTGAAAAAACAACTCGGTCTGCAATCACTTCTTTCAAGACCCCGTCTTGGACAAATAGAGTTTTGGTTGAAGAAGTTAAATTCTCAATTTCAGCCACCGGTGTTGAAGTGCGAACTTCAACCAAATGAGAAAACTTCTTTTGCAAAGTGTTGAGCAAAGCTTCAGACACGGTCCCTGTTCCTAAAGTTCCTGTGTAGCGAGTGTAAATCTCGGATGTGTAGAAATCGATAAACTGCCGTGCCGAAATCTTGTGTGCTTCTCCACCTAAAGCGGAGCGGCCATAGAGATTGAGCAAATCGATGACATCTTTCATGGGATCTTTTTTGTCGACGTTCTCATCTTTGAGAAACTCAGCAACGCGGGTCTTAGACTCTTTGTCTCCCCAAGTTGTCACAAGCTCGGGCATTTTTCGCACCAGGGTCGCCATGTCCATGCTGTCGGCCCATTCGGCCAAAGGTCCTTCTTCTTTTCCGGCTCCTTGTTTGTCAAGTTTGAGCAGAGCGTGTTTAAAGAGTGCAAATGATTGAGGAAGTTCGTGCAAAGTGTGCTCTTCCCAAATTCCTTTGTACAACTTTCCTTTCCAAAGGTAGCTGTCGATAGGCTCTTGGATACTGATTTTCTTTTTGTAGTCACCAAGTCCAATTTTTTTGAACATCCCATATTCAAAGGCTCCATCGGGGCCCGCCGAGTAAGCTGCTCCGCCTCCGGCACGAACACCTTTCAGTTCAGAGCCCATTCCAAGGCCTCCGGCTTTTTCATTTCTTTCAAGAACAAGGACTGATTTTCCACCTTCAGCCAAATAAAGGGCTGTCGTCAGTCCAGCAGGTCCCCCTCCTACGATCACAACATCGTATTTTTTGAGTTCGCGGACCGGGGTTTGATTTTGGGGTTTGGCAGGGCGTAGGGTTGAGTGATCGTCCATTTTGAAGATGACGGGGAAATTGCCGTCGGTGACTTCAACCAGATTTTCAGCGACGCCATATCGTTCGAGGAGCATTTGTTTTTGTGATTCGCTGAGACGATTTTTATAAAGGTCGCGGCAAATGTTTTGTCCCCAAGCAGGAGCTTGTGTGAGCAAAACTAAAACAGCAGCGGTTGTCACCATCGGGATCATTCGTCGTTGCGAACTCATAATTGCTCCTTTAAATCTGTCAAATTGTTCGACACCTGACTATCTGGTGACTTCTCAGAAGTTTCCAAACCATCAAGAACGAAGTTTCAAATCGAACTGTTACAGGATGGATGCCAGAATGTTTGGTTTTTGTTTTGCACTCTCCAGAGATTATGAAAACACTGACACTTGCTTGCCTCTTTTTCTTTTCAGTTTCGGTTCACGCCGCCCCTGTTTTTGATCCAAATGCTTTTGGGGCCGATCGTGATCGGGAATTTCAAGATTTGGTTTCAAACTTGGATCTCGAAGATCCTCGTGCTGTCTTCGAAAACAAAACCAGTGGGACATCTTTAGGTCTTAAAATTTCTTTCGATGGTAAAAAGATCGGCAAATGGTTGCCTGAAAATTCTGCTGCAAACCCTGAAGCTCAACAAGTTTCTTACAAACTGGGATTGCTCTTAGGTTCGGGAGATTTGGTTCCCGCGGTCACTTATTTTCAGCTGAAAGGCCGCGCTCTTCGAGAGTTTGCGATTCTCATCCAAGCGCGTTCCGAAAAAAACAAGTGGCGCATGATCAATCAACAGTCTTTGCTCAAGAAGTTGGCTCAAAATTCTGAATCGATGGACGGTGTCCTGATCGAGCATGTGAAAGACAACCGCGAAGTCGAAGAGTTGACGAAAGCTGATCAAAACACGATCAACTCCAACCATCCTTTGGCTCAAATGATTCGAGCAGAGGGACCTTTCCCGCAAAACAAACTGATGACATTTCGAGGATTTAAAACCAAAGAAGGAAAAGCGGCCACCAACACCGAGCTTGCGCTCGCTTCACAATTGTCACAAATCTTGATTCTCGATTGCTTGACGGGGCAATTTGATCGTTGGAGTGGAGGAAATGTCGAAGCTGTTGTTAAAAAGTCGGGAATGCTCAACATGATTGCTCGCGACAATGGCGGTGGATCCATGGTGGGGACGTCTTGGTGTCAAGCCGCCTTGAACAAAGTGACACGATTTGACCGGAAGCAAGTTCAAGCTTTACGACTCCTTCAGCTGTATCTCGAAGAATCGCCAACGCAAGTGACTCAATTTTTGGGGCTTCGTTCGCCACTTCGGCATTTGAAAACTCGAGTGGAAATGGCTCTTCAGCATATCAGATTGCAAGAGCAACGCTTTGGAGATTCAGCGTTTTTTCCCTGATGCTGGACCTGCCGGGAGAGGTTTTGGGGCCTCACTTTTCCGTTTTGAAATGGGTGAGGAAATTTGGTCTTTCATTTCGGGACATTGAGGTCGGCCTCCACGAGTGGGGGGACCCCAATTGTCTTTTTGCATACAGTTTCTGAGAGCTTCGATGTGATCGTTCACTTCTTGACGCTTGCTCGGATTCCTGGATTTCTGCTGAATCGACTGAACCCAACCACCCAGCGAAAAGATCATCAACAGCTTTGGCGGCCAGACCATCTCCCAAATTGTAAGTGGCCCCAATCGCTGTTTGATAAGTCAAATCATCTTCCCAGCGAATATTTTTTTGTTTTTGAAGAGCGCCTCAAAGCTTGTTGCACTTGCAGATTGTAGATCGCAGAGGCGGCCATGGACTGCAGAGGACATTTTGCGTCTTCTTTGGTGGCGAATTGTGCTTTTGTCCATTGCGAGTTTGCGGACACTGGGCCAAAAGTTTTTGACCCTGGGGGTGAGTCTTCATTTTTTCAAAAAATCGTTCCCAAAGCTGGCTTTCCCAGCTGCCCTTGATTTTCAGTCGAGAGTTGATGTGTTTAATATTGATGATCGGTGTGCTGGCCCAAGCCCACAGCTCCCTGTGTTGGATTTATTAACAGGATCAAATCCACTCTCTCGCCGGAGTAAACATTTGTAGGCTGTCGGTTGGATGGTGAGCTCTCCAAAACCCAAATCAGATTTGAAGAGGCTGACGACTTCATCAATGACCGGTCGATAGCTCTGGTAATTTTCAGCTCCTTGAGCGCTGTGGGGATAGCAGCGCAAATATTTTTCCACGTCCTTCCAAAGTTCTCATTCCTGCTTCTTGGGCTTTGAGGTGGGGAAGCAAAAGAGTTGATGTCGGTCACATTGCTTTGAGCTAACCTACTTTGAATCAGGCGGGATTTGTTTTTGATCTGTCTGTGGGCAGGGGGGGTCGGGCTTGGGAAGGTGTTGGTTCCGACCGTGCAAGAGTCGCAGCCGGGGCTGGATTTGAGGGTGGAAGTTCAGCCGGCCCAGGAAAAGAACTCCTCCTCGGTGGCTCATCCTGAGCTTCGTTGGCGAAGGCATAAGTGATTTGATCTTCGGGAATCCAGCCTTCGCTTCGTTTTCGCTCCAACCACGAGCAGCCACGCACTTGGCCCGAGGCAAAATCGAAACAAAGATCAAACCGTCTCTCCTCTCGAGAATTTCAGCAGGTTGAGCTTGGGACAAAGTCAATTTGCAATTTTCTGAATTGGGATCAGGTTGTTGGGTGTAAGAGATGCGCCTTTTGTGGGATAAATCAAAACTTGTTGAGCGAAGGCCGCCGACGAGGTGGACAAAATCCAAAATCCCAAAAGAAGAGAGTTAGAAACTAAAGGGGACAGAAATTCCTACCATCAAGCGGTTTTCATCATATTTTTGAAGAAGAGTTGAAACATCTCCACTTCCCGAGAGGCCCAAGTCGACTTTTTTCGGTTTTAAGCAAGCTGTAACTCAACGTTGAGGCTTAAAAAAGGAATTCCAGTGAATCCAAGCCCCATTTTCGAATTGCTTCCGTCGGAATACTTTGTCGAGGCACCGCCCACGTCCCTCACAATTTCGGATTTGTTGTAAACCCCGAGTCCGACCCAGAAGCGAAACCAAAATGGCAAATCAACTCCGAGGTCGATGAAGACATCTGTTGCTGAAACTTCCCATCATTTCCCGAAACAGACCCCGAGTATTTGCCGTTTGAAATGGTGCTGGCATCCAGAGCCAACCAAACAAAAGCAGGAAGCTTATAGCCGAAGCGGGCTCCCAAAGCGCTCCCACTGGTTTTTCCTCCGATATCAGAGTTTGTTGCTGTGAGTGATCCGGTCATTGTGCCGGATTGGATGGCAAAAGTCGGTTCAATCAGGACCGCCGACCAAGCACGATCTGAAAAAATCAAAAGAACCGCCAATAAAATAGAAAACTTTTGGGTCAAAAAAGCCTCCGCAACTCAATCTTAAACTGGAGCAGCCAGGAGGTCATCAGATTTGGCCGAGACTGTGACGTCAATCCAGCTTGAGGAGGACGAAAAGTGAACGCCAAGAGACTTAGGTCGAGGAGAGAAGTCCAGACAAAAACGTCTGGACTTCAAAAACTGATTTTATTGAGCAACTGCCGTGAAGCCAAGTTCAAAATTGTCGTTGATGACTCGGTCAGCAGCGAGTTTGAAGAAATTGGCAGAACCGTACTTCACACCAAAATTTCGTGCGATCAATATTCAATTTTCCAGTGGCAACGGCTTTTCCGTTCTCCATTTTCATTTCAACGGGGAAAGTCATGGATTGAGTGACATCCTTGATAATCAAATCAGCAGTCACTTCAAGTTTGCCAGGGCTAACTTCTTTTGAGGATTTGACAATGAGTTTGGCTGTCGGAAAACTTTTTAACATCAAAAAAATCTTCGCTTTGAAGATGGCCGACGAGCTTGGCGTTGTCTTTGTCAGTCGCTGGAATATCCGTGACAGTCAGTTTCGAAAGATCGATCACGATCTCTCCCGATTTAATGAGGTTTTTATACAAACTGATTTCACCTGATTGAATGGCCACTTCACCATTGTGACCGCCACCGATTTTTTTTGTTCCGGCCCAGGTGACCTTGGATTGAGCAGCGTCTAGCTTCATCGAAGTCATCGCGGGGGTCTTGACTTCTTTTGTTTTTTTGTTGGCCCATGACAGTTGGCTGAAGCTGAGAACCAAAACGAAACCGAGTGCTAATTTGAACATTTTCTCTCCTTTGAGAATGTTTGGTGAGTGAAAATGCTAAAGCTCGAAACCTGAATTAGCAAGTCCTTAACATCCTGCGAAGAAGTTGTTGAGGTTTCAGTCTTGTGAATCGGCAAAATTTGTTGAGCTTTTTTTGTAAACGCCGACTTGGCTCCTGACCCATTTGAAAAAAGGCAAAGCAATTTTCAAATCCTCACTGCAATTTTCGATAAAGGATTTTTCGACAACTTTTTTTCGTGAAAGAGTTTGTCCAAGATAAAATTGCTTTTGCCAGAGGTAGATGGCTTCGGGGGAATCAACTGAGAAGCCTTTTGGAAAGCGCTTGTATTTTTCTCCGGCGAGAGATCCCCAAACTCTTTGAAGTTTTCGATTGCTGAGGATCTTATCGATTTCATCAAACTTTTCAGAAAGACTTGCCCGAAGAAGGCTCAACTGTCGACTCGAAGTCATATAAAGTCCCAGACCGATAAAATATCATCGGGCTTCGCGCCAATTTGAAAGTGAATGCCTGGATTCCATTCAAACAAAGAAGTTCTTTTTTTCCCAAAGAGTGAAGTGCGCAAAATTTTTGACAAGACCTTCTTGGTCCGCTCGATTTTTGGGCCGCAAGGGCCGAGTCAAGCAACTGGGCTTCACAGCGATAAACGGAAGGTCTGGACCTATTTTTTTATTCAAAGTGGTCAAAAAAATGTGAAAAAGGTTCTTGGACATGTTCTTCATACAGTCCTCGATTTTTTTCAAACCACTTTAAACTTTTTGAGTTTTTATGGGCTCCATCAAAGTAGTCAAAAGTTTTGCGAGTAAAATGTTGGGGCATCGGCAGCTCAGTTGGTGAGTCCGAAAATTTCTCCAAACTCTAAACGAAAAGGCCCTTCAAGGCCGTCATTGATTTGCAGGCCAAGAGCCACCACTCGGCTCAGCTCCAGAGGGAAAGCTTCAACCGGTTGTCCTCGTTGGATGGGTTTAAAGTCTTTCAAAGGAAGTCGAACAAGAATCTCCTGACCATTCACAGTGTCGAAGCTTTGTTGAAAAGTAATTTCACCGCCCCCGGCTGTTTTTCTTCCATCTTTCAAAAGCAAACGATAACTTCGGCCGTCACCTCGAACAAAAAATTCGATCACATCCAAATTACTCAAGTTCCAAGTGCTCAAGGCTCGGTAGGAAGCAAAACCTTTTCCGTTGTTGAGGACAAGCTCCCCTTGAAGAGAACCGACACCCGTTGACCAATTCACACTCATTTGAATCGTTGAGAAACGATCCTGGTTGCGAACACCGTCAGTGAGAGGTTGCCAAAAGACGTCTGTCACAGGATCTCTCAGTTGAATAATTTTGACTCGCTCAGAGGCTTGAATTGTCCAGGTCCCGAGCAGGACGAAAGTGAAAAGCAGGGCTGTTGACATTTTTTTCATTCAGATTCTCCTCTTGTTGTTGTTGAAACGAAGATTGGAACGTTTGAACCATCATGTTAAAAACTCTTAAGGACACTCGAGTGGTGTGAACGGAAAGCTGCAAAGACTTTTGAATTTTTTCTGTGTCAGGTAAGTCAAAAGTGGCAAGCTGTCCCTGGCAAAAACAAATTTGCAAAAATATCGGGGAGAAAGCAAATTTGATTGGTTTGTGAAGCAATTTGCAAAGCCATCAAAGCGGTTTGAGCTTCAGAGCCGCGCTTGCGATGCGCCCAAGGGACGGGAAGACCATCGTCGTTGTTGACAATTTCGCGGCCATTCCAAGCTGTCGAGACAACAAAAGGATAGTTGAGCACATCTTCGAGTTCGAGATTTTTTTTTGCTTTCAGCTTCACGAGAGGATGATCTTGTGAAGCATGGAAACGCCATTTGATATCGTTCACGAGAGCATGAGTCATCCAAGACGAAGGAAGATCAAACTTTTCAAAATGCAAGAGTGAGTCGGTCAAACCTAACAGCGCCAATTGAATCATCTCTTGAGGAGAAACATCGAGAAAACGAAGTCGGCACTGAGCCATCAATTCCCTGTTCGCAGAAAATTTTTTAGTGGCCAACAAGTTTGAGATAGCCCCGAGCTCCAATCGTATGAAGGGGAAGATTTTCTTGATTGACCAACTCGCGAGGGAGGGACAGCTCTTCGGCTTTTTGCCACACTTCGCTTGCGATTTGGCTGACGCGCAGACCGTCAGCCGTCAAGTAAAACCTTTGCTCGATGTTTTAATCAATTCGACTTGTAAGATTGTTTTCAAATTTCTCCCAGGTCCCGGGAAATATTGGAAGCTTGCAGATGAAGCGACGAACACAGAGAACGAAGGGAAGAATGCGCTCGCAATTCTTTTAAGATTTGAAGCTGTTGAAAATTGAGATCACGAAGGTTTGAAAACATCCGGTTTTGAAAAGTAGTGCAACATTCGATGAAAGGCCACTGCAAAGTCGAAGTGGGGTGCCATCAAGCTGAAGTCACTGACAAAACACATGAGTAACCTCTAAGTCTTTGAAATGATGACAGAAGAGGGCTTGGTCGAGATTTTTCCAACTGGCAAAAACCCTTCGGGTCCCATCTTTTAACGACTTAAAATCGACGATCTTGATGATTCCCGTTGAGTTTTTGTTCGGGCACTTTGTGTTCAACAAAAAGAAGCCGAGATGGTCTCTGCTTCTCAAAAAAGGAGAAACACGATGAAAACTTTAGTCCGAGCCACTCTGATGTCTTTGGTGTTGGTTCACAGTGCTGCTTTTGCTGGTGGCAAGAGTTGCCCAGCTGACAAGCCCACAGCTGATATTGTTGAAACCGCAGTCGGAGCCGGTCAATTCAAAACTTTGGCGGCCGCTTTGGGCGCAGCAGGACTTGTTGAAACCTTGAAAGGAGAAGGTCCTTTTACTGTTTTCGCACCGACAGATGAAGCATTTGCAAAACTTCCTGCAGGTACTGTTGAAGGATTGTTGAATGACATTCCTGCTTTGACAAATATTTTGCTTTACCATGTTGCGGCCGGAGACTTTTCCGCAGCTGATCTCGTGAAAGAAAGAATGGTTGTCACTGTTCAAGGCCAGAAAGTCGCGATCGAGAAGCGTGGAAACCGCCTCTTCATTAACAACGCCCAAGTGATTGCGATGCCCGTCAAAGCCTCCAACGGAATTATTTACGTTATTGACACGGTTCTTTTGCCCTAATCAGAGCATTCGCTCAGTCCTTTGCAAGGCTTCGGGTTGAATCCGAAGCCTTGTCTTTTGGGAGTGAGTCAAGCGCTTGAGTCTGGAATCGGGGCGAGCTAGATTTCTTCTGATGAGTTATCAAGTCTTCTACACGGATCACTATCCACTTCCTCTTCCTTTCGAACATCGATTTCCTGAAAGAAAATATGTTTTGTTGAGAGAAATGCTTTTGGCCGATAAAATCGTTTCTCCGCTCAATCTTTTCCCGGCAAGAACCGCAACAATTGAAGAATTGTGTTTGGCTCATGATGAGAAATACGTGCGAGATTTTTCAACGGGAGATGTGGATCCGCAAATGATCAAAAGAATTGGTTTGCCTTGGAGTCCCGAGTTGTATCGGCGCTGCACAGCCAGTGTGGGAGGAGCTTTGATGGCAATCGAAGCAGCACTGAAAGAGGGAGTTTCGGGATGCTTGGCCGGAGGCACTCATCATGCCCACCAAGATCGCGGTGAAGGATATTGTGTTTTCAATGATTTAGCAGTTGGGGCGCGTTGGCTCCAAAAAAAATTTCCCTCGATGAAGGTTGCGATCATTGATTTGGATGTCCATCAAGGCAATGGAAATTCTTCGATTTTAGCTCAAGACTCACAAGTTTTTGTCGCTTCCATTCATGGCGAAAAAAATTACCCGTTTAAAAAAGTCCCTTCTTCTTTCGATCTGGCTTTGCCTGATGGGGTTGAGGATCCTGAGTACCTGGCCGCAGTTTCCGTGTTACTGCAAAAAGTTGAGGAGTTTTCGCCAGACTATGTTTTCTATCAAATGGGTGTTGATCCCCTCAAATTTGACAAACTTGGCAAGATGAATATTTCTTTTGAAGGGCTGATGAAGCGAGATCAAATGGTCTTTGAATTTTGTTTTCATCGAAGCTGTCCGTTGTCTTTGGCTTTGGGGGGTGGCTATGCGGAACCCATTGAGCTCAGTGTGCAAGCGTACGCCAACACTTATCGCGTTCTCAACAAAGCACTTTCAAGCCGGATCGCTTGAACCAAGCTCGCTTCCCCCATCTGACCCGACAAACTCGACTATTTTTTGAACTGTGGTGGGATCTTTTAAAATTCGACCATGTCCTAAGCCTGAAGTTGAGTACAGCTCAGAGCCTGGCCAGGTTTGGTGATTTTCTTCAGCGTTTTGATAGGAGACTTCTTTATCGAGTCGATCATGTACAATCAAAGCTTGAGCTTTGAGTTGAGCGCCAATCATTCCCACATGGAGATTCTCCGGGGCGACTTTGGCTTTTTTGATCAAACTTTGAAAGAAGACAGTTTTTCCAACCGCTGAAAATTGGAGGGCCTCGAGAAAATTCTCGATAATTTTTCGGTAGTTGGCTGGCGAGGCAATGAGCACAAGTTTTTTTGTTTGAAGTCCCAGCTGGCAAGCAAAAGCCGAGCATCCAGCGCCAAACGAATGGCCAATAACTGCCTCAAATTCTCCAAAGGATTGAGACAGTTTGGCCAAAGTGCGACTGAATTCTCCGGCGTTTGTTTGAGCCCCTGGCGAGCGGCCATGGGCAGGTCCATCAAATGCGATCACTTCAAAGCCCAGATCAACAAAAGGTTGAACAAAGGGAAACATTTGTGTTCCTCGTCCCGACCAACCGTGAACCAATAAAATTTTTCGTGGCGAGGCGGGGCCCCATCGATAAAACTGCAAATCATGAAGGGTTTCAAGTTTTGCTTTTTCTTTCCAAAAGTCTTCAGCTTGAGGAGGAGTGTGTCGCTTGGGAGTTAAAAAGATTTTGAGCGCGAGCCAAGCTGACAATCGAGGGGTCCAAAGAGAGAGGGTCGGAAAAAATGGAATCAGATATTTCATTTAATGACTTTCGAGGATGGCGCAAACGCCCATTCCACCCGCGGTGCAAATCGAAACAAGTCCTCGTTGTTTTGGTTTTTCACTCAGAATATGAGCGAGACTGGCTACAATTCTTCCTCCTGTGGCTGCAAAGGGATGACCGAGGGCTAAACTGCCGCCTCGAACATTGAGTTTTTGGCGATCGATGGCTCCCAGAGGTGAAGCTCTTCCCAAAACTTTTCTGCAATACTCAGCAGACTCCCAGGCTTTCAAAGTCACAAGAACTTGGCCAGCAAAAGCTTCGTGAATTTCATAGTAATCAAAGTCTTGCAACTGCAGTTTGTTTCGTTCAAGCATTTGAGAGACGGCCAGGGTTGGTGCGATCAGCAAGCCTTCGCCGTGAACAAAATCAACGGCGGCGGACTGAAAGTCGACAAAAGTCGCTAAAATCGGCAAGTCATTGGCCTTGGCGTATTCTTCACTTGCGAGCAAAACAACGCTGGCTCCATCGGTCAGAGGAGTCGAGTTGCCAGCAGTCAATGTTCCAGACTCACTTTTATCGAAGGCAGGTTTGAGTTTTTTGAGTTTCTCGAGAGAAGTGTCGCCTCGGACGAGGGGATCCTTGAGCACACCGTTGAAAGGGGTGACGAGTTTGGAGTAGAAGTTTTCTTGGTAAGCTTGGGCTGCTTTTTGGTGGGATTCCAAAGCCAATTGATCTTGCTCATCTCGAGTCACTTTCCACTCTTTGACCATGAGCTCAGTGTGTTGTCCCATGGAGAGCCCGGTTTGGGGCTCCATCACAGCGGGAAACTGTGGTTTTAAGTCTT
This sequence comes from Ottelia alismoides, assembly GCA_037367405.1. Taxonomy (NCBI): domain Eukaryota; kingdom Viridiplantae; phylum Streptophyta; class Magnoliopsida; order Alismatales; family Hydrocharitaceae; genus Ottelia; species Ottelia alismoides. Next base: position 24,764 of record JAZKJV010004929.1, on the reverse strand, counting down.
TGAATTTCATTTGCGCTGCGGCCCCGAGCTTTTGGGTCCAAGATTTTGCTTGCTGCATTTTGAGGAGTGTCCACGTAAATCGGTGGGGAAGAGTGGCTTGGATATCGCTATTGGTGTCGACGCCTCCTCCGATCCCAACTTCAATTTGGCCCGCCGCGATTTTGAGGGCGATCTGTGAAATCGTTTCGAGCCCCGTTCCGCAAGCTCTTTGAACGTCGTACCCGGGAGTGTGGGGATGAAGGCCACTTTTCAGAACGGCTTCGCGAGAGAGATTCCAGTCTTCAGCGTTTTTCATGACTGCGCCCAAAGCCACATCGCCTAAAATTTTTCCTTTTAAATTGTAATTTTCAACGAGCGCTTTGAGTGCTCCGACCACCAACTCTTGGTTGGAAAGTCCCGAATAAGCCGTCATCGATTTGACAAAAGGAGTTCGCACTCCACCCACAATCACAACTTTTCTCATTTCTTCTTCCCTCACTTTTCTCTTGTAAGTCTACCTATTGGTAGGTAGACTTACAAGCTGAGAGGTGAGTTTGTCGAAAAATGAGACGCAAAGTCAACTGTCGGTGAGAGAGCAAGCTCTTCGAAGTGCCCGACATCATTTGCAGACGAAAGGATTCAACGGGTTTAGCTTTCAAGCCGTTGCTGATGATTTGGGGATTCGAAAAGCCAGTTTGCACTATTACTTCAGTTCGAAAGATCAATTGGGACTCGCTCTTCTTGTCGACTATCAGAAAGCGTTTGAAGAGTGGGCGGCCAAGACAAAAAAACTGGAGACAGAGGATAAAGTTGAAAATTTGATTGGGCTGTTTGTTGGCCTGTCAGAAAAAGGGAGCAAAATTTGTCCGCTGGGGGCTTTGTGTGCAGATTTCAATAGTTTGTCAAACGAGTTACAAAAAAAATTGGTCGAGCTCAACCACATGCAGAAAAAATGGTTGGTGGAGCTTTTGGAAGAAGGTCAAAAGAAAAAATTGATTAGCCAGCGAATCGATACTCAAGTGGCTGCTTCAGGGCTTATGGCGCAAATTCAAGGAGGTTTGCAGATTGCGCGGATTACCGGCGATGCCAAGTCCTTTCGAGCCCAGCTTGTTGGAGCTTTCCAGCTTTTGCGCAAGTCAATTTGAAGTTCTGATTTTGAAAGGTGTTATGACAAATCAAAAGTCGAAAATTTTGTTTGATGGAAATTGCGTGGTGTGTGACTGGGAGATCAGTCACTACGCTCGTGTTGCTCCTGAAATGTTTGAATTGGTGGATATCAGCTCGCCGCGCTTTCAAGCTCAGGAATTTGGTCTTACGGCTGAAGCTGTCAACAAAGATATGCATGTTTTGACGAGCTCGGGAGAACTGAAAATTGGAGTGGATGCTTTCGCTCATATTTGGAGTCGGATTCCCAAGTACCAATGGGCTGAGAAACTGATTTTGACTCCGGGTGTTTATCAATTGGCCCAAAAAGGTTACTGGATCTTTACGATTGTTCGACCTTATTTACCGAAGAAAAGATAAAGAGCAGCTGAGCCAACACAATCTATTCAGTTGCTAAACAGCCCGTTTTGGATTTCGATCAAATCCTCAAAAAAGGAGTGTGTGTGTTGAAATCTAAAATTCTTGTCTGTTGTTTGCTCGCGTCTGCTGCTGCTGAAGCCTACCAGGTCACAGGTCCTGTCCTGGAAGTGACTCCCACAAAGATTGTCGTTCAAAAAGGCAAAGAGAAGTGGGAAATTGCGAAAGACGCAACAATGAAATCCGATGTGAAAGCGGGGGACAAAGTCACAGTTGAATACACAATGACGGCAACATCGATTTCAGGAAAGCCCGCCGCTTCTAAAAAATAGTCGGCTGTTCGTTTTCGCTCAGCCGAGCGAGATGTTTGGAAAAAGCTCTCATCACCAAAAGGTGCAGAAGGGCTTGGGTGTATTTATAAATATACCAGGGGAGCGAAGGTCTGAAATCATGAATGGCAGCTAAAATGGCCCGCCGGTGAAGGACGACTCGAAACTCAAGTCGTCCTTTGTTTTTGCTCGAAGCGAGCAGTCCATTCGTCACATACAAAAGTTGCCGGTCAGGATTGCTTCTCTCTTCACTCAGTTGAATTTCGAGAAGATTGATGGGGCTTCCTAGAAAAGAAAAAACAATAGTCTTTTCATTTTGTTTCACGACAATCAGAGGGGCTAAAAATTTGGGGAGCCATTCTAAGTATTGAGTTTTCACCCATTCGGCATTTTTTTGGCGCGGCAAAGGCAAGCGTTGAACAGATCGCACAGTTCTTCTACGAACTCGGTAGCGGACAAAGGAGTCTCCTGGTTTGGAATTGAATGAAGTTTTTTGAAGCAAATCTCGATAAGTCCTGTGGCTTCCCGCCGTTGAATAGAGATTTTCCGCTCTTGCAAGCATGGGATGTTTGAGAGATTCCACCAGAGGATAAACTAAATTTTTGGATGAATTGGTGATCAAACTCACCCAGAGTCGTGACAATGTTGGAGTGAAAAAAGGAACACTTAAAAAGATTCGTCGAACTCCCATTTCTTGGGCCGTGATTGTCATCATATCCATATAGGTGAGAGGCTGGCAGCCGGCCAAATCGTACACTTTTCCGAGGTGAGTTTCGTCGCAAGCCGCATCCGCCAGAGCAGACAAGACGGTTTCGAGATCAACGGGCGTGGTCAATGTTTGAGTCCAGTGAGGACAAACCATCACGGGGAGTCGCTTCACAAGTTTGATCAGAATTTGAAAAGAAGACCCCGCTTCTCCTAAAATAAGACCGGCGCGAAAAACTGTGGTTGGCAGCGAGTACTGGGCAAATGTTTCTTCGACTTCCAGTCGACTTTGAAGATGCAGTGAGAGATTGAGTTCATTTGGAATCAAGCCACCTAAGTAGATCAGTTGTTTTAAATTTTTGTCGCGCATGCTCCGGGCAAAATTGTCCGCTAAAATAAGGTCGTAATCTGCAAAAGATCCCTGATCCAGTTGAGCGGTGGGCCCCATCGAGTGAACTAAATAGAGAGCGCAGTCTATTTTTTTGGGCAGAGCCAGTTCAAGGGATTTCAATGAAAACAGATCACAAGCTTGCCAAATCAGTCGGGGATTGTTGGATTTTTGCGCGGATCTTGAAAGAGCAATGATTTGGCCCTGGGGAAATTTTTGGAGAAGTTTGGGAATGATTTCCTGACCGATGTAGCCGCTCGCTCCAGCGATGACAATAACAGGGCTTGGATTCATCGGAGTGAGTTCTTAGAGAAAAAAATCATAGCGGCTTTTCCAATTTTTGTTCAATTCTTGTATCAGGGATGACCCACATCAACGCCACCAGCACATAAAGAGTCAAAGAAATCCAGTGAGACCATAAACCAAGAACCAGAGCGAGGAGATACAAAACAAGCGAAGCATGGCCCTTGAGATCTCGACCCACGGCTTTTTTGAGCAAAGAGTCAGGGCCTTGGGAAGCAATAATAGTTTGCTGCAGAAGGTAGTAAGAGACACCGGCCATCAACAGAATAAATCCATAAAACAAGCTCGGCAAAGGGGAAAAATGATTTTCTCCCATCCAGCCTGTCACGAAAGGCACCAGCGAGAGCCAAAACAACAAGTGCAAGTTTGCCCAAAGAATTCCCCCTGTGACTTTTTTACAGGTGTGAAGCATGTGGTGGTGATTGTTCCAATAAATTCCAACATAAACAAAGCTCAAAATATAGCTGAGAAAAACGGGAACAAGGGGAAGCAAAGATTCGAGGGTTTCGGCGTGGGGAACTTTCAGTTCGAGCACCATGATCGTGAGAATGATCGCAATGACTCCATCACTAAAAGCTTCGAGCCGATTTTTCTCCATCTCAGGGGACCACGTGCAAGTCCATGACCACTTCAGTTTTGACGGAGTTGAGAATAAAACCTGAGCTAAAAGCTTTCTCTGCGAGGGTTTTCACTCTTTCGGGACTTTCACAGCCGGAAATAAAAACATGGAGAAGGCATTTTTTCATCACGGGTTTTTTGGCTTCACTCAAATCGGCAATCAACTCGGTTTGCACTTTGAGTTGTTGAAAATTGACTTTCGACTTTTCAGCATAAACTTTAAAAGTTGCTACAAAACAATTCGTGAGGGCTTGGGCGAAAAGATCCTCGGGAGATAGAGCGCCTCCAGGTCCTTCAAACTCAGGGGGGATTGCGCATTGATTTGAAATACTTTGACTTTCAACAGACCAAGGGACCTGGATCCCCGAAGTTGATTCAGCGTTTGAGTAGAAAGAAATCGGATACTTAATCACGAAGAACCTCGAAATGTGACGATTCAGATTGCATCTGGCTCGAAGTTCATAGAAATATGAACTCAAAGAATATGCAAGGAATTTATGTTGGTCTTGTTCGTGGTTCATTTCGCGAGTTGCGCATTTATGACGGGGCTTATTTGGACTGTCCAAAAACTCTTGTACCCGGCTTTTGATTTTGTTGAATCAACGAGGTTCAGAGAGTTTCATGAGCGTCACTCTCGAGTGATCACGTGGATTGTCGGTCCTGTGATGTTGATAGAACTGCTCTCGGGATTTGGTCTGTGGCTGCTGAATGGGGACAATTTCTTTTTTCTAATTAATGCTGTCGCTTTGGGATTGATTTGGCTCAGCACCGCTTTTTTGAGTATCCCTCTCCACAACAAACTCGCTTTGGCCAAAAATTCCGATCAAATTGCATCACTCGTTCGCACCAACTGGCCTCGAACTTTTTTTTGGAGCTTTCGTTTGGTGCTTTTGTTGGGGGTGTTCTGGCAAATGAGGGGAGGGTTCTCTGGCGATTTCAGCTAAAAATCGAACAAAATGGGAAGCTCTGCCCCCCGACGAGAAAGATCGCGTGGTTCGAATGGCTTGGGAAGATCGATCCACTTTTGAGTCCATCAAACTGCAGTTTGGATTGTCACCGAACGAAGTTGTTAAGTTTATGAGAACTCAATTGGAGCCGGCGGCTTTTAAGCGCTGGAGGAGACGGGCGACTCAGCAAGGTCAGTTGAAGCACGAAAGTCAGAGACCGGCCGAAGTGGATCGCTTCAAATGCAGTCGACAAAGGTTTGATGGCTCTACAAAAGGATGGAAGTAGCGGATCCTGGACTTTAGTTTTTGCAGGACTCTGGCATCCTCTGATGATGAATCGAAAAGTTGTGCTTTCACTCCTGGCCTTGTTCGTTTTTGGAAGTGGTTGTTCGCACACCGAAATTCAACGGCAACCTGACTCATTGAAAGTTTACCGAGCCCATGATCCTCGATTAAAGAGCGGTGACCTAACGATATGGAAACTTCAAGAATTGGCTCAAGCTCGAAAATTTGAGATTCTCGAGAAGTATTTCAACAATGGGGTCAGTCTCGATTCGCTTCCCGTCGGTTATGCTGCGGGTGCCGCTGGACGAGTTTTAAGTGCCAATGAAACAGATGTCGGGCTTCAGGTTTTGGACATCATGACGGGGACAAATTGGCGAGGTAAATTATTTTTTCAATCTGAGAATCCTCGTCAAAGTCATGGGCTCAATCGCATCAAACGATTGATCGGGGTTGAAACGGCGCCCATTGTTCCGATGGCCGCTTTCACAACAGAGCTCATCGACCGTCATGCTTTGGTTCCTCAGGCAACTTCTCGCTTGGTGACTCTCAACTATGCATCTCCAAAAACGCAAAATTATTTTCAGGAAGTTGTTCTGACCCAGATTCAAGTTTATGACCTGATGGTGGCTGTTCCTGGCAAGTATGGCCCTTTGTATATCGGCAAAACTTGGTTGGGTTCCTACGGCGAAGACGGCAGTTTTATGGCTCGCAATCCCAATAAATTAATCGCTTGGTTCTTTCTTGATTTTAATCAGGAAGCTGTTGATGATCAGTTGCGAAATCACTGGGACCAGAGTTCTGAAGTCCCCATTCGCTACAAGAACTGAGAATGACATGATTAAAATTCGAAAATCAGCAGAGCGAGGCCACGCCGATCATGGATGGCTGAAATCAAAGCACACTTTTTCTTTTGCCGATTACTATGATCCGAAAAATATGGGATTCAGTCTTCTTCGTGTCCTCAATGAAGATTGGATTGCGGGGGGAACAGGATTTCCCACCCATGGTCATCAGAATATGGAGATTATTTCCTATGTCGTCGAAGGGGCTCTTCAGCACAAAGACTCGATGGGGAATGAAACGATTATTCTTCCGAATGAAGTTCAGCGCATGACCGCAGGCACGGGAGTTCGTCATTCCGAATACAATCATTTGCCTCATTCACCGACTCATCTTCTCCAGATTTGGATTCTACCCGAAAAAAATGGGATGACTCCAAGTTATGACCAAAAAATGTTTCAAAACCAAATCGCCACAGGAGACCTTGTCTTGGTGGGCTCACAAACAGGTCGAGAGGGGTCACTGTTGATCAACCAAGATGTTGAGATGCACGTTTGCAAATCTCAAAAAGCGGGCGAAAAAGTATTTCAAACAAAATCGGCTCGAAACATTTGGATTCAAGTTATTCGTGGCACCGTGGCTGTCGAGAACGAAACTTTATTCGAAGGAGACGGGGCGGGAATTCAAAAACTGGAAACGATCCATTTGAAATGGCAAGGTCAGTCAGAGTTCATTGTTTTTGATTTGCCTTGAGGAATTGTGTCGAGGTTTCGAAAAATTTGTCCTTAGAGGTCAAGTCTGAAATGAACTCAGACGACGAGCTCGTAAAAAAGCCCCCTGTTGAGAAGGTGTGTGAAGAGGATCGCTTTCAGGCAAGGAGAGATAAAGCGGAAGAGCTTGGCGGATTTCAAAAGTTTTGAGATGTCTCCAGCGGTCAACTTGAGGTCCAAACATCGCTTTGAGTTCGTCTCGAATTTGAACATGATCCCGTGGTGAGACCTGAGGTTGGAGAATGTTCACACTAATCAAAGCATCCCCTTGCAAAGCATAGCTGCGTGAGACTTCAGACATCACGGCAATATGATTGACGAGATTTTTGTTTCTCCTGGAGTTCAGCAGCAGCCAGGGCCCCGCCAGGGGACTCTGATCAGCTGAAAAATACACGGTTGTGACCGAGCCCCAGGTTTTTGTCAGAGGTGGGCGAGCGTCGAAGACTCGACCTTTCAGAATCTCTCCATTTGAAAGCTCGACCCAATTTCGTTGTGCTTTTGCCACTTGAGCGTTGAGACGGAGAGTTGTGTTTGTTAATTTGGAAAACAAAATTTGAGGCAACTCACCAATTCCTTGGGCCGGGACTGCGACCGGACAACGGGAAAACATTTTGAAAAGAAACCGCAAAAAAGCAGCTTCTGTTTTGAGTTCACTCTCCAAAAAAATACCACTGAAAAAAGGTTGCCAAAAATTTTCGATCATTTCCGAGCTAAAACCATAATTCTTCAAATAATCGGCACTGGAGCCCAGAGATTTTTCAAAAAAGCGCTCGTCTTTTTGTGAAAGGACAGAGAGTTTCAGTTTCAAAACCAAAAGTTTGTCTTGTAAATTTCCAATTCGCGCAAAAAGTGTTTTCCAAAGAAGCTGGGGGTTTTGAAGGGGGTCGGCAATTGTGATCCATTCTTTGTTCAACCAAATTTTTGCTCCCGAGTGAAAAGTCCTGAGGTCAAGTGAGTCGAGGTTCACCACCCTTCGAAGTTCGGAGTAGGCCGGCAACAGAACTTGGAAGCCTGAATCAAGAAGATAGTTGGATTCAAAAATTTCAGTTTGGAGTTTGCCTCCGATTCGAGATCCTTGTTCAAGGAGCAAGCAAGATTCACCTTTTTTTTCTAACTCCAAGCAAGAGGCGAGTCCGCAGAGTCCAGCGCCGATCACAATGTTTTGAAAATTGTCAGTCATCAGTTTGCCCCTTGATTGGAAATGAAATGCTTGAGCAATCAGATCGGCTGGTTATACTCATGTCAAGAGGGTCGTCATGATGATGAATATAGCTCATGTTTTACAAGTTGTTGTTGCTCTGGGTTTGCTCAATGTTTGGGTGGTTCGTTTGCGTCAAGCAACCAGTTATCGAGGTGGGAATGCGCAAACTCTGAAAGAAGAGTTTGCGGCTTACGGTTTGCCGCCATCTGTGTATTTTGCGGTGGGATCTCTGAAAATTTTATCGGCTTTTGCTCTGCTTGCCGGGCTTTGGTTTCCTTTGCTGGCCTTGGCAGGTTCCTTCGTTGTTTCAATTTTGATGTTGGGCGCATTGGGGATGCATTTTAAAATCCATGATCCTATTCAAAAATCGACACCGGCTTTGGCCATGCTGGCGATGAGTGTGATGATTCCCGTTCTCAGTGCATGGAGCTGATTTACCCCCGCTCCGAAGTTAAGCAAGAGAATGTGTGTCTGGTCGACCGATCGATCGAAATGGCAGGGACTCCCTCTGAAGTGTGGCCTTGGTTGGCTCAGATGGGGAATGGACGGGCGGGTTGGTACAGCTACGATTGGCTCGACAATCTGGGGCGACCGAGCTTTCATTTTATCGATCCCACGCTTGTTCAAATTGTTCAGCAGCAAAAAATTCCTTTTGCGGTCTTGACAGAAGTTGAAGTCGATCGAGCTCTGACTTTCCAATTCGGTACTTGGGCCAGTATGACTTATTGTCTTGAAGAGTTTGCTCCGCAAAGAACTCGCCTTTGGGGGCGAGCTCGCTTCAAGAGCAAAGGTTGGTTCGTGAATTCATTTTTGATTCGAGGACATCTCTTCATGCTGAAAAAGCAATTCAACGAAATCAAAAAAAGAGTCGAAAATCGCTGATCATTTGAAAGTGAATCAAAAGAATCAAAACATTGAGACACATAAAGAAAAACGCTGGAAGGGCTGCAAACCAAGGATCTTGAATTTTAAGACGGACACCAACGCCAAGAAACATCAGCGAAGACAGTCCCAGGGAGGCGAGAAAAACCAAGGGAGGGAAATAAAATCCTACGAAAAGGCCGAGGCTTCCCGCGATTTGGAGCAGTCCTGTGAGAACTCGAAATTGGGGAAGCCCATACCGAGCAAACTCAATCTTCATGTGTCGAGAAACAAGACAACTCAGTCCGTAACAAAAGAAACTCAATGAGCTGATCAATTGGAGAAGAATCAGGAATGACATGTTGACGCTATTGGATCACAAGATCGTCGATAGGGGTATGGCTATTTTGCTCCGAGGAGAAGACTGTTGACGACCGCTCCGATTTTGTATCAAGTGAGCAGACTCGTGAAAAAGTATTTTCTTCATTTTTTATCAATTGTTTTTTTGACGACAAACGGGAAACTCGTTTCCGCAGCCGAAGTTGTTCAAAAAGCCAAAGATGACCAGCTTCGTTTCGAAGAATTGATCAAAGGTTATGATGTTATCTGGGGCTTTGATTTTGTGGGCGAAAATTTTATTTTGTTTTCAGAGAGACGGGGTCAACTCCATTTGCTGGACTTATCGACAAAAAAAGTTGTCGAGGTCCAGAATCCGCCTCTCATCGTTGAAAGCGGGCAAGGGGGTCTTTTAGACGTCAAAGCCCATCCCAATTTCGAGAAAAATTCATTGATCTACCTCACTTACTCAAAAGCAGTTGGCAAAAAACTAACGACAGCTCTTTAACGGGCCAAATTGGTGAACAATGCACTGGTGGAAGGTCAAGATTTGTTTGTTGCCAAAGCTGAAAGTGTCAAAACCATCCACTTCGGTTCTCGAATTGATTTTGACGGTCAAAACAATATTTTTATGACGGTGGGAGACCGAGATGAAAGAGACGATGCCCAAAAACTGCTGAATCACAAAGGGAAAATACTAAGGTTAACCGCTGATGGACTTCCTCATCCGGAAAATCGATTTGCAGGGAGCGAGAAAGGGATGAAGGAAATTTTTTCTTACGGGCACCGAAATCCCCAAGGCTTGCATTTTGATTCGACAACCAATCGTCTTTGGTCGGCGGAGTTTGGTCCGCGCGGAGGTGATGAGTTGAATCTTATCGAGCTGGGGCAAAATTATGGATGGCCACGAGTAACTTTTGGTCGTGAGTACTGGGGGCCACAAATTGGAGAGGGGACAACTCAGTCAGGAATGAAAGACGCCAAAGTTGTTTGGACTCCTTCGATTTCTCCTTCTGCGGTGGTCATTTATCGAGGAGGACTGTTTAAGAAATGGCAAGGGGATTTTTTCTTGGCTTGCTTGGGGGGACAACAGATTCGTCGGGTTCAGATGAATAAAAATTCAATTGAGCAAGAAGCTCTGGGACAATTCTTGAAAGAGCGGTTTCGAGCGATTCGTGTCGGCCCTCAAGGAGAGCTCTTTGTCTCGACTGATTCTGGTCGAATCTACCGATTGACTCCTCGTGAAAAAAATAAAAAAGATGAATAAAAAACTCTTGGGAAAGGAATTGACCGATGGCCGAATTGAGTAAAAAGTTTGAACTTAAACTTGTCGTGTTGTCCATTCAATTGACTTTGACTTATCTTTGGTTTTTATCGGCTTGGCCAAAACTCACAAATGCCGAGTATCTTCAAAACTTCGAAAAACGCTTTGAAAACTCTTTTCTTTCTTCTTTGCCAGGGGGAATGGGACCACAAGTCTATTTTTTAGGTGTTCTTGAGCTTTTTGCAGCTTTGCTTGCTGTTGTTTCAATTTTAAGAGGTGAGTGGCAACTGAAAACTTTTTATTGGCTCAAGTTTTGTTTAGGTTTGAGCGCGATGACTTTTGTGTTTTTGGGTTTTGGACTTCGTGCAATCAATGATTTTGCAGGATCAGCCAATATTTTTTTCTATTTGTCGGGAACTGTGGTTTTTTGCTTCGTTTCTCTTGCTGATCGAAAAAGAAACAAGGATCAACTGAAGTTTGAGACACTCCTCTTGTTGAATCGCAAGGAATTCTGAGATTATGAAAGCGCCACTTCCTCAAAAAGAATGCTTCGTGTGTGGCCGGACCATGACTTGGCGAAAAAAATGGGAAAAGACTTGGGACGAAGTCAAGTATTGCAGTGATCGTTGCCGCGATTCCAAAAATAGTGTGTCTGAAGGTTTTGAGCAAAAAATCTTAGAACTCCTCAGGACTCGAGCCAGAGATTCGTCAATTTGTCCTTCAGAAGTCTTGCCTCGAGAGCAGAAGTCTAACTCGACAAAAATGGAGCAAGTTCGTCAGGCGGCGAGAAGATTGGTTCATCAAGGGCTGATTGAAATTTGTCAAAAAGGTCAAGTTGTCAGCGTCGATCATTTTCGAGGACCCATCCGACTGAGACTAAAAAAATGAGATCGCTTTATTGGGTTCGAAATGATTTGCGATTGCAGGACAATCGAACGCTGAAAAGCTTTTGTGAACTTTACACCGAAGGGCATTGTTTTTGGTGTCCCTCTCCCTCTTTTTGGAGGGCTGGCCGCTTTCGCAGAGCTTTCATTTTGGCTTCGCTTCAGAAATTTAAGTTAGAAGTTGAAAAATTCGGTTGTGGTTTTTCGATTTTTCAAGAAAGTGTCCAAGTTGTTCTCCCTCAACTTTTGGCTGATCAAAAATTTGAAGCGTTGTTTTTTTCGGAGGAGCCGACATTTGAGGAAGTCCAAGAAGAAGTCTTTGTCAGGAGATGTCAAGAAATCAAAATCTTTTTCCTTTGATCAAGGATCTTTAATTTCGAATGATCAGTTGCCTTTCCCCCTGGACCGAATCCCTCAAACTTTTACCTCTTATCGGCAAAAAGTTGAAAATCATTGTGTCATCCAAACTCCTTTGTTGCCTCCGAGCTTTTGGCCCAAAGCGACTCCCTGCCCACTCCAGCTCAGCACTTGGGATCTTGTTTTTGGGAATGAACTGAGCTCTCTGCATCCCCAAATTCAAGCAGGAGAGAAAGCTGCTCTCCAGAGATTGCAAGACTATGTTTGGGATCAGGATTGTTTGAGAAGCTACAAAGAAACAAGAAACGGATTGTTGAGTTGGAATGACTCAACCAAGCTCTCGCCCTACTTCGCGATCGGAGCACTCTCGCCGCGCACTGTTTTTTCAGAGATTCAAAAGTATGAACAAACTCGTGTCAAAAATGAGTCGACGTATTGGCTTTTCTTTGAACTTTTGTGGCGAGACTATTTCCGTCTGGTGGCTCGTCATCGGCAAGGATCTTTGTTTTTTTCGACCGGGTTCCTCTCAAAAAAAATTGAACTCTGACCAAGAGGCCAAAGACCTTTTCCGGAAGTGGAGGGACGGGGAAACTGGTGATGATTTTGTCGATGCCAATATGCGCGAGTTAAAATGCACCGGTTGGATGTCCAATCGCGGTCGGCAAAATGTCGCCAGTTATTTGGCGAAAACGTGGGGTCTTGATTGGCGTTGGGGAGCCGCTTATTTTGAAGAGCAACTCATTGACTACGATGCTTCCAACAACTGGGGCAACTGGGCTTACTTAGCGGGAGTTGGACAAGACCCCCGAGATCGAACTTTCAAACACCAAACGGCAAGCTTTGATCTATGACCCTGACGGACGATATCGAGCTCTTTGGAAATCAAAATAAAAGTTTGATCGTAGGTTTACAAAACGGTGGACTTGCATTTGGTGCTCATTTCTGGCCCAATTTTGCTGAACCAAAAATGGGGTGTTTGGATCCTCAAAGGAGATTCTATGGCGAAAGCGGAATGGGCAGAGATCGAACAAAATCTTCCAGAGTTGTTTCGCAAATCAGCCGAGAAATATTCAAACAAACCGGCGCTGACAATTGTTCTTGGCAATGGCATGAACGGCAACCTGAATTTTGCGGAAGTCGAAACACTGTCAGACCAGTTTGCATGTTATTTACGTGAAAAGCTTCAGCTCAAGACCGGGAGCTCGAGTGGCTTTGCAGATGCCAAACTGTTTGAGTTATCCGGTGGCGGCCATCGGTGTTTTGAAAGCAGGTCTAACTCTTGTTAACATCAATCCTTTGTACACAGTCTCTGAGATGACTTATCAACTCAATGATTGTGAAGCGAAGTGCTTGTCACCGTCGATCTGTTTCGTGACAAAGCTGAATCGATTCTGGGCAAAACCCAGGTGAAACACTTGGTGATTGCGGACTTGACCCAGTTGATGCCGGCCTTGCCAGCAGCTCTCGCACAATTGGTGCTCAAGTATTGGAATCGCCAAATTCCCAAAATCGAGACTTCCTTCACGTCTTTCAAAGCGGCATTAAGAGCGGGAAGAGAATTTCAAAAATCTCAAAAAATTGAAGTGAAGAATTACAGTCGTGAATTGAATCGAGACAGCTTGGCCGTGCTCCAATACACAGGAGGAACAACTGGAGTTTCCAAAGGGGCGATGTTGACCCACGGAAATATTTTGGCGAATATGGATCAGGTTTTGGCAGTCCTTCAGAGTCGTCTGAAGCCGGGGGAAGAAGTAGTTTTGACCGCGCTTCCCCTTTACCACATTTTCGCTTTTTCGCTGAACTTCATTTGTTTTTATAAAATCGGCGCTCGCAATATTTTATGCCCGAACCCGAGACCCATTTCGAACTTGCAAAGGGCCTTTGAAAACTATCCGATCACAGCGATTTCTGGAGTCAACACTCTTTACAATGCTCTCAATGGAGAGGACTGGTTCAAAGATTCACCTCCCCAAAAATTGAAGATGGCCGTCTCAGGTGGGATGTCACTCCACAAAAAAGTCGCCGATGATTTTTTTGCTGTCACGGGTCTTCAAATTATCGAAGGTTATGGGCTCACCGAGACAAGTCCTGTGATTTCTTTCAACCCCTTTGATCGTCCGAAGGAAGGCTCGATTGGACTCCCTGTTCCTCAGACTGAAGTCAAACTGGTGGATGAAAATCACACTGAAGTTCCGGTGGATCATCCCGGAGAGTTGATTGTTCGAGGGCCTCAAGTGACCCAGGGGTATTGGAAAAAGTCGGATGAGACTTTGAAGTCTTTTCGGGACGGCTGGTTTTACACGGGAGATATTGCAACTCGAGACCACGAAGGTTACCTCAAAATAGTTGATCGAAAAAAGGATATGATCCTCGTCAGTGGTTTCAATGTTTTTCCAAACGAAGTGGAAGACGTCTTAGCCTCGCACCCAAAATTATTGGAAGCTGCGATTGTTGGTGGTCAAAGCGAAACTTCGAATGAAGTTGTTCTGGCCGTTGTTGTTGTCAAAGACAAAGAATCGGTGACTTTGGCTGAAATCCAAGAACATTGTCGAAAACACTTGGCCGCTTACAAAGTGCCCTCTCGCTTAGAAGTGGTGAGGGAACTTCCGAAAACACCGGTCGGAAAAATTTTGCGAAAAGATTTGAGAAGTCAGTTTCAATCTTCTTCAAGAAAGGTCTCGCTATGATTTCTGATGTCGAGAAAAAGTTATTGGGAATTATGATGATCGTGATTATGTTTGGAATGGGGAGTGGGCTGACTTGGAAAGATTTTTTTCGAGCCCTGAAGCGGCCTCAAGGTATTTTAGTGGGGGCACTCTGCCAGTTTGGACTGATGCCTCTTATTGCTTTCACACTCGGGTTGATTTTCAATTTGCCTCCAGAGGCCGCAATTGGCTTACTCATCATGGGTTGTGTCCCCGGGGGGACAACTTCAAATATTTTCACTTACTTCTCAAAAGGTGATTTGGCACTTTCAATCATGATGACCGTGTGCTCGACTCTGCTTGCGATTTTGCAACTCCTCTCCTCTTGTATTTTTATGGATCGCGAATTCTCCAGGGCGAAATGCAAGTGCCGTTTGGTGACATTTCGATGACTTTGTTTGTTCTGTTAGTTCCCGTGCTGGTTGGAATGGGAGTTCGCAAGCTCAATGCCAATGTGGGCGCTGTGAGTGAATTTCTCGGGGGTCTGTTGGGAGTCGTCGTGATTTTGTTTTTGATTGTCACTTGGATTCCTCGCAATTCTCAGCTTTTAGCCGTGACTCCTCTCCCCATCTATCTTGTTTCTGCCGGTCTGGGGCTGGCTGGTTTTGTCTTAGGATTTTTTTTGGCGAGACTGTTGAAACAAAATCACAAACGAGCCATGACGATTTGTCTTGAAACCGGTATTCAAAACGGTCCCTTGGGAGTCGCCATTGTTTTGTTTAGCTTTCCAAAAGAAGTCCAAGACAGCGTGGTCCTTGTGCCTGTTCTCTATTCTTTATTTATTGTTCTGTCTTCGGCTTTTGTGACCATTTCTTTCGCCGTTGGATGGATCACCTCGAACAGCAAAAATTGAAGACGGCTTTGCTTTGAGTGACAGCTGTCGGTGACCCTCTCGGGAAGGCCTTGGCTTGATTTTGACTCTACAGAGTTCCAACTTCATGTTGGAAGGCTTTCATTTTTACAAACTGAGCAAATAGTCGTCTAACTTGTTGAAAGATCCTGTCCAGCCTTGAGTCATCCCGCTTTTGGCATTTTTGAAAGTATCTTGTTCGATGGGGCTCGCCTCACCAAAAACTTCCCATTCTACAGTGACTCGTGATTGTTGTGGGCCCTCTTGGTGAAAGGTCACCGTGGTTTTCATGGTCTCCGGCCAGGTTGGAGCCAGGGGATGCCGAGATATTTTGCCTTCTTGATCGACAAAAATTTGAGTGTAGACCAGGCGAGTTGGTTGGGTGATTTCCAAATATCGAGCTTTTCCATACATCGTAAAACCCTGACCGCGCATTTCATAAAAAGATTCTCCACCCTCTCGAATGTCGGCAGTGAAATACTTGCCGGTTGTTCCTTGAGGGGGAGTCCAGTTCATCACATGTTTGGGGTTGGACCAAAACTCAAACAAAGTCTCGAGAGGGACTGGGAAAGAGCGATTGATTACAAAAATCTCTTTTCCCGTGGACTCTTTTTCTAAAAACTCAGCAAGACGATCCCATGTTGAATCTCCTCCTGCCATCTTGATGAACTTGCGAGTTTCATGAGCGGCTTCGGGAGTTGGAAAGGACATTGTCATTTCCATTCTTGTTTCATTTTTGAGTTCGGTGAATTCAACGGTCACTCGAAACAAAGGGGGTTTGTCCTCAAAGCCTCCATGGTCATAGACCAAACGCTTGAGGTGTTCGACTTCTAAAAATTTCGTGTGGTTGGGATAGTCCACCTTGTCGGGTCCATGCATGGTGTACAGCCAATCACCACCAGTCCGAACGTCTTTCCGTTTTGTTGTCAAAGTAAAGCCACGGGGGCCCCACCACTGAGCGACTTTTTGCGGGTTCACCCAGGCTTCCCAGACTTGCTGGAGAGATGCTTTGTAAATTCGTTGGATTTCAATTTCGTTTGGCTTGCTTTGTTTTTTCACTGTTCCCTTTTTTTATACTTTTTAAGTTCGATAATTTCATTATTGTTGATGCAGTTCACTCAGATTTCAAGTCAATCAAAACAGTTTTTTATTTACATCTGCGAGCAGTCACTCTGGTCCTAAGTGTGTTGATCTTGCTTGCGACGGAGCGCCTGAAAAAAATTTGCGTTTTTTGGTGTCTTCACTTTCGTTTGCAGAACGAGCAAGTCTTCAAGAAGTAACACAGCAAACTCGGATCGACCATCTGGATGAGTGGCAAGATAGCAGCTCGGCCTCAGAACTGATTTGCTAGAATAACCTATGATTTAGGAAAATTTCTTTTGTATTCGTCATCGGTTTGCCAACGAGTAAGAAAGATGTGATTTCCATCCGGGTCGTGAAGCTCGGCTGTGACCCCGCCAAAAGGTTGTGGTGTCGGTTTTGTTGAGAGCTTGATTTTTCCTTCTAAGCTTTGACAGTATTCTTCGAGGTTGGGCACATGAAAGCTGATGCTCATATTGTTTGTTGGATTCTGATCGCTTTTCGAAGGCTGAATTGCAAAATGCAGATCTCCAAAATCAGCTTCGGCATGAAGTCCACCTCCATGATTGTTAACTTTTAGAGGGAGACCGAGGGCTTGGTAAAAACTGATCAGTTTGTCTATATTTTGAGTGCGGATAAAAAACGGCGTTGAGGGACTTAATCATTTTCGGGGCTCCAGTTCGATTGAACAATGTGGAGTACCATTTCTGCTTGAAAAATCAAAGACGATTTATTTGATCTATTATCTAGGCGGCAGGACAGACTCATCGCTTTTGGCACCAATAAACGTCGGTTCGATAGGGTAGAGTCACGGTCATCTGGTCTTTGAGGAGATCACGCACTTGGTTCAAAACTTGATTTTTGTTTTCGTCAGGCAACGCTGAAATAAAACTAATAGACCCCATGCGATCCACGATTGTTTCGACATTTCCCTGTTGAACATAAGAAAAGTGACTGAGTTCAAGAGGTGAAAACAAAAGAGTGGATTCGAAGGCTTTTTTCCAATTCATCGTCTTGTATCGAGGAGCATCTCCCTCATGAGGATCAATAATCTTCGTTAACTCTCTCACCCAATCGATGGACTCATCACGTGCATTCCAAATAAGGCCAAGCTTTCCACCTGGCTTTAACACCCGATGAATTTCTTTGAGGGCCTTGAGTCCGTTAAACCAATGAAAAGCTTGAGCAACAAGAACGGCATCGACGGATTGATCCTGAAGTGGTATTGCTTCGGCCGATCCTGCCAAAACCTTCACCTGAGGCAAAAGGGTTGAAAACTTCTTTCTCATTCCTTCAACAGGTTCAACAGCAATGAGGCTCGCCTGAGTGGAGAGCAAAAGTTTAGTGAATTTTCCAGTACCAGCGCCTAGATCTACAATTGTAGAGCTCGAGTCTAGACCACATTTTGAAATCAAGAAATCAACAGCGTCTTTTGGATACTCGGGGCGACCTCGCTCATATTGGTCGCTTGCACGATCAAATCCGATGGCGGCTTTATCGTGAATCATAAGCTCACTTCCTTTTTTTGGAGTGCTAAAACTCGGGCAATAACTCGATGAGGAATCACGAATTCGTCACCAAATTTCTCTTTGAGCATTTGGTCATGTTCAAGATCAAATTTCTGAACCTGCTCCTCTGTCAAGCTGGCACCAATCCCTCGAAGTGCTCTCATCCTGCCACGCCAAATCTCTCTCGTGAATTTGATGTTTTCGTCATAAACCAGCAAAGCTGTTTGGTGAAAATCCTTTTTGAACCAATCTTCAAATTGGTTCACATGACCTTTTAGAGAATGCGCTGACCAATCAGGATTGTGTTTCAAGACAAGCTTTTCAGAAGCACTTGCGATGGGGTCTTCCAAGGGCAGCCACTGAAAAAATACAATCACCACCTGACCTCCAGGACGGAGCAGTCTTTTGGCTTCTGGAATCCATTTCGTTCTATCGAAGTAAACAAAACACTGGCTCGCCGAAATGATATCAAACGACTGATCTGGAAACGGATTGACTTCTGCTGGGGACACCAAAAATTTGATATTTTTTAAGCCTTCAACTTTTGCGAGCTCTTTTGCAAACTCAATTTGATTCTCGGAAATATCAGTGCCGATAACATCGCAACCTTGTTGAGCCAATTGCCGACCAAACACACCTGTTCCGGTTCCCTGATCTAAAACGGCTTGACCAGGGACTCCGATGCCATGGGCTTGCAGCATTTTATAAAGAGACAAAGGGGGGCCGGGGCGATACTTGGCGTAGTCCGCTGATGTTTTTCCCCAATCAATATCTCTGCCATTGTCAAATTCTGAACGCTGGACCATGCTGCCTCACTCTTTTTCGCTGTCGGGTGATTTGATATTCTTGTTGAGAACTAAACACGTTTTCCCCTCAGCTCTTTGTCAAGTTCACGGACAGTCGTTGTTTTTTTCTCGGCTTTCCAATCGTATTTTTTGCCATTGAACTCAAAGCCCATTTTTTGCCAGAAACCGGTCACATCATTGTCGTCGGAAACACCGAGGCGAATTTTTTTGCAACCAAGGGCTCGTGAAATATAGTCCTCAGCAAGTTCGTAGCACTTTCGCCCTAAACCACGAGAAAGAGATTCTCCGAAATCAACAGCAACCCCAAGTAGCAAATTTCTTTTTCAGGATGATTGACATGAAGATCCAGCAGTCCCATAGGCTTGTTGTTAAGTCGAATGATCAAACATTCTTTAAAATAATCGTCACTGCGGATTTTAGGACCATCGACGATGGCCTGTTTGGCAGTTTGCAGCGACGGAAGCCCCCCGTTCACTTTTTCAAAATAGTTTGGCGATGTTTTAAAAATATCAAAAACTTGCTGAGCATCGGCCTCAGTGCAAACTTGAAACTCAAGATGCTCTTTTTTGTATCGATTCGATTTTGCTGGATATGACCCTGTGACTGGAGTTTTGAGATCATCCCAATACCAACCTTTGCGGCGACATTCTTTTTGTCGCAAAGGATTCAGCGGGTAACTGATCTTTTCAGTCGGAAATTCCGCTGTTTCACCAATGCAGAGATAAATGACTTCCTCATCTGTGTCATTGATGAGTGCATGAGCAAGTCCCGTATTTGAGGGATAAGCTGCGAACTGGTCCGGCCCCAGGGGCTTTCCAAAACCATCCCAACAGACGGTGGGGTGTCCTTGAAGAATGTAAACAAATTCTTCTTCATGGGTGTGCGCATGGGGAAACGCACTTCGAACACCAGGAGGCAAATTAGTCGTAGGAAATTCCTAGATTCTTGAGCCCAATGAGATCGGTCAGTCTGAAACCCTCACCGAAAGTTTCGTTGTCGCCTGGATAATGGAAGGGTTCCTGTTTTCCTTGGGCTTTGCAGTCGAGGATAAAGCGGGAGGGTTCTTGGGCTCGCTCTGATTCTCGAAGGGGTCCTGGTAAACCATTGTGGGGGCCAAGCGGGTGCGAAGGAGGATTGTTCCACCAAATCGGACAATCTTTTTTGAGCTCAGGATTGATTGGAAATGAGCAGAGATTTTCTTTTTTTGTTCGATCACCAGCGACGAGGAGGTGAATCTCTGAATCGGTGTTGTTGATGAATGTATGAGCGATGCCAGTGCCGGCGGGAAATCCAACAGCAAAATGCTCTTGGAGATCGTGGATGTAGCCATTGAGCCAAAGATGAGGCTTTCCCTTGAGAACAAAGACAAATTCTTCTTCATGGCTTTCAGCGTGGGGACTGGAGGTCCGGCATCCTGGAGGCAGAAGGACGTGATGGACAGCAATACGCTTGAAATCAACAGTTCGCCCAATATCGGAATCAATGATCCGAATGAAATTGGCGGGAGTTTCTTGGGGTGGTGAAGATTCGGTCCGTGTCGAAGAATGTCCCACAAAACGAGTCAAAGAGTCAGGCCAAGTCGTTGGCTCTGAAAAATTTGAGGGAGGCTTTGTCATAGGAACTTTCCCATCGCTCAGCTGTCAAAGGGGCTGTCAAATTTTTCCACAAAAAGCTCACTGAGGCAAGGAATTCGATCCTTGAGGTTCTAGACTCGTAAAAATGTATCGACCCGACGAACTCCTTGCAGCGCATCTCGCACTGCCGAAGGGCTGTGTTGTCGGGGTTACGCATCGCTGCCCCGTCTTTTCCTATCGCACACAATCGCTGGGCCCATTGTTAAGCTTAAAAAATTTCTACAAGAAAAAATCGAAAAGAATGAGTGTGCCCCCTTGTGTTTCAGGGAAAAAGATTATTTCAATGACATTCCCGATCTTATCAATCGAACTCTGGACAAAAAATAAAGTGAGAGACCCTCAAATAGATTCTTTCGAGAAGGAGCAGGTTCTGGAGTATTTAAGGTATGAAGCAGGAGAACATCCCCGGTCGATCAAGAGATTGAGGTCCCCCCTAAAAACCTAGCCATTTAAAAAAGTAGAGATCCCTGATATAACGCGCAGAGCGGAAAGGGATTTATGAAAAAGTCACGATTCACGGAGGAAAAGATTCTGCAAATTTTGAAGGAAGCTGATTCTGGCAAAACCAATGAAGAGATTTGCAGGCTTCACAAAATTTCCAACAACACTTTCTACAGCTGGAAGCGAAAATTCAACGGTATGAAGGTCGGCGAAGCCAAAAAACTTCGAGATCTCGAAGCTGAGAACGCAAAAATGAAGCGACTCATTGCCAATCAAGCTCTGGATATCTTGGTTCTCAAGGATGCGCTCGGAAAAAAGTAAAACGGCCCGCAGAGCGAAAGAGAATGGCTCTCGTTGCGGTCGAGAAGTTTTCTTTAAAACATCGGCGGGCCTGTCGAATATTTGGTCTGAATCGATTCACTTGGTGGTACGAGGTCAAGCCCGATAAAAACGAAAAACTTCGAGATCGCATCAAAGCACTTGCCGCTCAATATCCGGTTTATGGGAGTTCAATGATCCACAACATCATTCGCAAAGATGGAGTAGCCCAATCAATCACAAACGAACTGATAGGCTTTACAGAGCTGAAAATCTCTCTTTGCGGCTCCGAAAGAGGAGAAAAAAACTCAGACACTTGAGAGTTCATCTTCAGCCCTGCAAAGGTCGGGACGAGACTTGGTCAATGGATTTTATTTTCGACTGGCTTGAGACAAACAAAAGGCTCAAAGTTTTAACAATCGTAGATCTATTCACTAAAGAATCTCCAGAGTTGTTTGCCGATACGAAAATCACAGGAGCCAATTTGGTGGAAGTTTGGAAAGTCTTCGACTCAAAGGTCGAAAACCAAAAACAATTTCTGTCGACAACGGTCCAGAGTTTCGCTCAAAAGCCCTGCAGGCATGGACAACAAAACACAAAGTTCATTTGCATTTCATTGAGCCCGGAAAACCAACCCAGAATGCTTTCATAGAATCGTTCAACTCAAGATTCAGAGAAGAATGTTTGAATCAGAATTTATTCGAAAATCTGGACCACGCCAGACTTTTCATTTCATCATGGAGGAGAGAATATGAAGAGCGAAGACCCCACAGCTCACTCAAAGGGATGACTCCCAAAGAGTTTGTTGAAAGTCTCAATGTCTAACTTAACTGGATTTCTACTGTTAAGACTGGCTTGGTAAAAGGGGGGACCTCAAGATCTGCAACTCGAGCCTCTCATCACTCGAGTCAATATTGAAGAGTGAACCGTTGCTGAACGACGACCAGCTCAAAAAACAAATTGAATTGACTGTTCTTGCAGCCATCTCTTCAAAAAAAGTCAACCCAGAGGCCACAAGAGACATGTTTAGAATTCTTGCATCAGGTTCAGACTCACGGGCTCAACGGATCCTTATCGAATCTCTGGACCTCTATACCAATCAACCTGAGATAGTTACCTCGGAACTTAGAAACATGCGCCTGCAAAAGTAAGATTGGCGTCCGCTCATGTTGCAGCTTAGAACTGAACTACTGAAATACGCTGATGAGCGTCCCGTGACTAGTTTTTGTAAAAACCTTATCGCTTGCTTTTGGCTCTCTTGCTATTGGACAGATTGTGGCTCTTTCTGAAACCCGACAAAAAAGCCTAGGGGTCCAATTAGAAATAAGAAAAGAACGCTCCACAACAAGGTTTGCGAAATGCCGAAGTCCTCCATCTGAAGAGGTATAAGCAGAGAGCCTAGTGTGCCGCCGAGAACATCGAAAATAATTATTTGTTTTGTGAGCCTTAAATTTGAAGTCTGTCGAGACAAGAGATAAGGATAGAAAAAACTATTCGAAACAAGAAGAACCACGAAAATAAGAAGTAATAGAAATATTTGAAAAAACAGCGGCAGCTGAAAGATGAAATGATTGAACGAAGTCCATTTTAAGAGAGCTATAAATGAGATCAACAAAGCAAAGCCAAAGCATTGAATGGTTATTAACCTTAACTTCGATATCTTCACCTTCTGCAGAATAGTAAAACAGAGCAATGATGAGCAGAGTGAGGAAAGTACTCCTAAGCCAAGAGCGAAATTTGGAAATCCCAGAAACAAGACAGATTTGTAGATCGCAAAAAATTGCAGACCTGTGCCAAACAGACCAAAGCAAAAACTCAGGAAAAATTGAGTAGCTCCCTGAGGTCCCCCCTTTTACCAAGCCAGTCTTAACAGTAGAAATCCAGTTAAGTTAGACATTGAGACTTTCAACAAACTCTTTGGGAGTCATCCCTTTGAGTGAGCTGTGGGGTCTTCGCTCTTCATATTCTCTCCTCCATGATGAAATGAAAAGTCTGGCGTGGTCCAGATTTTCGAATAAATTCTGATTCAAACATTCTTCTCTGAATCTTGAGTTGAACGATTCTATGAAAGCATTCTGGGTTGGTTTTCCGGGCTCAATGAAATGCAAATGAACTTTGTGTTTTGTTGTCCATGCCTGCAGGGCTTTTGAGCGAAACTCTGGACCGTTGTCGACAGAAATTGTTTTTGGTTTTCGACCTTTGAGTCGAAGACTTTCCAAAACTTCCACCAAATTGGCTCCTGTGATTTCGTATCGGCAAACAACTCTGGAGATTCTTTAGTGAATAGATCTACGATTGTTAAAACTTTGAGCCTTTTGTTTGTCTCAAGCCAGTCGAAAATAAAATCCATTGACCAAGTCTCGTCCCGACCTTTGCAGGGCTGAAGATGAACTCTCAAGTGTCTGAGTTTTTTTCTCCTCTTTCGGAGCCGCAAAGAGAGATTTTCAGCTCTGTAAAGCCTATCAGTTCGTTTGTGATTGATTGGGCTACTCCATTCTTTGCGAATGATGTTGTGGATCATTGAACTCCCATAAACCGGATATTGAGCGGCAAGTGCTTTGATGCGATCTCGAAGTTTTTCGTTTTTATCGGGCTTGACCTCGTACCACCAAGTGAATCGATTCAGACCAAATATTCGACAGGCCCGCCGATGTTTTAAAGAAAACTTCTCGACCGCAACGAGAGCCATTCTCTTTCGCTCTGCGGGCCGTTTTACTTTTTTCCGAGCGCATCCTTGAGAACCAAGATATCCAGAGCTTGATTGGCAATGAGTCGCTTCATTTTTGCGTTCTCAGCTTCGAGATCTCGAAGTTTTTTGGCTTCGCCGACCTTCATACCGTTGAATTTTCGCTTCCAGCTGTAGAAAGTGTTGTTGGAAATTTTGTGAAGCCTGCAAATCTCTTCATTGGTTTTGCCAGAATCAGCTTCCTTCAAAATTTGCAGAATCTTTTCCTCCGTGAATCGTGACTTTTTCATAAATCCCTTTCCGCTATGCGCGTTATATCAGGGATCTCTACTTTTTTAAATGGCTAGGTTTTTAGGGGGACCTCATTTGCTATAAAAGGTTAAGATGTAGCCTTCGATAGAGCGGAAGGTTCCTGAGCTTTCTTTTCCCAGATTTAAAATATCTGTGTTCAAATTTTCAATGATCTTATTCAGGAGCAGGATTGAGACGAACAAGCTGAGCATCGTTATAAATGAAAGTGCGGAAGCATAATGATTTTGGTATCGTTCGAGCAGAAAAGAAATACTTACGGCAAAGGCAAACGCCAAATAGGTTGAGGCAATCAATACAGATATTGAAAGGCCGGCCAACGTCGACGACATGTAGGTCGACACCAAAATTTGATAGGAAAAATGGCACTACTGATCGCAAAAAACTGCAGATTCGGTTTTACGAACTTATTCATAAGGCCAGGAAATGATTGGGTCATTACTCAGCATTGTCTTATAGTTTTAAATAAGATCAACGAGGATTGACGGGTAGGGCATGGCACCTGCGTGGGCACGTCTTTTCGAATAATCTTTGAATACAATGTAACCCATGTCTCCGGAAAGGACCAAGAGAGATCCATGGGCACCGACAAGATTTGAGCCGCCGAAGACTGCTGCTCAAAAACCGTGAAGATCTGGATTATTTTGTGCGCTCCGATCTTGATCGTTATCTTCGCGCATATCCTGAGCTTGATGAGCTTTATCGAACAAAAGAAAAGCTTCGGGAACTCTACCGCTGTCGAGGTTACAACCGGGCCCAAGATCAACATCGAGAGATTTATTTTAGAAACGACTTTATCGGCGTTAGAGCCCGTCAGAAGATTGGGAGGGACACTCAAAAAATGGAAATATGAAATACTCGCTTACTTTGAAAACTATAGACTGAAGACCCTATGTGCA
>JAZKJV010004928.1:600000-787699 GCA_037367405.1 Ottelia alismoides | reverse complement strand
TGAATACCCCGCTCCTCGAGGAAAGAGTGGCCAGACTAGGGTCATAGAGTTACCTTGTTGGGGAGGGTTGTCATTTTGCTACTTCTGAGGTGGAGAGCTATACCTCACTTACACTGTACAAGGAAAGATTCATGGTCTTCAGGGTTTGTGTATGTAGACTTGTTCTGATCTGATTATTGAGGAGTCTTGACAATAGAGTAGTGGATCTTAGAGGCTGTGTTAAGTCTTAAACCTGAGTCCAAATAAGATTCCAACATGAAAAACGAAAAGACGAGAGCCGCTAAATAGTGGTCTGACAAATCATACTCACTGTCGCTGGGGCGACTACTCAAGCCTTCAAGTTCGTCAACAATTAACCCACATAATTACTCTAGCAATCAAGAGCAAGGATTAAATTTATTTTACCCTACTAAAAATGTATAATGCAAGTAAGTAGGGGTCGAACACAGGAAACAAGGGTGTAGAGTGAGCAGACAATAAGTCAAGGCCTATGTCTAATGAACTACTAAGCCAACATGGATTTTTTTGGGTTTTTAATTTTATATTTTTTTTTTAATTTAATTTTTAATTTTATATTTTTTGTATTTTGATTTTTAATTTTCTGATTTTATATTTTCTTTTTATATTTAATATTTTTTTCTTTTCCTTTAAATAGAATATATATACAAAATAAGAAAGAGAGGGACAAAGTATTTATAAAAATAGATACAAATACTCAAAAATCTAGAAATAAAATGTTTTTGGCTTTTTTATGTTTTTCTAATATTTTTGTGATTTTCCTAGATTTTTCCTAATTTTTTGGTACTTTTAAAGTTACAAATACTGAAAACAGTGAATAAAATAAAAGGCTGGAACAGAAATGGAGAAACAAAATATAAATCAGTACCAAAAACTCTCCAAATTAATTTTCATTGAAAGATAAGAAAAAAAGAAAATATAGAGACAAAAATTAGATTTTTAGGATTTTTCTAGAATTTTTAAGATTTTTAGGAAGGTTTTTGGGTTTTCTAATTTTTAGTGGTTTTCTTTTATATTTTTTTATGATTTTTGGTCTGGAGTTACAACACACTAAGATATGCAAAATATATTTTTTGGGATTTTTCTAATGTGTTTTCTTAATTTTTATGGATTTTATGATGCAAGCAATGTTGAAAATGAGAGTTTTTGAATTTTTAAAAAATAATATGCAATGCAATAATTATACAAAAATAAAAATATAGCGTAATACTACAATGTAATAGGAACCTATGGTAATTTTTATAGATTTTTTAGCAATTTATGGATGCGTTAAATAAATACTAGCAACATCAAGAAAATACATGGCTGACAGGGGCATAAATGCAAATACACAGAAAGTCAGGGGCCTGGTTGCAATTTTTACCAAAAAATCACGCGCAAAGCACGTGTTCTGCTGTTCATTGGGGTATATTTGCAAATAACAAAAACTAGCAGGACAGAAGTGCAAATAACCCACAAATATATTTAATTAACTACGTATAGGGGTCTAAATGCAATTATCAAAAAGTTTAGGGACATCAGTGCAAGTTATCGAAAACCACGTGATGCATCATGTTGAGGTGACATGGTCGAGGACTAAAGTGCAAATCTAAAAAGTTAAAGGGTCTAGTTGCAATTATTACAAAACATTTGAACTGCAGATGAAAGTGTTAATTCTAAATATTAAATACAAAAAAGGGCGAGGGTTAACAGTACAAAATATCCAGGCTAAAGGGTGGATCGGGATGGTTGTGAGCCGTCCACTTGACACGTGGCACGCCCTTATCGCGCGATACCTCTTCGGCTCCAGCGGTTAGGATTAGATCACAGAGGTTCGATCGGACGACGCTGGGGCTTCGAAATCCGACGGTGGCTGTATCACTTGGGATGTACCCTCGATCGGACGATCCTCAAGGATGGTGGAAGAACTCGGCTCCAGGTGAATTTCAACGGTTGATTCCGGCCGACACACGGCCTCTCCTGGCCCAGGATCGAGGGCAAAATGATCCTGGCACCCTTCCGCGTCGAATGACAGTCTCAGCAGAGGCTGAGGAAGCTTGGCGTGGCACGACGAGGATGGAGAGCTGGGGAGCCCTTCCCTTGCTTTGCAAGGCTCGAAGGAGCCTTCTCTTTGGATCTGACCTGCAGGGTTAGTCGCACGAAAGCAAGGTGGAGCTATAGGGGTCTTCAGATGAGGAAATGGAGGCAGAGATTGGTCGGGCAATGAGCTCCGACGTACGGCGAAGATGGGAGCTCGGGCGGCTCGATCTGAGCAAGATCGAGGTGGATGAAGGGGTGGAACGGAGCGACGGAGCGAGGAGGGAGACGATGGAGGCGAAAGGAGTGGGGTTCGTGTAGTGGTGTGGTCGGAATACGGAGGCAGAGCGGAGCTCCGCCGTGGATTCGAGCGGAGATTCAACGGTGGACGACGACTATTAAGACTACTCTACGGCTAGACTAAGTTACCCTAGGTCTAAACTACAAGAAAATGCAAAGAGAAAGGGAGGAGGCTCACCGGAGACGAAGTTGCGGACTTCGGGCGGAGCTCCGGCGAGGGACTGGATCTACCTCGATTCGACGCCAAACTTCACTCGACCTGGTCCTCTGCGTAGCTGCTTTCACCAGGGACTCGAAGACGACACTAAGGATCGGTGAATAATGGATGAAGAGGGATCAAGAGAGAAGGGAAGTCGGGGACGTCTTTTTGTAGGGTTGACGAAGTGGCGTCAAAGAACTAGGAAGATCGGCCAAATCGTAGGTCCTAAGATCGATGTAAGCTTGGGGCGTGAAAACCAATCCTCGAGACATAAAGTCAAGAAGACATAGAGGCCAAAGGGTGAAAGATGGACTCTCGAAAAATCCTTGAAGATTGGCAAAAAACTCGAAACTCTGACCGAATAGGAGGGGTCAGACAGTTGACCGAAGGTCAACTGTCAGATCCACCTGGTTGGTCCACGTGGACCAACCAGGAAAAATCCCGCAAAAAAGCTTTGTAAATTCAATTTAAAATGGTAAATGATCTTATTAATTTTTAATTATAAAATAAAAATGTTTATTTTTTTATGAAGTATTTTATTATGATTTTTATTATTTTTATGAGGTATAAAAATACAAGTTACTATTTATAGGCTATATAGGAATATATCTATATTTTAATATTTTATTTTTATTTTATGTATTTAATTTATTTTTTTTATTATTTTATAAATTTATAAAATATTTTTATACACTTAAATATATTTTTATTTTATTTTTTGAAGTGTTTTACTTAATAAAATAGAAATAGATTCTATGTAGGTATGTATACCGGTATTATACCTATGTATATTATATACAAGTATTTTTATTTGGTATTTTCTTTAGGTTTTTATTCTGATTTTAATGCTCATATATATTATAAATAATATTTACAAAATTATAAAAATATAAAATTATAAAAAATAATGAATAACTAATAAAATGAATATTTTAATCTGTACAAGTATACAATACGGGTCCAAAACTCAACTTTCAAACCGTAGCTCTGCCAAATGCGAAACCACCGCCATTAAATAGCTTATTTTAAATTATATACAATTAAAGTGAGTTTGATGCCTTTCAAGTTTTTATTTGTTAGATACAGGTCTGGGAAGTTGAGATTCTGGAATTTCATTCAGACCATAACTTTTTATTTGTACATTATTTTTGAGTGAAATCGATTTTGTATTTTTCTTAGTTAATTATTTACAAATTTCATGTACAAAGTTTCTTTATTTGAACTATAAAAAGTGGGACCAAAAATAGGTCCCAAAATGAATAAAGAATGAAGGAAAACAAAGGGGATTTTATTGTATTTTGGCCCTTATCTCCCCCTACTTTATTCCTTGTCGACCTAGTCATCTAGATGCCTAGGTCTCGGGGTTTACAATATTTTATTCTTTTTCTTTTCTTTTCTTTATTCTATAAGTTTGGCTTTAAAAAACCGCATTTTATACAATATTTACATAATTATGCATGAATGCTAAAATGCCCGAATTAGCCTATTTCCACGCATTTACTAGGGTTTTTAAGGCCAAAATGATAGAATAAAGATGATGAAACATAGATTCATCATCCCCCTATACTTGCCTTTGCTAGTCCCTAGCAGACACTTATGCAATAAGTGCAGAAAAGAAAAATAAAGAAAAGAAAAAGAAGAAATGTGGATTAAATTTAATTGTCAAACTTGTCTTCACAAAATCAAAGTTTGGGCTTAAGTCGGACCTTTGGAATTTTAGTGCAGGCGGAAACTTAATGAGAAACGAATTTGAAATCCAACAGTCCTTGAGAATCCCAAAACTCTGTCCATGTCTCCTCAATAGCCAGGTCAGAAGTATCTCAACTCATACACAAACCCTTACGACTGTGAGTCTGACTCGTACTGTGTAAGTGATGGTGGCTCTCCCCAACTAGAATGACAAAAAGACTGACTTCTCCAATATGACAACCCAATGATTCCCCAATCCAATAACTCCTTCCTCGAGGAGCGGGGTGAAGAGAAGAATGGACGGTAGCCAGTGTAGCTACCTATCCTAGGATGCAAGACAGTGTAGTCAAGTCATCCAGCTGCAGGCTCACATATTTGACTTTGGAACTCAAGCTTGCTTATTGACTTTACAACATATGTACATACTTTGGCAGGCATTTTATTTTTGTACAGGCCTGTCTTTTTTTTTTTGAAATACTATATACAACAGCATTTACATAAGGAGTTTTTCCTGTTGAGCTAGTAGACTATCCCTCTTTTGAAGCTTTATTGTAACCCACACTTGTCTTTAGAATTCCTCATCACTGGACGGGTTGGGGTGCACTTCTCTCCCTAGAAGAGGACAAGTGTTTCCACTTGTGTGTGTCTCATACCGGCAAATCCAATCCCCTCACCACTCCAACTAAGTTGAGCCATGTGAAAGGTGCAGGTGTCCAAGTTAGGTCATTATCAACAAGATTCGTGCGTGTGCTCCAAAATACTCTACTTAGGCAGTCAAGAATCCATTGAACCAAGTCTCGTGATCCTCAAAGAATTAAGTCAACTAGACATGAAGTACCTCAAACCCAGGTTCCTGTTATTAGGTAGATTTTAAGGTCAAATGAAGCTCCAATCTCCGGATTTTATTTAGACTTGTTCAACTATCAAACTCAATCCGAAAAATGCTCATGCTATGCAATGCGATGCAGAAAATATTTTTGTGATGCAATTTTCAAAGATTTTGAACTTTTTATGGGTTTTTGAAAAGATAATGATGCACATGCATTTTTTTGTATTTTTCAAAAATATTTTTCAAATGTTTTTTGGATTTTAGTTGTTGCAAATGTTTTTGGGATTTTGAAAACAAAAGATTTTGGCTAAAAGCTAGGGTTAAAATATTTACATGGGAGTGCTTCTTATATTCACAAGAAGTGGATTTAAGAATTTACAGGGTAAGTAATCAATTTTATAGATATATCAGTGGATTTTAGGTGCGATGTATGTATTCCTCAAACTTATTTGGAAATCATTTTACAAACAATTTTGAAAACTATAGTCCAAAATAATTTTTTACAACAATTTTACAAACATGTACACACATTTGAAAACCATTTTGCAAAGGTTTTCAAACAGTATAGATTTCAAAATATTTTTTTTGCAACCATTTTTCAAACTATTTGCAAATCATTTTTCAAACATTTTATTTCACAGAAAATAAATTTTACAAGCCACACATTTTTATAAAGGTTGAAAACATGTAACAAAATGTTTTCAAAATAGTTTTCAAAAGATTTTTCGCACAGACTTTCAAGCTATTTTTCAAACATTTTGCAAAAACGTTTTCACTTGATTTATTAATCAGTAAATACACAAAGAATTTTGGAGGAATGATCAACATCTTTTTATTAAGGTTTTTAATGAATTTTAAAGAAATTATAAGCCATATTATTAGGAAAATGCGAAAGTACGAGTTATGGCTAAAGTATATACGTAGTATATACGACCCCCCTATACTTAGCTTGAGCTATGTCCTCATAGATCAGAGAGAAAAGAGAAGACATAACACGTACTGAGTATAGGAAAATCTAAAGAATAAATGTAATAAGAAATGAATGAACGAATCAGAAGCTGACCGTCCCCCCTATACTTAGGATCAAATAATCCTAAGTATAGCAGACTGTACACAAAGCAGGGAGGGTCAAGGATGGGAATGAATAGAGCGTACTCAGATTGTCTCCCCCTATACTTAGGGTAAGATATCCTTAATATAGACAAGAAGAGGAGACAATGGAGAGGATCCAAGAATCGAGAAACTCGGGGTGCACACACCCCTATACTTAGGACAAAGTACGTCCTAAGTATAGAATACTGTCTATAAGGGGAGACACCATTTGATAGATAAAGAGAATAGACAAGGAAAAGAAGAAAAGAAGAAAAGAAGAAAAGAAGAAAAGAAGAAAAGAGATGAAAGTGGATATGAACAACTCGGGATGTGCATCCCCCCTACACTTAAGATAAAGTACATCCTAAGTGTAGTAGTGATGAAAGGGATGCCATCATGTCTGTAGAATAGATAAACGCGACCGAAAAGAAGAAAAGAAGAAAAGTCATTCAAAAATGTTTTGCTCTGCTTGGCCTTCCTCTGCCTCTTTGGAGATATCCGGCTCATCCCTGTAGATTACTTGAATCGAGTCAGCGACAGCCATGAATGTATCATGTTCAAGTTATGTCTTTAAAAGCTGTCCATTGACTACAAATGGTTGTGCGTCAGCTGACAGATTGGATATCAATACACTTCCGTTGTCACGCACCTGCCTAACCATAAACAGCCCAGTCCATTTACTCTTCAATTTGCCTGGAAAGATTTTTAATTTCGCATCAAACAACCACACCTTCTGACCTGAATCGAAAGACTTGCGGCGGATATGCTTGTCATGCCATGTTTTGACCTTCTCCTTGTATATCAGGCTGTTGTCATATGCATAATCTCTGAATTCCAATAATCTGTTCAGATCCAATTTTCTGTTCTTTCTTGCTTGCTTGGAGTCCAAATTACAGATGTTAATGGCCCATAAAGATTTGTGAATTAGTTCAACGGGCAGATGACATGGCTTGCCATACACAAGGCGGTAGGGAGACATTCCCAAGGGTGACTTGTACGTTGTTCTATAAGCCCAAAGAACGGAATCAAGCAGCTGAGACCAATTCTTGCGATCCGGGACGCACAAGCTTCTGTAAAATTGTCTTGATCTCCCTATTTGAACATTCAACTAAGCAATTGGATTGTGGGTGGTAGGGTGAAGCAACACGATGTTCAATACAGAATTCTTGAGTCAGCTTCTTCACCTCTCTGTTTATGAAATGACTACCCCCGTCAGATATAAGAATCTTGGGAATCCTGAACCGTGCTATGATGTGATCTCTCAAGAATCGACAAACAGTACTACTATCGGTGGTTCGGGCGGGAATAGCCTCCACCCAGCGACTTACATAGTCGACAACAAGCAGAATATATTCATAGCCCTGGTTGTTGGAAAATGGGCCCATAAAGTTGATGCCCCATGCGGACGTTCGATATCTGAATGAATTTCAGAGGCATCGTGTCTCTCATTCCTATGGTTCCGCCCATCTTCTGACAGTCAGTGCAACATTTGACATAATTATCTGCATCTCTGAATAATAAAGGCCACTAGAGGCCACTTGAAGAACTTTTGTTGTCGTTTGTTTGCTTGAATGATGTCCTCCAGAATCTTGGTCATGACATAAGGCGAGGACACTTGGAATTTCCTCCTGAGGAATGCACCTTCTCCAGATACAATCTACCCCCTCACGAGATAAATACGGATCCTCCCACTGGTAGAAATGGATTTTAGACAAGAATCTTTCTATTTTCAACTTCGGCCAATCCTGTGGAATTTTTTTGGTCACCAGATAATTCACAATGTCTGCATACCAAGGAAACGAGGTGACTGACAGAATTACCTCGTCTAGAAAGGTCTCTATGATCGGCTGCAGGTTCAGCTCAGGAGATTCCGGCTCAGGAAGCCTCGATAGATGATCGGCCACCACATTCTTTACCCCAGGTTTATCTTTAATTTCCCAGTCAAATTCCTGGAGGAGAAGGATCCATCAGATAAGACGGGGTTTGGCGTCCTTCTTCTGCTGTAAGTATCGGATGGCCGAATGATCAGTGTATACGATTTCTTTGGATCCAAGGAGGTAGGATCTGAACTTTTCCAGGGCAAAGACTACCGCTAGCAGCTCCTTTTCAGTGACAGTGTAGTTTCTCCGGGCTTCATCGAGCGTTCGACTAGCGTAGTGAAATCGCAAATGGTACATTATCTTTTCTCTGTCCAAGTACAGCACCAATGGCATAATCTGACATGTCGGTCATTATCTCGAAAGGCTGAGTCCAAATTGGTGGCTGTAAAACAGGGGCCTGTGTGATGAGTTCTATCAGCTGATTAAAGGCAAGGAGCACACGGTCATCTACAATGAATTCATTCTCCTTGCCGAGCAACTCAGTCAACGGTCTGGCCAGTTTGCTGAAATCTTTGATGAATCGTCGGTAAAAACCGACATGGCCCAAGAATGACCTGACTTGTTTGAGGGTTGTAGGTGGCTCAAGTTTGGAAATAACATCCACTATGGCTGGGTCAACCTCCATACCACGTTTAGAAACCACGTGACCCAGCACGATTCCTTCGGTCACCATGAAGTTGCTCTTCTCCCACGAGAGCACAAGATTGACTTTGCAACACCTCTGTAAGACTCGGTCTAAATAATCCAGACATTGATCGAATGAATCCCCGTAGACTAAAAAATCGTCCATAAAGACCTCGAGAAAGTTTCCCACCATATCGGCAAAAACTGCAAGCATACACCTTTGAAATGTGGCTGGGGCATTGCAAAGCCCGAACGGCATCCGTCTGAAGACATATGTACCAAAAGGACAGGTGAACGTGGTCTTCTCTTGGTCTTCAGGAGCAATAGCAACTTGATTGTATCCAGAGTAGCCATCCAAGAAGCAGAAATATTCCTTCGCGGCCAATCTCTCCAAGATCTGGTCGATGAAGGGTAAAGGGAAGTGGACCTTCTTGGTGGCGAGGTTAAGTCTTCTGTAGTCCACGCACACTCGCCACGAAGTGGGTACTCTGGTTGCGATCTCCTCTCCTTTGTCATTCTTCACAATGGTGATCCCTGATTTCTTTGGCACAACATGCAGAGGGCTCACCCATTTACTGTCGAAGATGGGATAAATAAATCCCACATCACACCATTTCTGGATCTCTTTCATAACAACCTCCTGCAGATTAGGATTTAATCTTCTTTGAAGTTCCCAAGAAGGCCTGCAATTTTCTTCCAGAAAAATGCGATGCAAGCATAGTGATGGATTGATCCCATGGAAATCCAAAGTTCGCCAGCCTATCGCCTTGCGGTTGCGTTCAAGAACCTCCATCAGACAAGATTCTTCGTCTTTGGTCAGATGTGCATTGATAATGACCGGGTACATGTTCGGTTCTCTCGCAAGGAAGGCATATTTCATGTTGGAGGGCAAGGGTTTCAACTCTGGCGGGGTTTGAGCTGCTTCAGAGGTGACCACAGCTATTAATGCAGGTGGCGATTCTTTCATCTGTTCGGTGTCCACCATACTCTGTTCTGCCTCCTCACTTAGATTCTGACAGAATGCTTCATTGAGTTTCTTCAAAAATTTGCTCTTGGTTTTGAAGGCACATCACCCCCACGGCAGTCTCATGCAGCACATCAGCGAGTTCCTCATCCTGATCGATAAGGGGAAATTCGACTGCGGTATCCACTCCCTCCTCGGGGCAGAGGAGTTCATGGATCTCATTGTCATCCAAAAATAAGTTGGTGTCTTGAATTTCTGCTAGAAAGTCGCAGTCGTCAGAATACTCAATTACCCTTGCACATGATGAAGATTTTCGTTCGGCTGGTGTTCCCTCAGGCAGGGTCTCCACTCTGATTGTTTCATTGCCAGTGCCAAAAGTGATTTCTCCCATCCCATAATTCACTACTGCGTTCGACGTCCGCAAGAATGGTCTTCCGAGTATGATTGGGGTAAGGAGTAATGGAGCGGGGACGTCCATATCTAGCACCATAAAATTGGTCGGGAACCGCTTTCCATGAACCGTAGCTATCATGTCCTCCAACAGGCCCCTAGGCCGCTTAACTGACTTGTCTGCGAACTGCAGAATCATCTTTGTAGGCTTGAGCGGTCCTAGCCTGAACTCTGTAAGTAGTGAAGCTGGCATCAAGTTGACAGAAGACCCGCTGTCGAGAAGTGTTCGTTCAAACTCCCGATTGAACATCTGACAACGCACAAGAGGTGCTCCCATATCTGGCTTTTTATCCGGGAGGTTGCTGATGGCATTAACGGTGGCCATTGTGAGGATATGCTTTTCGGACTTGCCACCCTTGCTTCTGGAATTGTGAGGGTGAGACCTGCGTTTGGTTGTACATGCATCTTTTAATCCTTTCTTTACAGCTGGCATGTACTCAAGAGCTTTCGTCAATGTCATGTTTAATACCAAATTCTGGATGATTTCAATGATAGCAGGGTCAGACAAAGCATTTTTCAAATTTTTCATTTTTCTGTGTTTTTTCATTTCTTCTGGAAAAAGGAATATTTACAAACTCTTCACTGATGTCATTCAAAATATTGTTTGTATTGTTGTTTACATGTAGATGACAAAAAGGAGTGGATTCATCTACAATTTGTGGACCAAAAATGACGGGCTCGGCTTCAGGTGTTGGCATTGGACTCGCTGCAGGTGCAATGCTCCTCCCGTTTGGAACTGGCTCTGAGGCAGGTGCATACGTCTCCAATGCTGGCCTATCTCCACCGAGGTTGCTGCTATCTTTTTGTGTTTTGCTATTTTTTTGTGATTTTCTGAATGATGGTGCTGCTCCCAAAATGCTTGATGGCCCTGGTGCTGGCTTGGCTGACGACTCCCCGTCAGATGCAAGATGCTTCCCCTTCACGGTTGCTGATGGCTTCAGTGTCCTACCGCTCCTGAGAGTAACATCATTAGATAAAAAGCAATTTAATTCACCTGATTTCGATTGGACACTACCGGCTACCTGCTCCTTGCGTCAGAAATTATTCGGGTTTGCCTCGACTTGAGTAGGGATGGTTGTTTTCGCAGCCGTCAAGTCGTCGATCTTCTGGTTCATCTCAGCCATATTCTTCATCAACTGTTCAAGGCATGCCAAGGCTGGATTAACCGATACAATCTCAGAAGAATCCCCCTGTTGGGGCCTAGAATGTTGGTATGACGGCTGAGACTGCGACTAGTAACCTTGAGAGAATTGGTGAGGAGGAGGGTTGGAGGAATACTGTGAATTCTGGTGATATGTAGCAGCCAGTTGCTGATGATACCCTTGTGCGTGGTATCCTGACTACTGAGGACCATGCTGGTAGTTATGCCTCCATGTGCTACCGTTAGACGGAGGCTGGTACTGATATGAGGGCTGGAAGGGTCTCTTACCCTGCTGCTGCTGGTGATAGGGCATGTTGCCCAAGTTCTAACCTTGAGGATGGGTCAGCTGCGCTTCATTGTTCCATACACCATTGATCTCCTGAATCAGTGGCGGGGGTGGAGAGAACTGCTCGGAGTAGGCTGGCTGGGACTCAGGTTGATATACAACCATCTGTGTCTGAGGTTGCGGGGGCTGCTCCAGAACCTGCACGTAATACACGTGCTGAACAGGTTGGGGCTGCGGTGGAGTCGGCTGAGGGTTCTACTGCATTGTAGGCTCCTTCTTCTCAGCATTCGGCTCGGCAGAAGTAGACACAGTGTTGCACATGTTGGCATTCAACGCACGAACGAGCTGCTCCAGCTGCTGGGAAATCAGATCGAGCTTTTCTAAGCCTTGGGTCCTCTTCTCAATGACAGATAATTTTTCGAGGTCCTGCGACCTCTTCTCAATGATATCCACCTTAGACAAGTGGATCCCAATGATGCTCAGGTTGGAGCTCTCATCCTTGTCCTCGGTGTTAGAAGCCATGTTCACTGGCTTGCTGATGGCAGGTGACATCTTCATGTACGCCCGAGACGACGATTGAGCGGCTTCTCCTTCAGCCATCTCCTCGAAGACGTTCCATACCACGTCCTCGTCCTTGTTGAAATGCGAACCGTCGCAAGCGACATCTACAAGCTTTTGGCTCTCAAGTGTGAGCCCACCAAAGAAGTGCTGCACAAGGCTGGTCTTTGGAATTTCGTGGTCGGGACACTTCTCCTGAAGATCCTTGAATCGCTCCCACGCTTCATGAACAGTCTCGTAGGTTTGCTGGCAAAAACTGGAGATACGGGCGTGCATCTGATTTAATCGCTTGAGAGGATAGAACTTATGGAGAAATGCGGACTTCAGCTCCTCCCAGGTCGTGACTTCCTTCCCTAGGTGGTCGACCCAATATAGGGCCTTATCT
The DNA here is from genome assembly GCA_037367405.1 of Ottelia alismoides. Lineage (NCBI taxonomy): Eukaryota > Viridiplantae > Streptophyta > Magnoliopsida > Alismatales > Hydrocharitaceae > Ottelia > Ottelia alismoides. The sequence goes on along the minus strand of JAZKJV010004928.1, from coordinate 775,268 downwards.
TGTAGGCTGAAGGGAAAGGCGGTCATCTTGACTACCCCCAGAGGAATACCAGGGTAGTAAGCAGTGGCACAGATGCGGTTTAACTTCTTGAGAAAGATATATGGTTCCTCAGTGGTATTCCCGTGGAATGTGGGAAGCAGGGACAAAAACTGAGGCTTCAGCTCAAAGTGGGCATGAATACGTGGAACCTGAATCCACCCAGTGATGCGACCCGCTCTTGAGTTATATGTTTCCTTCAGTGTTGGCTTAGGCTACGGTGGGTCTGCATCCACTCTATCAAACTCGGGTCCTCCCACTGAGAACTCATCTCTAACCTCTTCAAAATTGGGCTCTTGATTTGGATCATCCTCCCTGCGACCATCTCTAGCGTCGGCCCTCCTCCGCAGGTCATTCAACATATCTTGGAAGGCGGTCTGGGCCAGGGCTTGATTAGTCAATTGCTGTTGAATGGATTGGATGGAAGCCAGCAATTGACGGTTAACATCATTCTGCGTGGTATACTGCCCTTCCCTCGGATTGGCATCAGCTTCAGGTTGGGGTTGTAGTCCCTTTCCTCTTCTGCCGGCCATCTCAGATTCTGCTTGGTATGCTGGCTCATAATCGGGTTCTAGGTCTGCACATGGAAGAATGCCCCGATTAGTCTGAATTGCAGCACCAGATAGAGAGAAATGGTCTGTGTTAAGGTCAACACAGAACTTTGTTAAGGACGGCGATGTGTAAGGAGTGAAATCAATTGCCACACAAAACGGACAAAATTCGGGACAACAGTGATCCCGGTTTATTGAAGAAGACGGGGAGTCTGGGGATCGGTCCACGGAGTCTGAACCGGGTTCTCGGGAATCGTCCCGAATTATTAGAGAGGGCGAGCGAATAGAACTGATGTGGGTGTCGACAGAGCCTCGACTAAATTGTCCATTCGTCGCCATCTCGAAGGTCAAAAGGAAGATCAATGCGGATGAAGATACGGAGGTCAACAAAAAATAAATGGAGTGTAAAACAGTAGAAGGCTCACAATGAGCAAGGGTCAAATGGAGGGAGAGCAAAATTGCGCAAAGGCGCGATGTTTTTGATCTTGACCTTAATTTGACTAATCAATCAAACCCAAAGCAATGGATTCACCAACTCGACCCGTGAAACAGTGAAGGTTCGGCAATTATCTTTGTGAGTTTTAGATTTGATTTTTAGGAGATTATCTTTTCACGAATCCTTAGAGCGCTACGCCTATAGGAGCGAGAGTACTACCAGAAAAGTATCTCGTACTTGTCCTCCTCCTGTGTAACCTGTAGTCTGCGCTTTATAAGGTCCTTGTAAACCTTCCTGGATCCCTACTCAGCCAAAGAAAAGAGAGAGGAAGCCAATAGGCGAGACCGATACTTCGGATCTCGCTCGCAACGGAATCACTCGTGAGCGTGCGAGAACCTACTCAGACGCAAGATGATGAGACAGACACACCCGTGAAGGAGTGGCCTATGCTCGATACTTCGGACAAGGTCAATGCTCTACACAATAGAGAGTCATCAATGTCGACCAAGCCCTACTCGTCTATGTACGATAGAAGCGCCAATACTTCGGAATTCCAGGCGATACACAAGGCAGCCATAGACTGGGTTTTGGGCTCTAATCCTTACGACGGTTCTCACCTCACTGGGAAGGAAACCTTCCTATGCAACCGGAAAACAAATGAGGGCTTTGCTCACCCCAAGGCTATGAGTCCAATTAATAAATTTTATTTAGGTCAAGTTTTCTTTAGCAGTCCCTTTTTTAATTTTTTTGTTGTTATCACTTGTTTTGAGTCAATTCAATACAAGCACCTAACGGTTTTGTATTTTTCTTTGATTCCTATTGATCCAAAAACAGAGGGAGAAGAGTCGGAAAAGCAATGCAAGGCGGCACCAAGATGGAAATCTCACCTTTGTGCCTAGATGATGAATGCAAAGATAGAAGACTTACAGTGTCTCCCAGCTCTCTCCATACGAGATGCAAAACATGAATTTATAAACCTAATCTATATGCCGATATGCACACGAAAATTGTCGTAAGCAGGCAATTTCTAGCGTGAATAACCACAAGTCGGTCACCGATCTTCAATCCAAGAGTCCGGTCTAGGCTCACCCCTCCTCCTCTCGACAAATCGAGTTCAGGAGCAGTGCTTGGCAGAGTGTGTGACGACCCGTTCCTCCCGAAGACCTTAAGTTACCCGTCAAACACGTCATTTGCACACTTAACAAGCTTAAGTTAATCTCATTCTTATGAAAACCTGGGGAATTTTTTTTAAACATGATATTCACAAGATTTAAATTTGGCTAAGCAAGCAACCACAAGCAAACTAAAAGCGGAAGTAAGTAGTACACCAGAACTGAACAACAATGATATCCATTCATTTTCATTTCATTCATAAACATGCTGAAGTTTCGCAACATTCAATATACATGTATGTATCCCAAAAATAACACTACAGAGGAGAACACAACAAACAACTGTCTAATGAGCTCCAAAAGAATATACCTTCTCTGTAAGTGTCAGCACCAAAAGAGCAACAGCAGCCCCAAGTACGTCGGCTACTCGATCGCAGGCCCTTTGCCTGCCATAGTAGAAAAAGGACAAGCACGTATCTGTCACAAAGTTGTCGAGTACAAATTCTATACAGTTCTACTAAGGAAAGTAGTAAGCAAAGACTAGCACAGCTAGAAAAACAGTAAGGTAACTGTAGTGGACAAAAGAAGCTAGCAAGTAAAAGTGGGTTAATAGATTCTTTTAAATTATTTACTTGCTTTCAGAAGTCTAACAGAACACACTCGCTCACTACCACATTGTGTCTCCCTTGGTCAATGGAACTAACCAACAACAACTCAAGCCTAGAAGTAAGTCTGTGGTCTTGGTCCGGTTAGGACCTCGATATCCGGGTAGGACTTCAAAGTCCAGGTTGAACCTCACACTATGACTCTGAGGTATGGTGTACGCCTCAGGGTTGGGGTGCCACCGTAGGCATGCGATGGTGTCTTGCATCCTAACTAAGTTCCCAACACTCCTTCTAGCTTGTTCTCTCAACTCATATTGATCCTCGGTCGACACATGTGATAGCTCGCTCCCGAAGGTGTACGTGTACTCACAACTCTCTCTCAGCATTCACTCCTCATTAGTCTTGACTAACGGTACTGTCGTCATTAGTCTCGTAGCGGAAGAGTCTAAAGATCACATATCTCTTACCCCATCACGAGGTCATAAACCTGACAGAAAGGTATTGATGAAGTTTTTAGTGTTTGTTACCCACTACCCCATCACCAGTGCACGACATGGTGGAAAGGTAATAATGAAGTCATCAGTGTCTGCTAACCACTACCCCATCACCAGTGCACGACATAGCGGAAAGGTACAAATGGTGACATTGATGTCTACTGACCACTACCCCATCACCAGTGCACGACATAGTGGAAAGGTATTTATGGGACATCAATGTCTACTGATGAAACTTCATCTTAACTGGGCAATTGGTGAAATGTCACAAGTCTGTTAATCACAATCCCATCACCAGAGCACAACCTGGTGGAAGAGTAATAATTATAGCGGTGAGGAAACCCCCGAAGGGATTCGTCTGCTCTCACCAATCCCAGTGGAAGTGTGGTCCAAGGGAAAGGCAGTGGTAGTACGACTACTACGCCACTGGAGACAGGAAAGAGAAGAGGTAAGCCTGCCGGACCCGACTTCCTCTCTCGTTGCTCAACTCCCGGAGGAGAAGAGCTAAGTAAAAACCAGACGAGCTCGTAACTAACCGCAGAGAACCCCCAACCTAGGCTCTCAAAGAAAAACCAACGGGTCAGCGGAATGGTCTAGACAACTCGTGGATCCCAACGAAGCGTAAAAATCAAGCCGGCTCGAAGAAAACACGTAAAAAGACTGGAATCCTAGACCCATGCTCTCAATGTCTGCTACCCAAGCCTGAGCGACCTCATCTCCTGCTCAGGTGAGAGTCACCGCACCCTCGCACAGTCGGAGCACCATTCTCCATGACTGATCATATGTGACATCACCATTTCTTTATTTTCATATTACACCCTAAGCGTCTATGTCTTTGATTTGTTTCACATTTATAAGTTATCGGTCCTAGACCCGAACTTATTCTATAAGAACCTCTATTGATCCAAGGTCGACGATACAGACCTGATACGATAGTCTCTCTCTAATTTCCTACTCAAGAACATCAATCTTATGATCTTGGCTATCTTACCGGAAACTTCGTTCTTTCCTACGTCCCAAAAGATTCAGAAAAAACCTACAAGGATCGGGCTACTCCTTAGAGGAAGACTTGTTTCATGACAAGTGCATATAGTCTTGTTTTCCTGTATAGTAACTACATATATATATATATATATATATATATATATATATATGTATCCTTAAGATCATCCCCAATCTCTAAATTTCATAATAGGTGTTTCAAGCCCACCTTTATAAGTAGTAATTATCCTAAGGCATGCTCTAAATGATTACAAATAGAGATTTACCCTATTCACTTTTTGATCACCCCAAAACATATGTCATTGTGTGTGTATACTTCATAATAATCCAAGGCATCTAGTCCCTTTAAGTTCACACCCAACTTCATGACTTTAAAGATGCTATTTAGGTGTTTAATTTACTTTAAGGTCTAACATTTAAAGGGGGTCTGTTAGAGAGCATCCCATGCTCCAATCATGTATCTATTCCACTCATAGACCTATGTGTATAATAAGCATATGGCTGCAAACATAAGGAAAATTATCCTATCTTAATCCTTCTCCTTAATGGGATTAAATCATTATTTATTTTCCCAATTCAATACAGGGAAATCAATGAGGACTTGGGGTTTTTAAAACTTATTAAAGAATGCCTAAAAGTTTGATTAAGCATGCACTCTACAATGGAATTTGGTCACAGTTTTGTTCATGGACAGCAACCAAATTTGTCTCAAAATCCTCATCAAAACCAATCCAAATACATGGATTTCATGTGTATTACATTCCCTAAATATTTATAGTCAAATCCACCAAAGGATGTCTAAGGATATTGTCAAAATCATGTATGCTCTTAGTCCTAAGGCAACCATCTCCAATCTGAACATTCAGTGGAGATATAATATAGGTAGTCAATAACTCCTCAAAAACTCTTCATTTTTCTAAAACAAACCCATGGATTAAAGGTTGATATGAAAGAGTACATATTAACCAGTAATTACACTCAAGGAAACATGAAGAAACTCCCCAAATGCATCCTAAAACTCTAATTTAAAATGCATGGACAGATCTGGACATTCAATGACATGTATGATATAGGTAGTCAACAACTCTTCAAAACTCCTCATTTTTTCTAAAACAACTCCATGGACTAAAGGTTAATATGAAAGAGTATATATCAACAAGTAATTGCACTCAAGGAAACATGAAGAAACTCCTCAAATGCATCTTAAAACACTAACTTAAAACTCATGGACAGATCTGGACACATTCAGTTACATGCATATGACAACATCCAAAACATTTCTAAATCACCTAAATTTCCAAATTAAAAACCAAGAATAATAAACCAATTTATTTGGGTCATAATCAGTAAACAAATCTACTCAAGGGAACTTAAAGAAGACTCCCAATTCATGCAAGTTATTGGCCAACATTTAACAACAACAATCTGAAAATTTCAGTATGACCGTCCTTGTATAGACTCTTTAAGATGTTATAATCACATACAATTTCGTATTTAACCCCATGGATTTAAGTCTACCTTAATGGAGTATTAATCAACATATGATTCTACTCAAGAGAACCCAAGAAAGATCTCAAAATACATGTCTAACTTGGATTAAAAGGAAGACACACAGATTCTGGACAAAATGAAAACCGTTCACATATAGTCTATTTTTCTCAACTTTTTTGCAACAAAAACCCCAAAACTAAGGCTTTATTTTAGATCTGGGATATGAGTGGTAAAAACTCTACATATGGCAGCAAGAGAAGGGCTAATTTGTACCTCAAATCAAGCTTTCAAAAGCTTGAAGAAGAACTCTCCAAGAAAATGTTGGGCTGTCCACACCTTGAGCTTCAAGCTTGGATTCCTCCTCTTCTTTGGCCCTTGATCTTACATGCAATGTAAGATCCAAGATCCTCTCCTTCCCAGCTTTGATTTGAGCCCAAGAACTCGAATTTTGGTGGAGAAATGAGGGAGAAAACTAAAAAAGAAGATGGAGATCCATTTGGATTTTTCAGCCATGGAGAAAAGAGCTCCAAGATTTCAAGAGGAAGAAGATGAAGTGGGAGGAAGGGGTTGAAGGATATGGTTTGATCCTCAAGCGCAACACGGAAGCGTGTGCGTCGTATCGAATACGACAAGGAGCGACTAGTCAGACTAGTTGCTCGATGCAGCGGAATTTAAAATATTTTATACGACGAGACCACATGATCCAAGAACACTTCTCGAATCGTTTCGTCAAAACCACAAACAAGTAATAGGATTACCTCTTGAAGCGTGGTTGCGATCGAGTCTCTAAACGAAGAGACCTCTTGTCTCAAGTCCGATCCAACGGAGGAGACGCTTGCGAGTGCGGGGATGATCTGCGTGCTTCTCGCAATCCATGTTGATGATCCAAGCGACGGATCTCCTGATCTCGACACACGCGATCCGTCGTCTTCTTCACGAGCGAGGTGCACTGAAGGAGACGGAGATCCACGACAGACGATCGGGCAGCATAACGACGATGCTGCGGCGACGGAGAACCTCTCCATGGTATCCATGGTGGACGGTCATGAGAGGGATAGAGAGGGCTGACGTCTAGAGAGAAAGAGAGAGAGAGAGAGAGATGCTTCTCAAGCATTTTGTGTAAAGAGAGAGCATGGGTATGCCTCTCTGTTTATAGGGTTTTGGGATCCATGGATCTCAATCCATGGGCCAACACAAATCCAATGGCTCTCATTGATTGTGTTTCTTTTAATGACTAAGATTTGTGTTGGTAAAACCAACAACAATTAATTTAATTTAATTTAAATATATGTTGATAAATCAACACAATTTAATCATAAAATTAAATCATCAATACATGGAGATAATGAAAAGAGAGAAAGCCTCCTTCCATGTGGAGAGGGGGGACGGCCTCCCTTTCCTAATGGGAGTGGTGGCCGTCTACCCTCCTCCATTAGGAAGGTGGCTATTTCATCTTTTATGTAATCTCCATTATTTGCAACAACTTATGTTGCAAATTATTTTACAAAAATAATTCACAATTATTTTGTAGACAATGCAATCTTGCCATTGAAAATTTGTGAATCATATTCACAACCCAAAACAAAATGTAAATTACATTTTCAATTCAATGTCCAATGTGAATCCAATTCACATTAACATTTAATTAACAAATGTAAATTACAAATAGCTCTCTCTTATATATTATAAATCACATTTATAATATATATGACTAATATGGATATTGCTATCCACATTATTCATATTAAATCACATTTAATCATCTTGGATCTCTATTCTCTTGTTCTCAAATAACATGAATCATACTCACAGTATTTACATCTTTGATAATCAAATCATATTTAATTATCTAAGACAACTCTCTTTATAATATGAATCGAATTCATATTAATCATGATAATTAAATCACATTTAATTATTCATTTCCTCAATGCTCGAATACATAAATCAACAATAGAATTATCCATGAACTCCTTCAAGGATAATGCACTTTCTCCGCAGATACTTGGAGATAAGAACATGGCGATTGTATTGTTCCACGTATAGTGACATGGATATTGAGATCATATCTCAAATCCAGATCGCGGGCCTCCCATAGATGCTTGATTAAATCAAGACCGCAAATCTAATCTTCTCATTGCATTTGAATCATATTCAGATCAATGTCCAATAATTGGACTAAGATAAGATTACTTCTCTACTGAGAGGAGTCACTAAAATCCAGACCCGTTTCATCACTCCCTAGGAATGGAAGCGTCATGGTCATACAATCGTTTATGATCACATCACCCTCGGTATTCCTAATACATGTACATCCTGCATACTGGAAGACTCAGATTAAACCCGAAGTATTGGATCAACTTTATACTGTCTACTTCATGGTTTTATCAGTAAGTTTCTCATTCGATCATTGGAAGTCGGTATTGATCATATACTTTCCAAAAGCATATATCATACCTAGGTCTTGATCATATACTTTCCCAAACCAACAAATTCAGTCAAGCTTCCAAAGCGAGATGACCGTGCACACAGAATTTGATTCTTCCCAATATCTCATGAGTGAGCTCATGTCTTCCGGTTCAGTAGTGAACCTGTATGATCCCTTTGAGAGATCGTATTACTCATATGCCCTTGTATGCACACCAACGTGCCGGTGTATAGACCTTGATTAGGTCATCAACCTATTGGTCTGCCAAATGTACATACTCAGACATATAGTAACACATCTGTCTCCGGTCAGAGGATGTGTGCCTGTATCGTGACAGCATACGATATAGGACTTTGGTTATCTCGATCTCGTTAAGTCAACTCTTTGACCTAACTCATCCGACACCTCCGAATCTATATTCCTATGCAGAGGACCTGCATCAAGAGGTCGGTCAGATATCAACCTAAATGAGATAGGATTGCCATCTCCTACTCAAGCTGGAGATCATCTCTTAATAATCATTTGACGGTGTTTGATGAGTCCTCAATCTAACTCATTAGATATTCATCTAAGCACCAGCCTCTATGGTTCAATAATTGAATCAACAGCTGTATGATTATTAAGATGGCCATGGTACATAACCCTAATTGTACTAAGGGACCTATTATGCAAATTATGTACTCTTTATTTCAGATTAAGGAGTGAATTGCAATAACATTTATTGCATAATAGCTCGTCGTGGGCTCGCATGTCCAACAATCTCCCACTAGTCCAAAGAGCCATTAATGGGCTAATCATTTAAACCCACACTCATGTGACAATCATAGGTTATTTAGAAAATAGCTAGGTAAGCTGATCAGTCACTCCCTTCCCGAGAGACTACGCCAAGTCCTTTTAGGTCACTTGCATATCCCCAGTAACAGTGCTCGCATCCAATGCGAATGTTGCATCTTATGCAACCAATACTCAAATTTGTCATAGTGTCCTTGACACTTTAGCTTATTAATTATCATAACCAGTATTCCCATAATCCTTATTAGAATACCTTCATTCCTGGAGATCTTTATCTCCTAAGGTATCTACAGTTAAGACCATTATAGATCACTATCTACAAGATCTTAAACTTTTGAAGATAAGACTTTGAGATCACTATCTCTAAGTTTTATCATGTTTAAAGATATTATTATTACTGCAATCAAGTGTTTTATCTCCATAGCAGGATTAGTAACAGTTTACTACTCCCACTGCATGGTAGACATATGGTTCTTGTACACATCTAGTATACATTCAGCTTCTCATAACTGATGCACAAGTGCAAACAGTTCTAGCATTCACTTCCTCAACTCTTTGAGGTGCTATCCCTTTAGATAGGTCAGTACCATATCTTAAGGGAAAGAAGCCTTTCTTGGAATTTTCTAAAAAAAATGGAATAAGTCCAAGGTGTATTACTAATGTGACGGTCCCAATACCCTCTTCTCTTTGCTTCTAAACGACTTCAGAACTAAGATCTAAGAGGTATCCTCGAGATTGTATCTCAAGGTATGGAACAACCAAATTATCAAACACTTATCGTTTATTCTTATATCATTCTAAATGATTAGAATAATATCTACATTAAGCACGATGAACACAATGGCACTCCCACTAAGCTTCACATGGTTCATCAAGATTTTATCTGAAATCATAACATTTATAATTTCATCAAATCTTATGTTCCAACTACAAGAAACTTATTGGAGTCCAAAGATGGAGTTCTTCAGCTAGCACATCTTGCTTTCTTCAACCATGAAGCCCTAGAGCTACTTCATACAAATATCCTCAGAGAGGTATTCATAGAGGAATGCAATCTTGACTCACACCATGAAGATGTCATAGACAAGTTGTGTAGCTATAGTTAGCAATATTCTGATGGATTAAAGCAAGGTCACTGGAGAGCAAGTCTTATCGCAAGCGATGCCTTCTCTTCGGTGTATAGCTCATGGCTACGAACCGTGCTTTGAAGGTCTATACCTTCTCATCAGGTTCCCTCTTTCTCTTGAAGATCCATTTACACCTTAATGGGTCTGACCCATATAGGTGGATCCTCGAGGGTCCATATACAACACTTCTATATGAAGTCTACATTAGACTTTTATTGCTAACATCCATCTTTCCATGTCATGATCCTCAGGAGCTTCATCACATGAAGTCCAATCATTTTCAGATTTAACTGACACATGGAATCGATCCTCAAACTTATTTGAAGAGGTATTAATGTTTCATCTTTAATTATCTATTTTAGTTTCCGATTTCAGGAGCCTCATTATCTTTTCAAGATTAAATGAGTTCCTTTACTTCATTTTCATCTTGATTCTCAAGAGAGTCATCCTATAAGAATCATATTCTCAAAGATGAGATCTTTTAAGAATCTCAAGGTCATAAAGTAGGTATCTAATACCATCCTTTATTTTCCTAATGAAGTAGCACTCTCTGGTGCTAGATTCCAGCTTACCAGCTTGAGACCTTATTAAGTGTATAATGTAGTCTCTACCACATATACCTGGAAACTAAGAGATAATTATGCTAAAATTTATCATTGATCAAATCATGTCACACATGATCAATTGCATCTCCCTACAACTCTATTGAGTTAAGGCTCATTAGGAGGGGTGAGATAGAAATGATATTCACATCTCCATAAGGTATTCCTTGAATTCATCTAATAGGTACAAGCTACCTTGATTAGATCAAATTCATTTCATCTTCCTTCAAACTTTGCTTCTAAACCAAAATTGTGAAATCTTTGAACATTTCAAAGTTTTCTAAGTGAAGAGAAGAAATTTCATATCACAGATATCACATATCCATAATGTTTATTCTGATATAGATGATTCATATACATCAATATGTATGAGATCTTGAATTCCTTAACATCTTACATCATTCCAAAAGAAGGGTGTATTGGACATTTTACTTTGAATACAATATTCATAAGTATGCAAGTTTTGAAATTTTAGACATTCTAAAGTTTCATCTCTTACTTGTCCATTGATCTCATCAACAGACATATGTCCAAAACATTATGTCAGATCATTGTCAAATGATCTTTATCCACTTATTGATCTTTAAAGGTTTAATTTTCAGTATTAGAAATCTTAATGAACCCTTCATTAATTTTCTAATTTAGTGGAGTCCACTGGATGTAAGATTACTATCTGAAATATATATCTATCATAACTCTTTATGATAGATAAATTTCAGAATTCATGTTTATATCTAACAATTAGGAATAAATAATGAGCGTATTCTAATATCTAGGTTATAGAGACATTCTCTAAGACTAAGGGCTCCCACTGAAAATATGAAGTCTATTGATCTCATGGAAATTGTTGCAACATTTGCATCACTTTCAACATGGATGACCAATAAACCTTAAGATCAAATTTCTAATATTCTAACACATATGCAACCAATTGCAAGTGTCATCAGAAGATTGAGATACAATTATTAGACTTTACCTTATCAAATAAGTAAGTCAATTTCAATGATTATATGTAGGTTATTCTGATGTGTTATCTTATTCCTTCTCTAAGGATTCTAGATAGATTTGATAGTCATACTATCAACACATCAACTTATTGCAGTATTGGCATTCATCCAACTCTTTGGATGGAAGCAACAGAAGTACAATCAACTCTTTGACTATACTTCTTACTTGAGTTCAACCCATGCTTCCACTGCGCTCCCTTTATCTCTAAGCAACCATTGCTCAAGACTAAAGGATCTCTTATCTTAAAATAAAAAATTTCAATATAAGAGTATTTCAACACTTATACATGCTTCATTAAATTCATACAATATGAATATTATGAATCTTCATGAATGACTAGAGTAAAGATAGTAGAATGATGACACTCATCACCTACATCCATCTAAACTCTTAAAGCATAGGTTCAGGTGGGTACTCAAACAATTTGAATACATTATCTCTAATAGAGCTACCATTCTACATGATGTAGAGAACCATGTCATTCATGATTAAATGTCAAGAGCACATATGTATGCCAGAATATCTTTATTGATTTTATAAGGGTTAATTTGATAATTACGATCATCATCGACATGTCAATTCAAAAGTACATTCGATAAGATCAAGACTTATAGAGACATACAAACCCTAGGGTTTTAGTCCTATTGTCTTATTTAATTACCACTTCTCATTATTATGAGGAAACTTGCACATTGCAACCACATACATTATGTGTCCAATCGCAAGTACAATATCTGGATCAAGGGTCCAATCCATGATATTCTACTGGTTATTAATGAGTATAACATTGAGTGGGTTTAATGAAGGATTATCTGAAATAAGTAATTTGCATAAGGGTATATATTTATATATATACATGTTTTACTTTGAATTAGGAATTTTATATCAAAGTTTTCTTGCCATGTAAACAATGAAAGTTCATTCCCTTAATCACTTTCAGTGTAAGAGATACACTTATCATTATATCTCAAGCAAGATCTGGGATCTCCTTCCTTATCTTTGTTGCATCCCAATAATATGAGAACCTACAACTCGGATAAAAAGAAGCGGGAACACATTCCGCCTTGCAAGTCCAACTTGCATCTCCCAATTCGGTCTTTAATACCCGGGCCCACTACCCCTAAGGTGATGTTGACCCGTCATTAATTGAACCAACCGTCAACAGGAATACAACTCGCTATGCGCAATCCAATATCGCCCCAATAATATGAGGACCCGATATTGGGGTCACTACGCATACGTCCTTACTCTTTCGAAAAGCGACGAGCTCGATCCAAATAGATCATATGCAGGAGCTGTCACTTCGGACAGGCGTCTCCTACATATAATATCTGGCGATGAAACTCTTCGCCTTGACGAGAGACCATGGATGTCACTTATGTGATCCTCCATATCAAATTCAAATTCTAATTAATTATCATGAATCATATTCACATAATTAATTCTTCCAAGGGAAATAATAACTCTATTCATAATAGAGTGGTTTAATTGGATATAATTAATTCAATCATATTAAATTAATTATCAATCCAATTTAATCAATCAAACTTGATTGCTATACTTGAATATATATGGTATTATTCTCAAAGTACGTATTAATTTGTATTTTAATAATTAGAAAAATACATATTAATTCCTCGGACATTATCCCGGCCCTACCCGCTGTCATGGCCAGTACCAGCGGGAGTGGGACGGACCGCATACGTTACAACCCGCTACCCCAGCGATCCCCGACTAGACACCATATCCGCCTCGGGAAAGGATAATGCCAAATTGATTAATTTGTACTTGAGATGATCATCGGTTCTTCAACCGAAATTATACCATATAGTAATCAAAACAATTTTGATTATAAGGAAATTTGCTAGACAAAATTCCCAATCCTATTCAAGCAAGGAGTTTGATGATTGTGTTTCCAATTATGATCTAGATCAAATCTAATCAATTAATAGGTTGAGGTCAAGTCAATTAAGGAAATAATAATATTCCAATATTTTTCAAATATTTTCCATAATTATTTCATGAAATTAACAATTAATTTCACTAATTGACAATCACATGATTCTTGATTAGGAAAGTAATTTCAGCAGTGACTCCTACTTCCTAAAATTAGCATATCTCAATCAATTTAAATCCAAATTAAGCAAAGTAAGTTTCCATAGTTTGCTAACTTGATTTACAACAGAACCTATGTGATTTGCACGCATTTCGAGGCGTCTCTAAACAGTAATTAACTCCTTAATTACGTTAAGATTCGCAGTTCCTGTAACAGTGAATACATGTTCATTAAAACAACCATATCTAGAGCAAACGAAATCCGATTTACGCAAACTCAGATCCTATGGTTTCCTTATTTAATGGGGAACAAAATCCAAGTAAATAATTCGTGCTTAAACATTTTAAACATGGCCGAAATTATTTACTAAATAGATCTGCGAAATCAAATGCGATAAAAACTTTCACGACCATAACGAACCCAAGTCATCTTCGGTTAGCGAATCATATTCGAAACCGTCGACCTAAGGCTCTGATACCACTTGAAGGATATGGTTTGATCCTCAACGCATCACAGAAGCGTGTGCGTCGTATCGAATACGACAAGGAGCGACTAGTCGGACTAGTTGCTCGATGCAGCGGAATTTAAAAAATTTTATACGACGAAACCACAAGATGTAAGAACACTTCTCGAATCGTTTCGTCTAAACCACAAACAAGTAATAGGATTACCTCTTGAAGCGTGGTTGCGATCGAGTCTCTAAACGAAGAGACCTCTTGTCTCAAGTCCGATCCGACGGAGGAGACGCTTGCGAGCGCGGGGATGAACCGTGTGCTTCTCGCAATCCATGTTGATGATCAAAGCGGCGGATCTCCTGATCTCGACACACGCGATCCGTCATCTTCTTCACGAGCGAGGCGCACCGAAGGAGATGGAGATCCACAAGCAGACGATCGGGCAGCATAACGACGATGCTGTGGCGACGGAGAACCTCTCCATGGTATCCATGGTGGACGGTCATGAGAGGGATAGAGAGGGCTGACGTCTAGAGAGAAAGAGAGAGAGATGCTTCTCAAGCATTTTGTGTAAAGAGAGAGCATGGGTATGCCTCTCTATTTATAGGGTTTTGGGATCCATGGATCTCAATCCATGGGCCAACACAAATCCAATGGCTCTCATTGATTGTGTTTCTTTTAATGGCTAAGATTTGTGTTGGTAAAACCAACAACAATTAATTTAATTTAATTTAAATATATGTTGATAAATCAACACAATTTAATCATAAAATTATATCATCAATACATGGAGATAATGAAAAGAGAGAAAGCCTCCTTCCATGTGGAGAGGGGGGACGGCCTCCCTTTCCTAATGGGAGTGGTGGCCGTCCACCCTCCTCCATTAGGAAGGTGGCTATTTCATCTTTTATGTAATCTCCATTATTTGCAACAACTTATGTTGCAAATTATTTTACAAAAATAATTCACAATTATTTTGTAGACAATGCAATCTTGCCATTGAAAATTTGTGAATCATATTCACAACCCAAAACAAAATCTAAATTACATTTTCAATTCAATGTCCAATGTGAATCCAATTCACATTAACATTTAATGAACAAATGTAAATTACAAATAGCTCTCTCTTATATATTATAAATCACATTTATAATATATATGACTAATATGGATATTGCTATCCACATTATTCATATTAAATCACATTTAATCATCTTGGATCTCTATTCTCTTGTTCTCAAATAACATGAATCATACTCACATTATTTACATCTTTGATAATCAAATCATATTTAATTATCTAAGACAACTCTCTTTATAATATGAATCGAATTCATATTAATCATGATAATTAAAGAACATTTAATTATCCATTTCCTCAATGCTCGAATACATAAATCAACAATAGAATTATCCATGAGCTCCTTCAAGGATAATGCGCTTTCTCCGCAGATACTTGGAGATAAGGACAGGGCGATTGTATTGTTCCACGTATAGTGACATGGATATTGAGATCATATCTCAAATCCAGATCGCGGGCCTCCCATAGATGCTTGATTAAATCAAGACCGCAAATCTAATCTTCTCATTGCATCTGAATCATATTCAGATCAATGTCCAATAATTGGACTAAGATAAGATTACTTCTCTACTGAGAGGAGTCACTAAAATCCAGACCCGTTTCATCACTCCCTAAGAATGGAAGCGTCATGGTCATACAATCGTTTATGATCACATCACCCTCGGTATTCCTAATACATGTACATCCTGCATACTGAAAGACTCAGATTAAACCCGAAGTATTGGATCAACTTTATATTGTCTACTTCATGGTTTTATCAGTAAGTTTCTTATTCGATCATTGGGAGTCGGTATTGATCATATACTTTCCAAAAGCATATATCATACCTAGGTCTTGATCATATACTTTCCAAAAGTATATATCAAACCAACAAATTCAGTCAAGCTTCTAAAGCGAGACGACCGTGCGCACGGAATTTGATTCTTCCCAATATCTCATGAGTGAGCTCATGTCTTCCAGTTCAGTAGTGAACCTGTATGATCCCTTTGAGAGATCGTATTACTCATATGCCCTTATATGCAAACCAGCGCGCCGGTGTATAGACCTTGATTAGGTCATCAACCTATTGGTCTGCCAAATGTATATACTCAGACATATAGTGACACATCTGTCTCCGGTCAGAGGATGTGTGCCTGTATCGTGACAGCATACGATATAGGACTTTGGTTATCTCGATCTCGTTAAGTCAACTCTTTGACCTAACTCATCCGACACCTCTGAATCTCTATTCCTATGCAGAGGACCTGCATCAAGAGGTCGGTCAGATATCAACCTAAATGAGATAGGATTGCCATCTCCTACTCAGGCTGGAGATCATCTCTTAACAATCATTTGACGGTGTTTGATGAGTCCTCAATCTAACTCATTAGATATTCATCTATGCACCAGTCTCTATGGTTCAATAATTGAATCAACAGTTGTATGACTATTAAGATGGCCATGGTACATAACCCTAATTGTACTAAGGGACCTATTATGCAATACTCTTTATTTCAGATTAAGGAGTGAATTGCAATAACATTTATTGCATAATGGCTCGCTGTGGGCTCGCATGTCCAACAGGGGTGACGCCTATGGGAGGTTATATCCTTGGGAAAATTGCAACATAAATCCCACCAACTCCTCCTAATTGCAACCAAGGCCCACCCATGAATAGTAATCACATTCTAATCATACTTAGCCACTTAATCACCTCTAACTACAATTATCACAATTAGCCACTAATGGAATCTCTAATTTCCATCAAGCTCACTAATGATTCACCGTCTTGGCTTAATTAGTCATTAGGATTTAAGGATGTTACAATCATAAAAACCTCAAAGAGAGTCTCGTCCTCGAGACTCCACTTCTAAGTTGGGTTCGTCGGTCTACCATAAAAACCTCAAAAGGTTTTTAACCCATAAAAACCTCAAAGAAGGTTTTTACCCAGAAAGTGAAATGATTTTCCATACAGAGAACTGATAAACTAAACTGCGAAAGTACCTGAGAAGAGTCGCTGGTATCTCTCTCGCATAGCTGCTTCGGTCTCCCATGTCGCCTCCTCAACACCCTGTCGGTGCCATAGGATCTTGACCAAGGGAATCTCCTTGTTCCGAAGCCTCCTGATAGCAAAATCAAGTATCTGCACTGGCTCCTCCTCGTATGTCAACTCTGGCTCTATGTCAAGGCTCTCATAGCTGATGATGTGCCGAGTATCGTGCACGTACTTCCTCAAGTTCGACACATGGAATATGTCGTGTATAGTCGCCAAACGTGGGGGAAGTACCAGTCTGTACGCCACCTTCCCGACACGTGAAAGTATCTCAAAGTGCCCAACAAAACATGGCGCCAGCTTGCCACGAACTCCGAACCGTTGTATCCCCTTCATGGGCGATACACGTAGGAACACAAAATCCCCAACCTGAAACTCCAAGTGTCGGCGTCGTCGATCTGCATAGCTCTTCTGGCGACTCTGTGCCGTCAAGAGCTTCCTCCTCACCAAGTCAACAACCATCGCAGTCTCCTCCAAGAGATCCACGGTATACAACGCATGATCACCTACCTCGCGCCAACTGATTGGCATAAGGCATCTCCGCCCGTAAAGAGCCTCGAATGGCGCCATGCCGATGCTCGAATGATGGCTGTTGTTATAAGTGAACTCAACAAGAGGTAAATGATCCTTCCAGGATCCCTTCCACTCTAGAGAACAGGCGCGTAAAAGATCCTCCAAGGTCTATATCGTACGCTCGCTCTGTCCGTCCGTCTGAGGGTGATACGCTGAACTCATCTTCAGCTCGGTCTGTAAAGCTAACATGAACTGCTGCCAGTAATGGGAAGTGAACCTCGAGTCTCTGTCAGACACTACCTCTCGGGGTATGCCATGTAACCTCACAATGTGTTGTATGTACAATCTGGCCAGCTGAGAAGGTGTATAAGTCATGCTAACAGGTATAAAATGGGCTGACTTCGTCAACCTATCAACAATGACCCAAATGGAATCATGGCCTCCTGGTGTCCTTGACAATCCTGTAACAAAGTCCATCGAAATGCTCTCCCACTTCCACTCAGGAATGGGGAGAGGCTGCAGTAATCCAGGTGGTCGTCTATGCTCTGCCTTCACCATCTGGCATGTCAAACACCTGCTGACATGCCCAGCTACGTCCCTCTTCATCCCGTCCCACCAGAAATGTCGGCGAAGATCGTGGTACATCTTCGTACTGCTGGGATGAATGGAAAGATGCGAACAATGCGCCTCATCAAGTATGTCTCTTCGTAGCTGCTCATCGTTGGGAACCACTACCCGACCTGCCTTCCACAGAATAGACTCTGCAACAACAAAATCGTCAAACTCGTCCTTCACTACCCGCATGTATCTGTCACGAATCCACGGGTCTGTCTGCTGACCTGACACTATACGGTCCCAAAGGCTGTTGTACCTAGGAGGTACGGAGATGGGAGAAGACGCACTGTCCTGCGGATGCCGATCCGTCAGTGCTGCAAGTAAGTCCCAAGTGTATAGCCAATTCATCGTACCCTCCGTGTGCACTCTCTTGCTGAGGGCGTCTGCAACCATGTTTCCCTTACCAGGATGGTAAGAGATCGTGCAATCGTAGTCCTTCAGCAGATCTAACCATCTGTGTTGCCTCATGTTCAGCTCCTTCTGATCAAATATGTACTTCAGACTCTTGTGGTCTGTGAAGAGCTCAAAGTTAACCCCGTACAAGTAGTGACGCCAGGTCTTCAAAGCGAAGACCACTGCCGCCAACTCAAGATCGTGTGTGGGGTAATTCCGCTCATGCGGTCTCAACTGTCTCGAAGCATAGGCAATCACATGCCCCCTCTGCATCAGCACTGCTCCCAAACCATCACCTGACGCGTCTGTGTAAACCGCATAGTCCTGTGTACCTGACGGTAAAGCAAGAATCGGAGCTGTAGTAAGTCTCTCCTTCAGTGTCCTGAAGGCCTTCTCGCACGAACTATCCCAAACAAAAGGTACCCCCTTCTGCGTCAAACGCGTCAAAGGTAGTACGATCCGCGAAAAATTGCTGACAAAGCGTCTGTAATAGCCTGCCATCCCAAGAAAACTACGTATCTGTGTCACTGTCTTGGGCTGCTCCCAAGACATCACAGCATCTATCTTCGCAGGGTCCACTGCGACTCCTACTCCTGAGATGACGTGTCCCAAAAATGAGACCTGAGGTAGCCAAAACTCACACTTACTCAACTTGGCATACAATTTATGCTCTCTCAAGGTACCAAGCACTGCTCTCAAGTCGTTCTCATGGTCCCATTCATTCTTCGAGTAAACCAACACATCATCTATGAACACCACAACAAACTTGTCCAAGTAAGGATGGAATACTCTGTTCATCATGTCCATGAATGTCACGGGGGCATTCGTCAGTCCGAATAGCATCAGTACAAACTCGTAGTGGCCATACCGTGTCCGAAAGGCTGTCTTCGGGATGTCTGTCTCCTGAATCCTCAACTGATGGTAACCCGAGCGGAGGTTGATCTTCGAGAACACCGAAGATCCTTGTAGCTGATCAAATAGATCATCAATGTGTGGTAGAGTATAACAGTTCTTCACCGTCCTCTTATTCAGTTGTCTATAATCAATGCATAGCCGCATGGTTCCATCCTTTTTCCGAACAAAAAGTACAGAAGCACCCCAAGGTGAAGTGCTCGGCCTCACAAAGCCTAAGTCAAGCAACTCCTGTGGCTGCACCTTCAGCTCTCTCAGCTCTGCGGGTGCCATGCGATACGGAGCCATGGAGATCGGCTACGTATCGGGAAGTAGCGAGATCTCAAACTCGATCTCTCTAACTGGAGGTAGTCCTGGTAACTCCTCAGGAAACACATCGGGATACTCTGACACAACTCTAATGTCTTGAGCCATAGGCTCTCTATCTGCAACCTCCTGAACAAAGGCCAGAAAAGTGTCACATCCCTGATCACCCAGTCGTTGTGCTCTCAGCACTGAAATATACTCCATCATAGAGTCCTGCAATGTCCCCTCAAAAGTGAACTCTGTCATGCCGGGATCCTGAAGACAACAGTCTTCCTGTAACAATCGACTAAGGCGTCATGTGTAGACAACCAATCCATGCCCAAAATCATGTCGAACTCAACAAGCTGTAGTAGAAGGCAGTCCGCAGTCATCTCGTGACCGCCTATGGACACTGGTAACCCTCTAACTATCTCTGAAATCACGAACAACTGTCCGCCAGGCCCTCGAATGTGAAATGGAGGATCTACGTCCTCCGCGACTCTACCCAATGTGGCTAGAAGCCTCACAGCAAGAAACAAATGGGTAGCACCAGAATCAAACAACACGTGAAAAGGATGGCTCGAAACTGAAACCATACCTTTCATGACCGTGGTCGCGGACCGTGCCTGCTCAGTTGTAACTATGTGAATCTGTCCCTGACGTATAGATCCGGCACTGGATCCTGCTGCGCTCTGAGCTGGTCTCTGCTGACCTTTGTACTGGGAGCTCCTCCCGGTAGCTCTCGAACGCGGTGGAGGTGGAGGTGGTGGAGTCGGTAGCTGTGGACACTGGGACCTGATTTGTCCCACCTGCTGGCACTGGTAGCACCTGATCGCCCTGCTCGGCAGATAAGATGGACCGGCACTCTCTGCGGGTCTCACGCTCTGTGCTCCAAACCTCTGCGACCCAGATGGTCGCGCTACCTCAAAACCTCTACTGGCCAGTGCTCCTCCCAAAGTAGTCGTGGGGGTCGAGCGAACACTGCAAGAAGAAACCGTACCTGTCGGACGAAAGCGTCGTGCTGACTGCTGTGGCTGGAGCTGCCGCCAAATAGGCCCAGATGACCTCTGTGGTACCGGTGGCGGTCTAAAAGTACTCCCAAAACGTCTCTCACGGACGTCCTCAATCCTCTCTGTTGCGTCAGTCACCTCAGCAATGGTAGTCAGTCTCAGCCCTACCAACTTCTCCTGAACGTCCTTCCTCATGCCACGAACAAACTTCTCCAGATTCTCCTCTGAAAAAGAAGCTGCAGAAGATGTGTGGCGTGACAACTCGGTGTAGCGCACAAAGTACTCTCACGTTGTCATCATGCCATGTCTCAGCTCTGCAAACAACCTGCGATGTGTCTCTCTCCACTTCCCTGCGAAGAAGTGGGCTCTGAAGTGGGTCTCAAAGTCTGTCCAAGTCGGCACGCGCCCCATCTCAGACACAGTAGCCTCCCACCAGCGCTCTGCAAACCCAGTAAGGGAGAACTCAGCAAAAGGTAACCACGACTCTAGTGGTGCCTGAATCATCCTGAACACCTTCGTCACCGTCCTGAGCCACTGCTCAACCTCGTCAGATGTACCCGTGCCCTAGAACCTGGGTACTCCAGCTCTCTGGTAGGATGTGAAGACATCATGGTGTCTCGGTGCAGTAGGAAGAACAAACCCAGTGATCTCTACTCCTGCTACAGGCCCTTGGCCTGCCTCAGCTCTGTCGGCTCCTGACTCCCTCAGAATATCTGCCTCGGAATGCTGGGGAATCTCCTCAGAGAATAGATGCTCGGCTCTAGCGGACTCATCCCTAGATGGGTGGTATGAGGAGTCAGACAGCTCCTCCATCCTCAGCTCCATCCTAGTCTGGCGCTCAGCCAACTCAGTCTGCTGGGCAAGTATCTGATCCTGTCTCTGTCGCAGATCAGCGAGTGCAGCTAGTACATGTGCCATCTCTCCTGGCTGATCGCGAGCTACTCGGGGTGCCATGCTGATCCTTTCTGTATTGGATCATAGCATAGTTAAGCACACTTTAGGAAATAATCAGTTGTACTATTTCTAATCTGGGGATACTTATATGAATGAATGTCAAAAAAAATTTCCCATTCGGCTTCATGAGAAATCAGAAGACTCTCGTTATTAAGTTATGCGAATGCGTGTATCGGGGTAACTCTGCTCTGATACCAAACTTGTGATGACCCGTTCCTCCCGAAGACCTTAGGTTACCCGTAAAACACGTCAATTGCACACTTAACAAGCTTAAGTTAATCTCATGCTTATGAAAACCTGGGGAAATTTTTTTTTTAAACATGACATTCACAAGATTTAAATTTGGCTAAGCAAGCAACCACAAGCAAACTAAAAGCGGAAGTAAGTAGTACACCAGAACCGAACAACAATGATATCCATTCATTTTCATTTCATTCATAAACATGCTGAAGTTTCGCAACATTCAATATACATGTATGTATCCCAAAAATAACACTACAGAGGAGAACACAACAAACAACTGTCTAATGAGCTCCAAAAGAATATACCTGCTCTGTAAGTGTCAGCACCAAAAGAACAACAGCAGCCCCAAGTACGTCGGCTACTCGACCGCAGGCCCTTTGCCTGCCATAGTGGAAAAAGGACAAGCAAGTATCTGTCAAAAAGTTGTCGAGTACAAATTCTATACAGTTCTACTAAAGAAAGTAGTAAGCAAAGACTAGCACAACTAGAAAAACAGTAAGGTAACTGTAGTGGACAAAAGAAGCTAGCAAGTAAAAGTGGGTTAATAGATTCTTTTAAATTATTTACTTGCTTTCAGAAGTCTACCAGAACACACTCGCTCACTACCACACTGTGTCTCCCTTGGTCAATGGAACTAACCAACAACAACTCAAGCCTAGAAGTAAGTCTGTGGTCTTGGTCCGGTTAGGACCTCGATATCCGGGTAGGACTTCAAAGTCCAGGTTGAACCTCACACTATGACTCCGAGGTATGGTGTATGCCTCAGGGTTGGGGTGCCTCCGTAGGCATGCGATGGTGTCTTGCATCCTAACTAAGTTCCCAACACTCCTTCTAGCTTGTTCTCTCAACTCACATTGATCCTCGGTCGACACACGTGATATCTCGCTCC
This sequence comes from Ottelia alismoides, assembly GCA_037367405.1. Taxonomy (NCBI): domain Eukaryota; kingdom Viridiplantae; phylum Streptophyta; class Magnoliopsida; order Alismatales; family Hydrocharitaceae; genus Ottelia; species Ottelia alismoides. The sequence continues at coordinate 752,146 of JAZKJV010004928.1, read as the reverse complement.
CGAAGGTGTACGTGTACTCACAACTCTCTCTCAGCATTCACTCCTCGTTAGTCTTGACTAACGGTACTGTCGTCATTAGTCTCGTAGCGGAAGAGTCTAAAGATCACATATCTATTACCCCATCACGAGGTCATAAACCTGACAGAAAGGTATTGATGAAGTTTTTAGTGTTTGTTACCCACTACCCCATCACCAGTGCGCGACATGGTGGAAAGGTAATAATGAAGTCATCAGTGTCTGCTAACCACTACCCCATCACCAGTGTACGACATAGCAGAAAGGTACAAATGGTGACATTGATGTCTAATGACCACTACCCCATCACCAGTGCACGACATAGTGGAAAGGTATTTATGGGATATCAATGTCTACTGATGAAACTTCATCTTAACTGGGCAATTGGTGAAATGTCACAAGTCTGTTAATCACAATCCCATCACCAGAGCACAATCTGGTGGAAGAGTAATAATTATAGCGGTGAGGAAACCCCCGAAGGGATTCGTCTGCTCTCGCCAATCCCAGTGGAAGTGTGGTCCAAGGGAAAGGCAGTGGTAGTACGACTACTACGCCACTGGAGGCAGGAAAGAGAAGAGGTAAGCCTGCCGGACCCGACTTCCTCTCTCGTTGCTCAACTCCCGAAGGAGAAGAGCTAAGTAAAAACCAGACGAGCTCGCAACTAACCGCAGAGAACCCCCGGCCTAGGCTCTCAAAGAAAAACCAACAGGTCAGCGGAATGGTCTAGACAACTCGTGGATCCCAACGAAGCGTAAAAACCGAGCCGGCTCGAAGAAAACACGTAAAAAGACTGGAATCCTAGACCCATGCTCTCAATGTCCGCTACCCAAGCCTGAGCGACCTCATCTCCTGCTCAGGTGAGGGTCACCGCGCCCTCGCACAGTCGGAGCACCATTCTCCATGACTGATCATATGTGACATCACCATTTCTTTATTTTCATATTACACCCTAAGCGTCTATGTCTTTGATTTGTTTCACATTTATAAAGAGGAAGACTTGTTTCATGACAAGTGCATATAGTCTTGTTTTCCTGTATAGTAACTACATATATATGTATCCTTAAGATCATCCCCAATCTCTAAATTTCATAATAGGTGTTTCAAGCCCACCTTTATAAGTAGCAATTATCCTAAGGCATGCTCTAAAATGATTACAAATAGAGATTTACCCTATTCACTTTTCGATCACCCCAAAACATTGTCATTGTGTGTGTATACTTCATAATAATCCAAGGCATCTAGTACCTTTAAGTTCACACCCAACTTCATGACTTTAAAGATGCTATTTAGGTGTTTAATTTACTTTAAGGTCTGACATTTAAAGGGGGTCTGTTAGAGAGCATCCCATGCTCCAATCATGTATCTATTCCACTCATAGACCTATGTGTATAATAAGCATATGGCTGCAAACATAAGGAAAATTATCCTATCTTAATCCTTCTCCTTAATGGGATTAAATCATTATTTATTTTCCCAATTCAATACATGGAAATCAATGAGGACTTGGGGTTTTTAAAACTTATTAAAGAATGCCTAAAAGTTTGATTAAACATGCACTCTACAAAGGAATTTGGTCACAGTTTTGTTCATGGACAGCAACCAAATTTGTCTCAAAATCCTCATCAAAACCAATCCAAATACATGGATTTCATGTGTATTACATTCCCTAAATATTTATAGTCAAATCCACCAAAGGATGTCTAAGGATATTGTCAAAATCATGTATGCTCTTAGTCCTAAGGCAACCATCTCCAATCTGAACATTCAGTGGAGATATAATATAGGTAGTCAATAACTCCTAAATAACTCTTCATTTTTCTAAAACAAACCCATGGATTAAAGGTTGATATGAAAGAGTATATATTAATCAGTAATTACACTCAAGGAAACATGAAGAAACTCCTCAAATGCATCCTAAAACTCTAATTTAAAATGCATGGACAGATCTGGACATTCAATGACATGTATGATATAGGTAGTCAACAACTCTTCAAAACTCCTCATTTTTTCTAAAACAACTCCATGGACTAAAGGTTAATATGAAAGAGTATATATTAACAAGTAATTGCACTCAAGAAAACATGAAGAAACTCCTCAAATGCATCTTACAACACTAACTTAAAACTCATGGACAGATCTGGACATATTCAGTTACATGCATATGACAACATCTAAAACATTTCTAAATCACCTAAATTTCCAAATTAAAAACCAAGAATCATAAACCAATTTATTGGGGTCATAAATGTAAACAAATCTACTCAAGGTAACTTAAAGAAGACCCCCAATTCATGCAAGTTATTGGCCAACATTTAACAACAACAATCTGAAAATTTCAGTATGACCGTCCTTGTATAGCCTCTTTAAGATGTTATAATCACATGCAATTTCGTATTTAACCCCATGGATTTAAGTCTACCTTAATGGAGTATTAATCAACATATGATTCTACCCAAGAGAACCCAAGAAAGATCCCAAAATACATGTCTAACTTGGATTAAAAGGAAGACACACAGATTCTGGACACAATGGAAATCGTGCACATATAGTCTATTTTTCTCAACTTTTTTGCAACAAAAACCCCAAAACTAAGGCTTTATTTTAGATCTAGGATATGAGTGGTAAAAACTCTACATATGGCAGCAAGAGAAGGGCTAAATTTATACCTCAAATCAAGCTTTCAAAAGCTTGAAGAAGAACTCTCCAAGAAAATGTTGGGTTGTCCACACCTTGAGCTTCAAGCTTGGATTCCTCCTCTTCTTTGGCCCTTGATCTTACATGCAATGTAAGATCCAAGATCCTCTCCTTCCCAACTTTGATTTGAGGACAAGAACTCGAATTTTGGTGGAGAAATGAGGGAGAAAACTAAAAAAGAATATGGAGATCCATTTGGATTTTTCAGCCATGGAGAAAAGAGCTCCAAGATTTCAAGAGGAAGAAGATGAAGTGGGAGGAAGGGGTGATGCCTATGGGAGGTTATATCCTTAGGAAAATTGCAACATAAACCCCACCAACTCCTCCTAATTGCAACCAAGGCCCACCCATGAATAGTAATCACATTACTAATCATACTTAGCCACTTAATCACCTCTAGCTACAATTATCACAATTAGCCACTAATGGCATCTCTAATTTCCATCAAGCTCACTAATGATTTACCATCTTGGATTAATTAGTCATTAGGATTTAAGGATGTTACAGAGTGAGCTCGCGGCACGAAGGCTTGAAGACGATGAAGCGACTGTTTAAGATTAAACTAAGTCCAAAACGTACTATAGGTACATGCAAAGGTTGTTAGGTGTTTGGACCTAATTTACTCGATCAAGCAAGCATTACAAAACCAAAAATGACAGGCGATGAAAACGCATCAAAACTGCGGTGAGCCCCCAAGTGAACAAACACTTGGAAATTGGGCCCGAGTGTCCAAAGTCCAGGGTACCTATATTATTACAAATTTATCAAATGTCTCTCTCTCACAAAAATAAAAAACTAACTATCTCTCTCTCTCTCTCAAGTTCTGCTCGCTCCTGCCGGTAGAATAGCCGGCTCCTCCTCCCAAGGCTGCTCAGGATCCCCTAGGCGATCCTCCTCGGTCAGTGGTCCCTCGTTAGAAAACAAGAAGAGATGTCAGAAAGTTCAAAAACAATTATACAATAAAATCAAACAAGTCAAAAATGGCTAAGAAAGTAAACAAACACAAGTCTACTCTCAAGCCGATGCTCCCCGGCAACGGTGCCATTTGAAAAACGAAAAGATGAGAGCTGCTAAATAGTGGTCTGACAAATCAGACTCACTGTCGCTGGGGCGACTACTCAAGCCTTCACGTTCGTCAACAATTAACCCACACAATTACTCAAGAAATCACGAGCAAGGATTAAAATTTATTTTACCCTACTAAAAATGTATAATGTCAAGTAAGTAGGGGTCGAACACAGGAAACAAGGGTGTAGAGTGAGCAGACAAGAAGTCAAGGCCTATGTCTAATGAACTACTTAGCCAACATAGATTTTTTTTGGGTTTTTAATTTTATATTTTTTATTTATTTTTTAATTTTATATTTTTTGTATTTTGATTTTTAATTTTCTCATTTTATATTTTCTTTTTATATTTTATATTTTATATTTTCTTTTTCTTTAAATAGAATATATATACAAAATAAGAAAGAGAGGGATAAGGTATTTATAAAAATAGATAAAAATACTCAAAAATCAGGAAATAAAAAGTTTTTGGCTTTTTTTATATTTTTCTAATATTTTTGTGATTTCCTAGATTTTTCCTAATTTTTTGGTATTTTTAAAGTTAAAAATACAGAAAATAGTGAATAAAATAAAAGTCTAGAACAGAAATGGAGAAATAAAATATAAATCAGTAGCAAAAACTCTCCAAAATAATTTTCACTGAAAGATAAGAAAACAAAGAAAATTTAGAAACAAAAATTAGATTTTTAGGATTTTTCTAGAATTTTTAAGATTTTTAGGAAGGTTTTTGGGGTTTTCTAATTTTTAGGGGTTTTCTTTTATATTTTTTTTTGATTTTTGGTTGGAGTTACAACACACTAAGATATGCAAAATATTTTTTTTTGGGATTTTTCTAATGCGTTTTTATAATTTTTATGGATTTTATGATGCAAACAATGCTGAAAATGAGAGTTTTTGAATTTTTACTAAATAAAAAAATGCAATAATTATGCAAAAATAAAAAATATAGCATAATACTACAATGTAACAGGAACCTATGGTAATTTTTGTAGATTTTTTAGCAATTTATGGATGCGTTAAATAAATACTAGCAACATCAAGAAAATACATGGCTGGTAGGGGCATAAATGCAAATACACAGAAAGTCAGGGGCCTGGTTGCAACTTTTACCAAAAAAATCACGCACAAAGCACATGTTCTGCTGTTCACAGGGGTATAATTGTAAATAACAAAAACCGACAGGACGGAAGTGCAAATAACCCATAAATATATTTAATTAACTACGCACAGGGGTCTAATTGCAATTATCAGAAAGTTTAGGGAAATCAATGCAAGTTACCCAAAACCACATGTTGCGTCATGTGAGGTGACGTGGCCGAGGACTAAAGTGCAAATCTAAAAAGTTAAAGGGTCTAGTTGCAATTATTACAAAACGTTTGAACTGCTGATGAAAGTTTTAATTCTAAATATTAAATACAAAAAAGGGCCAAGGTTAACAGTGCAAAATACCCAGGCTAAAGGGTGGATTGGACGGTTGTGAGCCGTCCATTTGACACGTGGCGCGGCCTTATTGCGTGATACCTCTTCGGCTCCAACGACTAGGATTAGATCACGGAGGTTCAATCGGACGGCGCTGGGGCTTCGAAATCCGACGGTGGTTGTATCACCTGGGATGTACCCTCGATCGGACGGTCCTCGAGGATGGTGGAAGAACTCGGCTCCAGGCAAATTTCAACGGCTGATTCCGGCCGACACACGGCCTCTCCTGGCCCAGGATCGAGGGTAAAATGATCTTGGAACCCTTCCGTGCCGAGTGAAGGTCTCAGCAGAGGCTGAGGAAGCTTGGAGTGGCACGACGAGGATGGAGAGCTGGGGGGCCTTTCCTAGCTTTGCGAGGCTCGAAGGAGCCTTCTCTTTGGCTCTGACCTGCTGGGTTAGTCGCACGAAAGCAAGGCGGAGCTACAGGGGTCTTCAGATGAGGAAATGGAGGCAGAGATGGGTCGAGCGACGAGCTCCGGTGTACGGCAGAGACGGGAGCTCGGGCGGCTCAATCTGAGCAAGATCGAGGTGGATGAAGGGGTGGAACGGAGCGACGGAGCGAGGAGGGAGACGATGGAGGCGAAAAGAGCAGGGTTCGTGCAGTGGTGTGGTCGGAACGCGGAGGCGGAGCGGAGCTCCGCCGTGGATTCGAGCGGAGATTCAACGGTGGACGACGACTGTTAAGACTACTCTACGACTAGACTAAGTTACCCTAGGTCTAAACTACAAGAAGATGCAAAGAGAAAGGGAGGAGGCTCACCGGAGACGAAGGTGCGGACTTCGGGCGGAGCTTCGGCGAGGGACTGGATCTACCTCGATTCGACGCCAAACTTCACTCGACCTGGTCCTCTGAGTAGTTGCTGTCACCAGGTACTCGAAGACGACACTAAGGATCGGTGAATAATGGAGGAAGAGGGATCAAGAGAGAAGGGAAGTCGGGGACGTCTTTTTGTAGGGTTGACGAAGTGGCATCAAAGAACTAGGAAGATCGGTCAAATTGCGGGTCCTAAGATCGATGTAAGCCTAGGGCGTGAAAGCCCAATCCTCGAGGACAAAAAGTCAAGAAGACATCGAGGCCAAAGGGTAAAAGATGGACTCTCGAAAAATCCTTGAAGATTGGCAAAAAACCTGAAACTCTGACCGAACAGGAGGGGTCAGACAGTTGACCGGAGGTCAACTGTCAGATCCCGCAAAAAACTTTGTAAATTCAATTTAAAATGGTAAATGAATTTATTAATTTTCAATTATAAAATAAAAAATTTTTATTTTTTTATGAAGTATTTTATTATGATTTTTAATTATTTTTATGAGGTATAAAAATACAAGTTACTATTTATAGGCTATATAGGTATATATATCTATATATTTTAATATTTTATTTTTTTTGTATTTAATTTATTTATTTTTGTTTATTATTTTATAAATTTATAAAATATTTTTATACACTTAAATATATTTTTATTTTATTTTTTGAAGTGTTTTATTTAATAAATTAGAAATAGATTCTATGTAGGTATGTATACCGGTATTATACCTATGTATATTATATACAAGTATTTTTATTTTGTATTTTCTTTAGGTTTTTGTTCTGATTTTAATGCCCATATATATTATAAATAATATTTACAAAATTGTAAAAATATAAAAATATAAAAATATTGAATAACTAATAAAATGAATATTTTAATCTGTACAGGTATATAATAGGGGTCCAAAACTCAACTTTCAAACCGTAGCTCTGTCAAATGCGAAACCACTACCATTAAATAGCTTATTTTAAATTATATACAATTAAAGTGAGTTTGACGCTTTCGAGTTTTTATTTGTGAGATACGGGTCTGGGAAGTTGAGATTCTGGAATTTCATTCAGACCATAACTTTTTATCTGTATATTATTTTTGAGTGAAATCGATTTTGTATTTTTCTTTATTTAATTTTCTACAACTTTCATGTACAAAGTTTCTTTATTTGAAGTATAAAAAGTGGAACCAAAAATAGGTCCCAAAATGAATAAAGAATGAAGGAAAGCAAAGGGGATTTTATTGTATTTTGGTCCTTATCTCCCCCTACTTTATTCCTTGTCGACCTAGTCATCTAGATGCCTAGGTCTCGGGGTTTACAATATTTTATTCTTTATCTTTTCTTTTCTTTATTCTATAATTTTGGCTTTAAAATCATATTTTATACAATATTTACACAATTATGCATGAGTGCTAAAATGCCCGAATTAAGCCTATTTACACGCATTTACAAGGGTTTTTAAGGCCAAAATGATAGAATAAAGATGATGAATCGTAGATTCATCGCAACACATCAATAATCCAAAGATCTAATCGAGCTCCATATTTCAATTTAATGAAGGCAAGTTTAATAATCGGCATTGATCCTTGTATTTCCTCTCTTTTTCTTTTTTTTTCTCTTTTTCACTTCTTTTTCAAATAAGTGTTTGCTAAGGGACTAGAAAAGTTAAGTATAGGGGGGTGATGAATACCCATTCATCACTCTTTATTCTTTTATTTTAGCTAAAAACATGTGCAAAACACCATATAAATATGTGTAATTATCATAAATTGTCAAAACACATGCATCTTGTAATTATGCATAACTAGCATGTTTTTGTGCAAAAATAAAGAATAAAGAAACAAAAGAAAAAGAGGGAAATATTTAGAATAAATATTGAGTGACCTAATCCCAAGGGAGGGCTCAGCGTGGGCCTGACCGCAAAAGAAACCAAGTAGAGAGAGATAGGGTGGCTCAATACATTGTACATAACCCTATGTATATAAATAATTTTATATTCCTCTAAATAAAAATAAAAATGTGTTTTTGTTAATTTATACATATTTATAAAAATAAAATAAAAATCAGAAAAATAAAAATAAAAATAATAAAAATTCATTTTCCACTTTGTATATATACCATGTACATATGTATATAAACCTATTTATTTAGCTAATGTAAATAAATCATAAAATAAAATAAAAATACCTTTTTATTCTAAATTTTATGTTGAAAATAAATAAAATAGAAAAACTGGAATAATTGTGCAAAAATAAACAATTAAAAATAAAAATAAAAAATACATATATGCATATACCTATATATAATAATATAATGTAAATACGTTATTTATTTTAAAAAAATAATTAAAAATCACAAAAAATACTTTGAAAATATATAAACATTTTTCATTTTGAAAATATTTCGAAATAAAATCATTTTCTATTTTTAAATGATTTAACAAATAATTTAAAAATGAAATTATCTGATTGGTCCACGGGGGATGTTGACCCCCGGTCAACTCTCCCCTGCGGACCCCCTTCCTGGTGAATCGGGTTTCTGACCTGATTTCTCTGAATTTTCCCCACCTAATATGATCTCCATCCACCAAAACCCCGGGCTACGATTATCACCAATTGATCCGAGACCTTCGCTCGGGGATCTACCTAGGGATCCGTGCTTCATCGTGCCATGCCTGACTCATTCTTGCTGGACCCTCACTCGCATAAAGCTTCACCTCGACCGCAATTCCACGCCATCTTTGGCTCCGCCCTTCAATCCCAGGAACTCCACTACCCTCCTTAGAGTAACAGCTATCCGAGGGCCTTGTCGCAGTGAGGAGGAGGTGTCCCCAGCCACTGATCCAGTGAGTTCTTCGCCGTGCGCCGCCATGAGGTGCGCCGAGCCTCGAGACCCGATGAACCCTTGAGGCAAAGATCCCAGGAGCTCCGCCAGATCATCAACAGTTGATCTCAATCACCAGGTAGCTTTGATTTCTTCTAGATTAGTTTCATTTCCATTACGCCCAATTGTGCCGCCGGCCGTCGCCGACCAATTCCCTCCAATCCAACCATTCATTCGACTATCCGATCATCGATTCATGATCATGAGACTCTTTCCCACCTTCTTCACCCATCCGATCACCTTGGTTTGCCCCGGAACCAAGGAATGAACCTCCTTCACCGTCGCCTCGCTGGAGGTCTCCGCTCCGACCCATCTGACCACCCTTTCCACCCCTAACGGGGTCGAGGCACTTTGCCCTTGGTCCAGTAGTCTTGTTGTGTTGTTTTGCAAGTCAAAGCGACCCATCTGAGGGTCCACACGTTTGAGCACAGGAGCTTTGCTCCTCCGCCGTCGCCGGAGCTCCCCGGAGCTTCTCGGCCTCATCGGAGGTGCCCATCGGCTGCGGAAGAGTCCGAGCTTCCTTCTCCAGCTCTCAGCAGCCCAGGAGGAGGTCCCACGTGCCCGTAGTGAGCCGGCGAAGTTCGTCGGCAGCCAGTTCATTTAGGACCCTCCACCACCGTCGGATCGAGCATCATCCCAGTTTAGATCTCAGCCCTCCATTCTTCGGACAGCCTCGACCGTCGGATCTTGATCAGGAGCTCATCTGGAGCGTCGATCCAGCAAAGGGTTAGCCACACACCACAGCCGTCGGATCTCCACGTGGCACGCCCTCGTCCATCGGATCATAATAAAGGGGTAAATTACACTTAGGCCCCTCCTTTTCCTGCATTTATAGCTTAGTCCTGTAAATATTTTAGTTAGTTGTTTTTATTTTGGATAATTTGCTGTTAGGACCCTAGATTTATTTTATTTGCATTATAGTCCCTGTTTGTGTGAGCCACGTGCTTCGACACGTGAGGTCTTGGTGTATTTGCATTTTCAGTCCTAAACTATCTGCATGTTAATGTTTGCATTTATTTAAATAAGAATTACACTTATGCCCCTCTGAGTGCCTGTCACGTGTGTTGCGCGTGTTTTATTGGGATTTTTTGCATTCTAGGCCCTGCGTTTTTATATGTGTTATGTTTACCCCCTGGAAGTATGTTTCTTTTCATTTAGGTTTCTAATTGTTGTGTGCTTTGTTTTTATTTAATAAAATATCAAATCAAATCCAAATTAGGTGAAATTTGGACACGTGGCTCCTGCCACTGTGTAAAATTTTCCATAAAATTTTGGGACATTTTCGAGGCTTTTTATTATTTTTAAAAATTCAAAAACACGTATTTTTATTACTGTCTGAATTGAAAAATCAAAGAAAAATATAAAAATTTGTCTAAAAATTCTAAAAAATTAGGGATAATTAGTTTTGGTGTTTTCTTGCTTCTATCCAATTTTTCTGCTTTTTGGATTTATAAAAACCATAAAAATAATAAAAACATTAAAAACCATATAAAAATTCTAAAAAATTCTATAAAAATCAAAAAATTATAAACCCTTTTTCTGAAGCTTGGTTTTTGTTTATATTTTTATAAAAATTGTCTCCAGACTTTTATAGATCAATTTTATATTTTTAATTTATTTTTCAAGTTTGGCTGCACAGTAGCTCATATTTTTCCTCTTTCTTGATTTTTAGAAAAATATATAAAAATTTGAAAATTATGAAAAATTCACCAAAAACACTTAAAAACATAAAAAAAACACAAAAACAATTTTATTTTAATTTTTGGAATATTTTGAGTTCTTGAATAAATTATTTTTGTTGCTTAGTTTATCTTTTTCTTATAAAATTAAAAACATAAAAATAGTAAAAATATTAAAAATCCACCAAAAACATTTTCTCTTTATTTTATTCTTGTTGGCTACTTCGTAGGTCGCAAGGCCAACTCGTGCTCCCTGAGTCCGTCCCTGGTCGCTATACCAGGTTAATAAATTAGCGAGGACCGCTATCTGTTGATTTCCTTGTTTTATCTTTCGGTTTTTGGTGGTTCATATATTTTCTTGATTGATCGATCCACGAGATCTGGGTCGCAATGACCCTTGTTCTACGTTTATCCGGATTTTGTGGGATTTTTCGGTCATCAACATACATGGTTAGCTTGCAGACAAAAAGACGAAGGGCCCAGTAGTGTTTTGCTGGTGGAATGAGGTAGATATGGGTACGGTAGAGATGTCCGATATGCGGCAGAGCATGGGACCTCGATGTCCATATCCGAACAAGATCTGCTTGAGCGTGGTGCATGGGGCATAGAGAGAGCATAAGGGAATAAGGTGGAGATGATTAGTAGGCAGCGGAATATTTGGAACATCGGGATGAGGTTCGTCGGAGCTTAGCTCCAACAAACTACGATTTAGCTTTTTTAACAAAATTCAAGCCATTTTTTTTAAAAAGAAAATCTAATCTATCCTCATGCTATGCCTAAGAATTTAAAATGCAAGGAAATAAGAGCTCAACAGGCCGGGAGAGTTGGGAGCAAAGCTTGCGGTTGAGATGGTTGGTAAAGCTCAAATCAACCTTGGATTCAATGCTTTCTTCATCGTTGAATGGTCGGAGAGGGTTCTATTGTCACTAGGATCTCAATCTAAAGGTAGGTTTAGGGCTTAGTTGGCGGAAGAGGGATCAAATTCAAAAATGGTATCCAGGGTAGCTAATGTAAATGAGAAGAAGAGATGGGGAATGGTGCACATCTCAGTGATTCTTAGATCGATGTAGGATCTAGGCGTGAAAGATCATTGATCGAGGTGCAAAAGTTTAGAGGCATCAAGCTGAATGGGTAAAAGAATCTTGAGCGAAAAATCGAGGAAGAGGGAGTCAAATGTAGTCTGACACAATCTTGAGCCTCGATCAGAGAGTTGGAGGTCAGCGGACGACGGGTCCTGATTAGGCCACATATTCTGCATGAGGGAATAATGAAAATAAAAACAAGAAATAAATATGAATAAAATAGTAAATGATTTATTTAATTTTTAATTAAAGCATAAAATATTTATTATTTTATGTAGTATTTTATGGTGATTTTTTATTTTTAAGGATTTATATATTACATGTTAATTTTTACACGTATATTAATAGGTATATTTACCTATGATATGTATATTTTAGTTTTATTTTATAATTGATGTTTTATTATTGCATATACATAATTTATACATTTATAACTTATTTAAATACAAATAAATATATTTTTATTGTAATTTTCTGAGTTTATTTGTACACACAAATAAATATGTGTATTAATTATATAGATGTAAGTATAGTGCATTTATCTATGTATTTTGTATATTATTTTATTTTATTATTTTATTTATGGTTTTATTGTATTCTAAATATATACATATATTATAAAGAATACTTACAAACTTATAAAATATAAAATAATGAAAAATATAAAGAATAAATAAAATGAATAATTTATTCATGGATATAGTATAATAGGGTTCCAAAGCTTAACTTTTGTATCTTAACTCCAACTTAAATAAAATCACCTTCATTAAATATCTAATAAAAAGTTATATACAATTAAAGACGATTTTAGGTGCTTTTTTAGTTCATATGGAGAAGATATGGGTTTGGAAATTCTGGGTTTTGACTTTTTATTCTAAGTATAAAATGTATAATTTCTATTATTATTTTATTATGAAATGAATAATAAATAATAAAATATGTCTTAAAAATGGATTATTGGAGAATAAATATTAGGGTTTTCATTGAGTTTTTTACCCTTATCTCTCCCTACTTTATTCCTTATCGACCCAGTCATCATGATGCCTAGGTCTCGGGGTTTAAGATCATAAAATACCTTTAACATTTTATTTCTTTTCTTTTCTTTATTCTTTTATTTTATATGTAAATATTGTATTTTATACAATATTTATACAATAAATTATGGATGTTAATTTATGCAAAATAAAGATATATACATGCATTTCATCAGGTTTAAGGCCAAAATGAAAGAATAAAGGCGATGAAATGGAGATTCATCACCCTCCCTATACTTGCCTTTGCTAGTCCCTAGCAAACACTTAAAGAAAAGAAAAAGAAAGAGCTTGGATTGATTTTAATTCTTAAACATGCCTTCATAAAATCAAAGTATGGAGCTTAAGTCAGACTTTCGGATTTTAGGTACGGTCGGAACCTTATTGAGAATCAGACTTGAAATACAACAACCTTAAGGCCCATAAACTCTGCTCAAGTATCCTTATTAGCCAGGTTAGAACAAGTCAACTCATATGCAAACCCTTATGACTATGAATCTGTCTTGCACAGTGTGTATGATATTTTGCTCTCCTCGACTGAAGCGGTAAAAGTCTATCTTCTCCAACATGGTGAACCAAATTCCCCAATCCAACAAATCTTTCCTTGAGAAGCGGGGTATTCCCTTCTAAGTTCAAGTGCAACCAGCTCAAGAATAGTAAGTGGAGAGAAGAATTGGGGTAGCCAGTGTAGCTACCTATCCTGGGATGCTTGACCAGTGTAGCTACGTCACTCGGCTGCAGGCTCACATACATTTGACTACGAAGTTCAAGCTTGCTCATTGACTTAACATATATATACTTTAGCCATAACTTGTACATTTGTTTAACAATATGGCTAGTATTTATAAAATTCGAATAAATTTTTTTTGAAAAAGGATTTGTAAAATGTTTGCAAAAATTGTTTGTAAAATATTTTGAAAAGTTTTGTAAAATATTTTGTATAAACCTTTTGTAGAATTGTTTGTAAAAACTTTTGTAAAATGATTTGTAAATTCTTTCTAAAAATGTTTGTAAAAATATTTTTAAAATCATTTTATAGATTTTTTTTTAAAAATTGTTAGTAAAATTGTTTTTTTGTAAATTATTTTTGTATCAAAATTATATATATTGTACAAATGCTTGAAAATAAAATGTTTGCAAAAACCTTTTTATGAAATTGTTTGTAAAAAGTTTGTAAAATTAGTTTTGAAAATCTTTTGTAAAATGATTTAAAAAATTTTGTAAAATAGTTTGTAAAAAGGTTTTATAAATTATTTATATAATGTTTTTTGAAATTTTTTTGTAAAATTTTATAAAATATTTTTTAAAATTTTTTAAAATATTTTGTCACGTGGGATATAAATTATTGATATAAAATTGATTTTGTAAACTTCTAAAATCCATGTCTGAGTAAAATTTGTAATTATTTGTAATTATTTGAAAATTAAACTCTTTTGTAAATTAAAATCTATAGATAAAATCAGTCGTAAAATTGTAGATAAAACTTATAAATATTCTCTTTGTAAATTTGTGTATAAAATGTGTATAATCCTGTATATATTTTTGTAAAAATTCTTTGTAAAATATGTATAAAATCCTTGTAAATCCTTGAAAAGTTGTATAATTTTTTATAAAAAAAATGCCATAAAAATGAAAAATATAAAACCCATAAAATTTTGCAAAATTCTTTGAAAACTTTTCAAATAGATTTTTTCTTTTATACCCTTTTCTTTTCAAAAAATGTGTGTTTTGTAAATATTAGTTGCATGTGCATTTGCATTTTTCAGAATGAAATTGATGTTTAAACTAGTCCAAAATGAATTTGAAGAATGGAGCTTGGTTAAGACCTTAATCCACTTAATTTCAAAGGGACTTATAGGAACTGGCGTTGAGACTTTTCTAGTCTAACGACTTAATTCTTTGTATCCTCAAGAGTATGTTCACATGTCATCTTGATTGGTCTAAGTAGAATACTTCACAACACACACATGACCCTTCTAGATAGTGGTTTAACTTACACAAGCACTCTACAGGTAGATCTTCATGGATGAGGTGGTGAGGGGGCAGAATCCTTTGGCTTCGAGTAGAACATGGGTGGAAACATCTATCCTCCTCTAGGGAGGGTAGTGCATCTCAATCTAGTCTAGTGGTGCTGATGTTTAACGACATGATGATGTGGTTTGCAATAATGCTACAAAAGAGAGATAGTCTACTAGCTCAAGAAGAAAAACTCCTTATATACGTGCTACACATTTGTATATGTTTCCAAAAAAATGTAGAAAATCTCTAAAAAAAGTTAGACGAAAAATAATTAAATAAATTAAAATTCTCGTTAGAGAAAAATATGAATAAGAAAGGCATATGTTTCAAAGTCTCATACCATGGAAGCCTGCAGCTGGTGACTTGGCTACACTGGTCAAGTTCCAAGGATATGTGACTACACTGGTCACAATCCATTCTTTTCTCTACCCCCTCTTCTTGAGCTAGTTGAACTTGAATTTAGAAGGGAATACCCCGCTCCTCGAGGAAAGAGAAGCTGGACCAGGGAATTAGAGTTACCAGTTGGAGGAGGTTATTTTCTTTGCCATTTCTGAGCTGTGGAGCTATATTTCACTTACACCATACAAGTAAAGATTCATAGTCATAAGAGTTTGCACATGTAGACTTGTTCTGACCTGACTGTTGAGGCGACTTGAATAGCAGTCTTGTGGAACTTGAGGGTTGTTAGGTCTTAAATCCATTTCCCAATAAGGTTCCGTCAAACTAATAATCCAAAGGTCTGACCGAGCTCCATACTTCAATTCTATGAAAACAAGTTTAATAATCAAAATTGTTTTAAGTTTTTTCCTTTTTATTTTCTTATTTTTTCTTTTTCACTTCTTCTTTAAATAATTGTTTGCTTAGGGACTAGCAAAGGTAAAGTATATGGGAATGATGAATCTATGATTCAACATGTTTATTCTTTTATTTTAGCTAAAATCCCTGGTAAAACACTTGTATATATTCACTATTTATCATTATTTATCCTTCAACCTTGATATATTAATATTGTATATTTATCATTCTTTTACACCAAAATAAGGAATAAAGAAGAAAAGAAAAAGGAAAGAAAAAAGAAGGATGTATTGATAGAATAAATACAGACTGACCTGAAGCCCGAGAGAAGGTCAAGACTTGACCTGATCGATAAGGAATAAATTAGGGGGATATAGTGTCCTTAATTTATAAACATATATTCATAAAACAAAAAATAACTTGTATATATTGTCCATTATTTATTTTGTATAAATAATGCACATTTTCTTCACTATTTATTTTGTAAATATCTTTTACTATTTTATTTATCAATAAATAACCTCAAATTAAATTATTTCCTTAATAAAACTTGTACCAAAAAATGGGACGTAAATAATAAAAATATTTGTAGAAATAAATTATGAATAGAATAAAAGATACAATACTAAAAAAAGTCATAAAACCATAATTGAAAGATCAATACCGGCTCCATATGAAATCAAAATGACCTAAACTTACTTTAGTTGTATTCAAAATAAAATAATCTTCCAAATGAAGGTGGTTTCATATTTTTTGGAGTTATGGATTGAAAGTGGCTTTTTGGGGGTTGTTTGTATAGTGTACTATATTTATACTTGAATGTATTTTTATTAATATTTATTTTCATTTATTTTTGAACATATTATATTTTTAAATATTTCGTATATATTTATTTTAATTATATAAAATACAAATAAATAACAAAATCAAAGGTCATCAAAGATAAAATAATGTACTTATTATATAGGTATAATGTACCTATCTTGTATATATTCCTAGTTATTTGTACCACTAAATTAACTTTAAAAAAAATAAAATACATTGAAAATTCTTAATTTATTATATAAATAAATTATTAAATTATTTATTATTTGTAAAAATAAATAATTATTTATTTTTACAAATAGTAAATAATTTAATAATTTATTTATATAATAAATTAAGAATTTTCAATGTATTTTATTTTTTTAAAAGTTAATTTAGTGGTACAAATAAGAGGGAGGAGCATTTAATTACTTATAAGAGTGGCTTAACTTGAACACATATAGATTACTTTGCATTGAGGAGAAGAGACCGATTGTGTTGCAAAGATTGCAAAGTAATCCCTGGAGAGAGTTTGACAACCCAACATCGCTTGTTAGTCTTGGATTTACAAATAAAAGGGCTGGTAAAGAAAAGGAAGGTTCCTAAGATCACTAGAACTAGGTGGTGGAATCTTCCGCTGAAGCAATCAAGCTTCAGGGAGAAGGTTTTAGAAGACTTATCTTGGGATTGTAGCGGTAGTGCAAACGAGATGTGGGAGGCAGTAGCATCTTGTATCCGAAAGGTAGCCAAAGAGATGCTAGGCGAGTCAAAAAGAGGAGCTCCGAGTCAAAAGGAGGCTTGGTGGTGGAGTGAAGGGGTGCAAGAGAAGCTAAAAATTAAAAGAGCTTGCTTTAAAGCTATGTCTAAGGATAGATCAGAGGAAACTGTCACAGACTATAAAATAGCGAAGAAGGAAGCAAAGAAGGTTGTACGTGAAGCTAAGTCAAAAGCTTATGAAGTTTTGTATAAAAATCTTGACTCTAAGGAGGGCTAGAAGGATATATTCAGGTTGGCCAAAGCAAGGGAAAGAAAGACCAAAGACCTTTCTCAAGTGAGATGCATTAAGGACGAGGAAGGTCACGTGCTTGTTACTCAAAAGGATATAGAGACTAGATGGGAGCAGTACTTTCATAAACTTTTCATTGGAGAAGGAAATAGAGGGATCACTTTGGGTGATCTAGCTAGTAGTGAAAGTTACTTGAATCGTGCATGCTATAGACGAATACAAAGAAAAGAAGTAGAGGAGGCTTTGAAGGTTATGAGACCTGGGAAAGGTGTTGGACCGGATGACATCCCTGTATAAGTATGGAATGTTTTAGGTGAGCGTGGTTTGACTTGGCTTACGAATCTATTCAATGTTATTTGGCGAAGCAAGAAAATGCTTGAAGATTGGAGGAGGAGTATCGTGGTGCCTCTTTATAAGAACAAAGGAGACATTCAAAATTGTTCAAATTATAGAGGTATCAAGCTGATGAGTCACACTATGAAAATTTGGGAACGTGTGATCGAAAGAAGGTTGAGGCAAGTTTCGCAAGTAAAAGAAAACCAATTCGGATTCATGCCAGCTCGCTCAAATATTGAAGCCATCCATTTGCTGAGGAGAACAATGGAGATTTATAGAGCTAAAAGGACGAATCTCCATATGATCTTTATTGATTTGGAGAAGGCTTATGATTCTGTCCTACGAGAGATACTGTGGAGAGTTTTGGAGAAGAGACAAGTACCTGTCCTATACATTAATCTCATAAAGGATAAGTATGATAGGGCTTTATCTTGTGTAAGGACCCCGACGGGGAAGACTGACTATTTTGGTATCAACATTGGTTTACATCAAGGTTCAGCTTCGAGCCCATTTCTTTTTACTTTGATTATGGATGAGTTGACAAGTCACATTCAGGATGATTTACCTTGGTGTATGTTATTTGTTGATGATATTGTGTTGATTGATGAGACTAGAGATGGAGTAAATGAGAAGCTTGAGGTTTGGTGACATGCATTGGAGAGTAAAGGTTTTCGTATAAGTAGGGCTAAGACGGAATATATGGAATGCACCTTTGATGGAAGCAATGGTGAAGGAATCAAGGTGAAGATTGGTGACGATAACATTCAGAAGAGAGATTCTTTTAGATATCTGGGATCTATTTTGCTACATGATAGGGAAATTGATGGAGATGTTGGCTAAAGTGGAGAGGAGCCTCCGCTGTTCTCTGTGATAAGAAAATTCCTTTAAAAATTAAAGAAAAGTTTTACAAAGCAACCGTGAGACCTGCTATGCTTTATGGTTCTGAATGTTGGCCTGTGAACCATAAACAAGTTCAGAGAATGGTTGTAGCAGAAATGAAAATGCTAAGATGGATGTGTGGACATACACGTAAAGATCGGATTCGGAATGATGATGCAATCAGAAAGAAAGTTGGTGTAGCTCCGATCGAGGATAAGATGCGAGAAAACCGCTTAAGAAGGTTTGGTCATTTGCAAAGAAGGTCAACTGATGCACCGGTTAGGAGATGCGAGTATTGGGATGTTGAGCCGGCTAAGAGAGGGCGAGGACGGCCCAAGAAGTGTTGGAAAGAAACTATACGAAGGGATCTTAGTTTTTTGGATATAAGTCCGAGATTGACCCAAGATAGGTCAGAATGGAGGCGAAGAATCAATGTAGCTGACCCTACTTAATTGTGGGAAAAGGCTTTGTTGTTGTTGTTGTAAAAATAAATAATTAAAAATAAATGTATATTGTATATAGATATTTAATACATGTAATTATGTGTGTTTATATTATTTAATTATTTAAATTTATGAATTTATTTTATTAAAAATCACCATAAAATAATTTATTGAATTATTAACATTATTTATTTTAATAATATGTTAATTTAAATGCATTTACTATTTTATTTTAATTTATTTAGCTATCTAAATTCCTATTCGTCCAGGTACTTTCGTTGACCGTTAGCCAATGACCCCTCCCAGGCCTGGATCCGTCTACCTCACTGACCCTCCTTCGTCTCTCCCAATTTTCTCGATCCTCTCCAACATTCGATCGACCCATTTCTTCCACCTGATTATTGTCTATACATCTGTGGTTTTCACTCATATGATTTTTACCTCAAATCGCATCATTTTGCACGCCAAAAATCCATTTGAATTTCGCTCATTTTCATGCCATTTATAAGCTCCAGACCTGGAAACTTTCAAGTATCCACCATTTTCCCACTCCATTTTTAGAGCTCCAAGGTTGTGAGAGAGAGTCGGTGACATAGGTTCTCGTTCCCTTCGTCGAGCGAGGAGGGGGAGCAGCGAGATCAACCAATGACGGGGTCCCAACACTTGCTTCGCCGCGATCTAGCCTCCCTCAACCGCGTTCGAGATGACGATCATATGGAGCTTTAAGCTCCAGATCCATAGGCATCCATATCGAATTCCATGTTAGAGCTTCTACCTTTGACCCTATTCCTTCCTCGATTTCTCTTCTTAATCTCTTCGATTCTCTTGTTCTGAATCTCGATTCTCTCCTTGTTATCTTTTATTTTTCTTCCGCAATCCGATCACCCCATTCCGATTAGCTCTGATTCTCCATCTTCTGTCACATTTGATCATCTACGATCATATACACATCTGATCATCTATGATCATATACGTTGATCGGAGATACAAGATCCATACCCCTCGTCATCGACGGATGCACTCCATTCACCCCATGTTTCTATTGTGAATGGATTCTTGTGATAGTATTGATTTATGTGATTTCAATATCAATTGAATGCAAAAGTTTCAGGTGGAGAATTGTTATCGAGCCTTGCTTTTCATTTACAGGTCCTGCATCATCTAGAGGAGCATCCTCTGACCCTTCGAGTACCTGCATCCAACTCTGATTCAAGCGTCTTCGGCCATCTTCGAGCCATTTGCAGATCTGGACGAAATCGGAGCAGATCCATCTGGAAGCATGGCTGTGTGGGGTCGATCTGAACCTCAACCTCACAAAGCATCAAGCCTCATCTCGAGGCCATTTAGAACCATCGAAGTTCCTCATACATCGAAGATCAACACCGACATCTAGGTCCACCGCACCTCGAGGATCGCCGTCTATCGAGCAGCTCCATCGTTTCAAGAAAGGCAACCTCCTGACCACAAAGGGGTAAGAACATCCCCATACTCCCAGATTGTACATGGACCGTATGATCAAATCTAATCACACGGTTCACAGTCAGCCACGTGTCGATCCCACAATGTCGCCTCTTACCGCTTAAAGCAGTCACGCACACAGTGCGTTATCATAAGATATTTTTGGCCATGTTGCACTGAAGCCCCTGGAATTCCTAAAATTGCAATCAAGTACATATATCATATGAAATGCATGCGCTGCAACATTAATTTGGGTAATTTCACATATGTACCCTCCTGATTTATCTTAATTGCTAAACGATCCTAAGCTGCTTGACGTGACTTGCATGTTTTCTCTGTAAATAATTGCACAATACTCTCTGTTCTTTTTATTCGTTAATAATTCTTCAAAAAAATTCTTTAGTGTTTCAGAGCACACGCACGACTCTTGTCGATAATGACCTAACTTGGAGACCTGCACCTTTAACTTAGCTCCACTAAGTTGGAGTGGTGAGGGGATTGGATATTCTGATATGAGACGCACACAAGTGGAAACATTTGTTCTCGTCCAGGGAGGGAAGTGCACCCCAACCCGACCATTAGCAGAGACGTCTAAGGACAGGAGAGTGTAGGTTGCAATAATGCTTCAAAAGAGGGATAGTCTACTAGCTCAAGAGGAAAACCCCCTTATGTAAATGTTGTTGTATAGTATTTCAAAAAAAGAGAGCAAAAAGTAAAAACTCTAAAAAAATGGTCAGGCCTAATTGAAAAAAAATGCATGCCAGAGTGTATATATTTGTATAGCCAATAAGCAAGCTTGAGCTTCAAAGTCATATCATGTGATCCGTAGATGGATAACTTGACTACAATGGTCATGCATCCTTGGATAGGTAGCTACATTGGCTACCATCCATTCTTCTCTTCAACCCATCCTCATGAGCTGGCTGTCACTTGAACTTAGAAGGGAATACCTCGCTCCACGAGGAAAGAGTTGCTGGATTGGGGAATCATTGAGTTCTCATGCTGGAGAAGTCAATCTCTTTGTAATTTCAGTTAAGGGTAGCCACAATCACATACATTGTACAAGTGAGATTCGTAGTCATAAGGGTTTGTGTATGAATTGAAATATTTTTAACATGGCTATTGAGGAGACTTTAGAAGAGTTTCACGATTCTCAACTGTTATGTTTCAAATCTGATTCACAATAAGGTTCTGACCACACTAAAATTTCAAAGGTCCGACTTGAGCTCCAAACTTTGATTTTATAAAGACAAGTTTGACAATTAAATTCAATCCACTTTCTTTCTTTTTCTTTTCTTTGTTTTTACTTTTCTGCACTTATAACATAAGTGTTTGCTAGGGACTAGCAAAGGCAAGTATGAGGGGGTGATGAAACCCTATCTCATCACCTTTATTCTATCATTTTGGCGTTAAAAACCCTAGCTAATGCATGTAAATAGCCTTATTTTAGACAAATTAACATTCAGTCTTTGTTATATAAATAATGTATAAAATACTATTTTAATACCAAAATTATCGAATAAAGAAAAGAAAAGAATAATAATAAAATGTCGAAGGTATTTTATTACCCTAAACCTCGAGACCTAGGCATCTTGATGACTAGGTCGAAAAAGGAATAAAGTAGAGGGAGATAAGTGCCAATAATTCATTAAATTCATGGTTATTTATTCATCATTTATTCATTTTGGGACCTATTTTATTTTCTACTTTTTATACCTCAAATAAAGAAACTTTGTACATGAAATTTGTAGATAATAATATATAGAAAAATAAAAAATTAATTTCATACAAAAATAATATATAGTGTACTTTTTATACCCAAAATAAAAAGCCAAAATTCCAACGTCACAGACCCATATCTCCCAAATAAAAATTCAAAATGTATCCTTTAATTGTATATAACCTTTTAATAAGCTATTTAAATTAGGTGGTTTCATATTTTTTGGAGTTAAAGTATGAAAGTTTGGTTTTGGACCCCTATTGTATACTATACCTAAATAAAATATTCATTTTATTTATTCTTTAATATTTTTATAATTTTATATTTTTATAATTTTTTAAATATTATTTATAATATATGTTATAAAACCATTTATAAAATATTAAATTAAATATGTATATATAACACATAGATGAAACACATATACTTATACCTATACAATAAATACACATGATTATTTAAGTGTATATATTACATCACAAAAATATATTTATGTGTATAAAAATAAGTAGTAATATAAAAATAAGAAAAAATAACAAAATTAAAATTACAAAATAAAAATAAAATACTCAAAACATAGACGAATATACCTACAAATAAAACCCTAATAATTAGTTATAATAAAACACCTCAAAAAATGAAATAAATAACATAATAAAATAATATAGAAAATAACAAACATATTTTATTTTATAAATTTATTGTAATAAAATCATTTATTATTTATTATTCATTTTCTAAATAATTTCAGGATGATTTATCCTGGGTGGTCCACGGGGACCAACAAGGCTGAGGTGCTAGTTGACCTTGGTCAACTATCTGTTCCCTCGTCCTGTAGCTTTGACAACCCTAGGTTTGACCCATGATTCCACCTTTTTCCCCGATCGATGTAGTCATCAATTGGGATTGAGTTCTTCTTGACTTTTTCACCTTGTTCCTTGGTGATTCACGCGCAAGTATCACCTCAAGGAATGGATCACTACCACCCTGTTGCATCTCGTGTTCACCCCACTTTCATCACCCCTACTGAAACTTGCATCTATCCAACCTTGATATTTTGATCCCTCTTCTGCCTCCAAACCCTAGATCCGAGCTTTGAATCAGGTTCCTAGTGACAGCAGGAGTCGGTCAAGCCTCGTGGCGTGAAGATTGGCGTTGAATCGAGGTCAGATCCATTACTCATCGTCGTGCTCCGTCGTAGCTCTGCTTCTTATGCTCCACACGGTAAGCTCTTATTTCTTTCGTTCTTTGTATTCCTTTGGTTATCAGTAGCAAAGTTAGTGCTGAATTTGAATCATTTCGTGTATTTTCCAACATCTACGATCAACGGAGTTTCAGCTCTGCCATCTTTTTTCGATTACTCACGCCTATTTCCGCTTCGCACATCGCCGCCATCTTCTTCTTCTTCCTTAGTCCTTCACCCCCAGCACCTCCAGACACCCAGATCTCAGAAAGATATGGAGAGCTGGTCTCCTCCTCCACTACGCCGCCATAGATCTTCGCACTACCGCATTTCCACCTCATTCCACCATCTAAAGCTCACTCAAGTTTTGCTCTTTTGTCGACTGACCCTTGCAGGAAGAATCAAAGGAGGAGCCTCTTCGAGGCTTATCGAATCCCAGGGATGCCACCCAGGTGTTGCTGCCCCGCTTGACGAATCCAGACCCTCTCGCACCATTTTGAAGCCCCTCACAGGTGCGGAGGAGCCTAATGGACGTAGTGGGGACATCAACACCAGGAATAACCACTGGAGTCACGAGATTTTGCGGATCAAAGTGAAGATTGGCAATTTTTCTTCCTTGTTCTTCATGGGAAGTAGCAACCGTCCGATTGAGACTCGCCCCCAATTTGAATTTCCGTAGTTGGATGCACCGCACGTCAGTCGCAGCATCTCCATGTGAGGTCTAATCCTGTGAGTCCAATGTAAACTGTCATCGCCACACGTGGAGGCGCCACGTGGGCAAGTGATTAGATCTGTGACGCCCATCTCCGCGCACATTCTGGGAATTTTACACTCTACTCCCCACAACTTTTTGTATTTATTAATTAGTCTAGAAACATTCCTCTACCTTTATATATTTTGTAAAAATTGCAAAATAACCCTTGAAGTTTCATTATTTGTAATCGAGTATATGCCAGCTCACCTCACGTGTGATCCCACGTGAGGTGGGCATTTTGTGTTGATATCCTGAAACTTTTTGTATTTCAATTTAGTCCATTAAATATTTATACTAATTTTATATTTTTATAAAATTTGTAGAGAGGCCCTTGAGATTTATTTTATTTGCATATTTCCCCAAGCCATTGATTTTTATGTGTTTGTTTTAATTATTTAAAATAGCTATTGTGCTTAGAAAATCCCCCAAAATACGAGTAGAT
Source organism: Ottelia alismoides (assembly GCA_037367405.1). Taxonomy (NCBI): domain Eukaryota; kingdom Viridiplantae; phylum Streptophyta; class Magnoliopsida; order Alismatales; family Hydrocharitaceae; genus Ottelia; species Ottelia alismoides. Next base: position 727,579 of record JAZKJV010004928.1, on the reverse strand, counting down.
GCCAGATGTAGTGTAATTTCATTCTACATTTTTGGATTCTAATTTTAGGCATTTAATTATTTATTAAAAATCATTTAGAGCACATTTATTCCTTGTTTAGCTTATAAAATCCCAAAAAATATAAAAATATTCTGAAAATTCCCAAAAAAATATGTTTTATTTATTTACGCATTTAGTGCCTTCAGAATAAAAATTAATAAAATGGAAAAAGAAAACTCTTAAAAATTGAAAGCCTTGAAACTCCTTTATAAAAATCTAAAAATTTCTCAAAAGTTCCAAAAATATTTTTTCTATTTTATAATTTTCTTTAAGTTAGTATTTATATATTAAAATTTATTTGAAGAATTTTGGACTTATTTTGTCATTTTTAATCTTTATTTCAATTCCAGTCTATTATTTAATCCCTGATTTGGGATATTTTTGACTTTCAAAATATATAAAAATTAGTAAAATTCACTAAAAAATCACAAAAATAGTAAAGAATAATTTTAAATCCAAAATAATTAATTCTGTAACTTTTATTTATTTTGAGTTATATTTATATCTATAGTATCCTCTATTGTATATATATTATAATATTAAATAACTAAAAGGAAAATAAATACAAAATCAGAAAATTATAAAAAGAAAATAAAAATCAGAAAATTAAATTCAATTAAAAAAGCATAAAAATAAAAAAAAACAATATATAGAATTGAAAACCCATAAAAACCGTAATTTGGCTTTCTTTGAGAAGACAATTTCTTGAGATTGATTGTTCTATTTCTCATTACTCTGCTCCTTTGTTTCCTGTATTCGACCCCTACTTCCTTGTCACTATACTGCTTTAGTAGGATAGAATGAATTTTAATTCACACTTGCTTGATTGATTTATTCATTATGTGGGTCGATTGTTGATTGAACACAATCTCTGAGGAGTCGTCACAATGACTTAGACCTCGCCTTGTGAGGCTCATTTTAGGCACCTCGATTTTTGCCTTCATCACCTTGTCTACGAGCAGTGCTTTGAATGTTTCTACCTTCCCATAGTGTCCCCTCTTTCTCTTGAAGATCCATTTGCACCCAATGGATTTAACCCCATTTGGTGGATCTTCGAGGGTCCATACACCATTCTTACGCATGGAGTCTATCTTAGACTTCATTACTAGCATCCAACTATCCATGTCCTGATCACCCAAAAGCTTCATCGAATGAAGTTAGATCATCATCAAACTTCTATGATACATAGAATCGAACCTTCCAAGTTTTCTTACAACTCTAAAACTCTTTCTAAGAGGTACGATTTTGTCATTTTCAATTATTTCTTTAGTTTATGTTGTGGGAACTTCATCGATCTCGTTAGATACGATCAGTTCCTCACCTTCATTATTTTCTTGACTTCTAAGGAATTCATATTTTATAAATTTGATGTCTCTAGAAACAAATACTTTTTTGAGTCTCAAGATCATTAAGTTGGTAAGTAATACCATTGTTTACATATCAAATAAGGTAGCACTCTCTAGTGCGAGATTCCAAATTATTTGCATCCACGCTTTTAGCATGGATCAAACAACCCCAAATCCTCTAGTGTCGTAAACTCGGCTTGGTATAATAAGAAGCTCATGAGAGGTCTTAGATAGATATTTAGATGGAATCTTGTTTAGGATATAGGTTGCAGTCTTACTGCATGTCCCTAGAAACTAAGAGATAAGTTCTCTTTACTCATTATTGATCTCACCGTGTCCAACATGGTTTTCTGGGTCTGTACAAAACTCCGTTGAGTTGAGGAGTATCTGGAGTAGTGAGACAGGAAATAATTCCTCTCTCCTTAAGGTATTCTTTAAATTCATCTGAGAGGTATCACCACATCGGTCAGATTGAATTCGTTTTATCTTCTTCCTAGTTTGGTTCTCAAAGACATGAACTCTTTGAACTTTTTAAATGTTTCATATTTGTGATGTAACAGAAAGGCAAAAACATACCGCAGGTGATCATCAATAAAGGTAACATAATATTGATGTCCATTTCGAGTCGCAGTACGACTGGACCACATACAACTGTATGTATTAGGTCAAGTGTACCTTTGTATCTTTTACCTTTCTTAAAGAAGGGTGTCCTAGATATTTTTCCACAAATACAATGTTTTCATGTTGGTAAATCATGTACTTCAAGAAAATCCAAAGGTCCGTACTTTACCAGTCCTTTGATCCTATCCACAGAGACATATCCAAGTCTTTGATGCTAGATCGTAGTTAAATGATCTCGATCCTCTCTTGATCATTTAGGGATTTTATTATTATTATTATATGTGGTACTGATATTCACAACACATTCATAAATGTTCAATTCATAGAGTCCAACTGTTATTAGAGAACCATCATCTATAATCTTATCATAACAATCTATGATAAGTTTATTATAGAAAAAGAAAGTATATCAATGTCTAACCAGCTTAGATACATATAGTAAGTTCCTTCAAACATCTGGTACATAGAGACAATCTCTAATATCTAGGATTCTCTAACAAGATAATGATAGTCTATAGATTCTAATGGCGATCGATGCAACAGTTGCAACGGATACCCTCTGGATGACTATTCCCCTTCGTTAAGATTTTTGGTGTCTTGAAACATATGCAACCGATTCCATACACGAACATAAGTACTAGAATCAACAATCCAACTACCTTCTCACCCTACGAGTAAATTAATCTCAATGATGAACACATATTTCTTATTTTCCATATTTATACCTTTGTCCTTATCTAAGGTCTTTTCGTAATCTAGATGTTTACTCTTCCAAAATCCTCATATATATTAGTGATTGTAGGCATCCGTCTCCGTGGATGTCATATTTGTTGAAGCATTATAAGATTGATCAATAGTTTGATCTTCCTTCTTCTCCTGGATCGGACACTTCTAAGATTCACACTTTCTCTCACGTTGTCCTTTAACCTGTGCAACCATTGCACCGCTAGATGGACATTCTTTCTTCATAATTTCCTCAGTGGATTATAATTAGAAAGAGTGTGGTTCAATCTCCATACATCTCCTTCAGATTCAAGAGGATGTCATGAGTGGATACGATGTCTATAAGTTGCTTCTGAAGTACATTAGACAATGATCCAAGAATGTAGCAACGAGCAATCGATTGATACTCATCTCACTTCTTATTGAACTTTTGGGAATTCTCTTTCTAAGGGTTATCATACTTCATTGACGAAAGAACATGCACTATGCACCATGTCTCAAGTACAAGTTCCAAATAATGGATCTAATCCAAATAATTTGGACGGTCAACTGATTGACCACAAGCAGATTATTTAATGGGCTAAGAGTTTCATCCTGAAATTTAAAAAATATACTTTCATAAATCTTGATAAAGAAAATTAAATATTTTAATATTTTTAAATAAACATGTTCTCATATTTTTTGTACGATGTTAGTTGTAGTATACGTATGTAGTTTGTTGGGATTATGCTCTAGTATGTTGTAGTATGTAGTATGTAACTTACTTTTTAATAATTAATATTTTGGTGAATTTTTCTGATTTTTCTAGTTTTTATACAATTTTCTAAAAATCAAAAAGAGAGAAAACAGGGAATCACTGTCCAGCTAGACTTGAAAGGTCCATTAAAAATATAAAATGGATTATAAAAGTCTAGGGGTAATTTTTATGAAAAATATAAACAAAAACTAAAATTCAGAAAAAGAGTTTATATTTTTTGATTTTTATATAATTTTTTAGAATTTTTATAAGATTTTTAGGGTTATCTAATTTTTATGGTTTTTATATCCAAAAATCACGAAAATTGCACAAAAAATAAAACGCACTAAAACTAACTAATACTATTTTTTTAGAACTTTTAAAATAGCTTTTATATTTTTTTAGGTTTTCTAAGTCAAAAAGTCTCAAAACTCAATGTTTTTGAATTTCCAAAAATATCAAAAAGCCTAAAAGATGTACCAAATTTTTAGGGAAATTTTTACACAGTGGCAGGAGCCACGTGTCCAAATTTCACCTAATTTGGATTTAATTTGCTATTTTATTCAATAAGAACAAAGGCTCACAATGCACAGGGACCTAAATGCACCGAAAAATACTTTCAGGGGCCAAATAGTAACAAATAAAGAAAATGCTGGGGCCCTTGTGCAAAAAGTCCACAAGATTACACACGATGCACGTGTATCTGGCACGGAGGGGCATATATGTAAATCCTATTTTAAAACATGTAAACAGTAACACTCAGAAAAGACAGGACCAAATATGCAAATAAACCAAATCCTCACATGTCGATGTACGTGGCCCACATATATAAGGCCTGAAATGCAAATATCTTAAACATAGAGGTCCGATGTGTAAATTTTCCAAAATATAAAGAACTGAATAAAATATTTACAGGACTAAATATTAAATGCAAGAAATAGAGGGGTCTAAGTGCAATATATCCCTTAATTATTGGACAGACGAGGAGGCACCACATGGATGATCGACAGTTGTGGATGTAAGGCACCTCTTTATCTAGATGAACGGTCCAGATCGAGCCCTAGAAGAAATCGACGGTGGCTGAAGCTCCTCAAATAGACGGTTGCGATCAAGTCTGGAGCGTCGGGGCTGATCGGACGACGGAGGAGGATCCTCCCATAACTCGACGCCGGCGAACTTCGCCAGCTCCGTGCATGCGGTGGGGACTTCCTCCTGGGCTGCTGGGATATGGAGAAGAGAGCTCGGATGCTTCCGCAGCGGGTGGACGCCTCTGATGAGGCCGGGGACCACCAGAGTGGCCCGGCGACAGTGGAGGAGCCAAGCTCATGTGCTAGAATGAGCGGACCCTCAGATGGGCCGCATTGACCTGAAAAATGGCACAGACAAGCTCCTGGGTCGAGGGCAAATTGCCTCGACCCGTCAGAGGGTGGAATGGGTGGTCGAGTGCGGCGGAGCGATGACCTCCGGCGAAGCGACGACGGTGGAGGTCGAACTCCCAGTTCCTGGGCGAACCGGGTTGAATGGAAGGGTGTAGCAGGTGGAGAGGAGACTGGTGAACGTGAAGGTCGAGTCGGATGATCAAATGGGTTGTTGGAGATGGCTGGCGACGGCGGCGGAGCTAAAAGAACTGAAAGCTAAAAACGGAAATCTAGGCTAACCTACAAGCTATCGAAGCTACATGGCGGGCGCAATCGTCTGGGCTAGAGCTGCTGGAGCTCCAGGGGTCATGTCCTTGATGGATTGATGGCTTCAGAGGCTGAGCGCATCTTGCGGCGGTGCACGGCGGTGATCGTCGCCGGATAGATGGTTCCCGGCTGCCCGGGCCTCGCTGCAACCCTCCTCTGCGCAGCTGTTACTCAGGCGAGGGAGAGGAGTTCACTGGTGTCGAGGTGGAAAGCCAAAGATGTGTGAAAAGGTACAGCGGAGGTAGAGCTTTATACGGCTAGGGGTCCGAGAAGAAGGAGGTCGGGCGAGTTGGTCGGAGCTCGGATCCCTAGGAGGATGATCGGGCGAGGGTCTCGGATGTGTCTAATGTAATTAGGACCCGGGGTTTAGGCGAATAGAGGTCGGGTTAGATGGGGAAAAATAGGAGAATTCGGGTCGGACATGAGATCCGCGGGGAAAAGTAGTCCAGGGGGGAAGTTGACTGGAGGTCAACATTCCCCCGTGGACCAATGGGAGGCCTCCATTCAATAATTATTTGGAAATTCAATTAAAAATAATAAATGGCTTAATTTCGAAAAAGTTAAAACATAAAAAATGTTTATTTATTTTCAAACTATTTTTAGTGATTTTTATTTATCTTTTTGAAAAATAAATTATGTATTTACATTATATTATTATTATATATAGGTATATACATATATGTATTTTTTATTTTTAATTTTAATTGTTTATTTTTATACAATTATTCCAATTTTATATTTTATTTATTTATAACATAAAATTTGGAATAAAAGGGTATTTTTATTTTATTTTTATTATTTATTTACATTAGTTAAATAAATTGATATATATATACATGGTATATATACAAGATAGAAATTGATTTTAATTTTTTTATTTTATTTTTATTTTTTTGATTTTTATTTATTTACACCATGAAATATGGAATATGTAAATATTTTATTGGATTTTTAGTAATTATTTACAAAGAGAAAATAAATAGATATGTTATTCTATGTACATGGTCTATAAACACTGCTGAGAGAAATGTTATTTATTTTTATTTTGTTTTTCCCATTTGTAATTTAGTTTTATTTTTAGAAATATGTAAAAAATAACAAATACACATTTTCATTTTTATTAAGAGGAAAATAATTTTATTTATATACATAGGTATATGTACATAAGATTGACCCTATCTCCCTCTACTTTGATTCTTATGCGGTCAGGCCCATGCTGAGCCCTCTCTTGGGATTAGGTCACTCAATATTTATTCTAAATATATCCCTCTTTTTCTTTTATTTCTTTATTCTTTTATTTATGCACAAAACATGCTAATTATGCATATTTACAAGATGCATGCAATTTGATAAATTATTCTTTTTACACATATATACATGATGTTTTGCAAGGGTTCTGTAGCTAAAATAAAAGAATAAAGAGTGATGAATGGGTATTCATCACCCCCTATACTTAAATTTGCTAGTCCCTTAGCAAAAACTTATTTGAAAAAGAAGTAAAAAAAGAAAAGGAAAAAGAAAAAAGAAGAGAAAAATGCATGGATCAATGCTGATTATTAAACTTGCCTTCATTAATTTGAAATATGGAGCTCGGTCAGATCTTTGGATTATTAATGTGTCAGAACCTTATTTGGACTTAGGTTTAAAACTTAACGGCCTCTAAGATCCACTAATCTATAGTCAAGTCTCCTCATTAATCTAGATCAGAACAAGTCTACATACACAAACCCTGAAGACCATGAATGTTTCCTTGTAAGGTGTATGTGAGGTATAGCTCTCCACCTTAGAAGTAGCAAAATGACAACCCTCCCCAACAAGGTAACTCTATGACCCTAATCTGGCCACTCTTTCCTCGAGGAGCGGGGTATTCCCTTCTAAGTTCAAGTTCAACCGGCTCAAGAAGAGGGGGCAGAAAAGAATGGACCATGGCCAGTGTAGCCATGTATCCTTGGGAGCTCAACCAGTGTAGCTAAGTCTCCCTGCTGCAAGCTACATAAGATGGAACATGAGTCTCAGGCTTTGCTTATTGCACTATATACATACTCCGGTGGGATTATCATTTTCTATCAGACCCACCACTTTTTTGGAGTTATTTTCTTTTTGCATTTTTTTTGATGTGCATCTGTACAACATATTTATAAGGTGCAGCATATATACATAAGGAGTTTTTCCTCTTGAGCCAGTAGACTATCCCTCTTTTGAAGCATTATTGCAACCCACAACTCCTGTCGTTAGACCTCATGGCAACCATACCAAGTTGAGACGCACTTCCTTCACTATAAGAAGAAGAGAGGTTCCGCCTAGAAGTACTACCCTCATATGCTACCCCAAGTCAAGGAAGACTGCCTCGTCACCAAGACGAATCCGGAAATGTTGCTTTTAAGAATGTTTTTATCGTGTTGTGCGTTGTAGGCGGCAATCGGAAACGGTCAAGAAAATACCACAATTAAGTTATTCAATTTTTAATCTCGTGGTTTTATGTTTATTTTACTTGGGCAAGTCCCAAGGTCGATCACAAGGAGGCAAAGGAACAACCTAGAATTAAGTCTATCAAAGTTCGTGTTCGGTTTTCGAGGCGGTCTTTTTTTGGAATTTTCAATGCAAATTTGGCCTTATTTTAGGGACTAAAATGTAAATTATGTTCAAATGAAGTCCGAAAAATACGAAACTTGGCCACAATGTAAACTATAATGAAATGGATGCACTGCAATTTTTTTGGAATTTTTGGATGCAATATGAATTTTTTATGGATTTTTAAATGCAAACAAAATGATTTTTAATATTTAATTTTAATAAATATCAAACCTACTTATTTTCGACAATCAAAATTATCTGAGATCTATCACTATGTGACGGATCGCAGAAAAATCCTAAACCTCGAAAATGTAGGGTTTAATACTTACTAAAAATTAAATACTAAAATGTGCTAAATGATTTTTACAGGATAAAATATGCATGCAAATACAAATCTTTTTGGACACAATGTTAAGAATAATTAACTCTACAATGTATGATTTTTCTGGAATTTTTAGAGCAACAGTTAACCAATTATGAATTTCAGAGTAGAAAATGAGTAAAATATGCCAATTTTCACAAAACAAATATTTATTAATTAACCGTCAATCAGAAAAATACCCGCAATATGTCAAAGTGCAGAGAGTCAATTAACCAACATCATGCTATTTTTTTGATAATAAAATAATGTAGAGATGAGGTCTAGAATCACAAGGGAACACAGGGGTACAACTGCAAGTTAAATAAATAACATAAATAAATAATGCAGTAGAGGGATGTTTCTGCAATTACCGATACTGAGAGGGGTACTCCTGCAAAATTTCCAGAGGTCACGTGCTATGCACGTGCCTCTGGCTGGCGGGGGTGTCTGCGTGAATAGGGGGAAACTCCGGGGGTGCTGCTGCAAAATCACCAGAGGGCACGTGCACTGCACGTGCCTCTGGTCGGCGCGAATAGGAGAAGCTCTGGGGGGTTTGATGTAATTTGCCCCCACGGTCACGTGCTCTGCACGTGACCTGGGAGTGACGTAACGATGACGTCCCCCCACGCACGTGCGGGCCACGTGCAGGGGGTCTCGGGTCGGACCCGGTGGCAGGCGGCTGAGAGAGGCGGAGGGGCGGCGCTGGTAGATGGTTGGCGCCCGGCACACGGCCTAGGCGGAGAAGACGGAGGAGCCTGGTGGGTGTTGATGAAGGCGCAACTGGAGGAGATGACGGAGACGACGGAGTCGGGGCTGCGGTCGACGTCGGAGATTGATGGTAGTGGCGTAGGCGGAGGAGCTCCAGGCGGAGGCGTGGTTGCTGGAGACGAAGCGGCTGAAGATGTTGACGATGACGGCGAAGCGGGAGAACGTCGGAGTAGTTGGCTCGACGCCAAGGGCAGAGCGGGGCAGAGGGCACGGCGGCGCTGCTACGAGGGGCTGGGCCTCCTCGGACCTCGTCGGCGAAGAATAGAACCCAGGCGCTGTCACCGCCTTGGGCTCTCGACCTGATGCGTATCCGGCGGATGATGCTTTCGTGGGTGGCGGAGGTTTTTTATAGGGTTGAGGGAGCGTCGGAGATGGAAGGAGGTGGGTTGATCGAAGGGGATCCGTGAAGGATTTGACGAGGGCGTGAAGATCTGAAGGGGATACGCGGGGGTGGCGATGCTCGGCGAGATTTGCGGGGCGGCGGAGGTGCGGGATACGCGGCGAAAACATCGGATGCGGCGCGGCGGCGTTCCCAATTGGGAAGGGGGGCTCGGAGGAGGAAGACGAGCAGCGGCCGTCCGATCGGCCGAGATCGGACGGCCGTGATTGAACCACGTGGCGGGTCCAGAGGAGAAGGGCGGGCACGTGCGTGGCGCGTGCCTGGAAGGCACGTGCCTCGCACGTGCGGTTATATTATTAATATTTTTTTTAAACAAATAAAAACCGATATATATAAAGCCCAAAAATGAATGACACGTGGCGGCACCAGGTGCTGCCACGTGTTAGCCCCACAAAATTCGAAATTAAAATACTTTGTAAAATCGATAAAAAATAGCAATTGACCTCGGATCGAAAAAGTTCCTTCACGAAAAATGATCGTCTCGACGAGATCTACAACTTTCATGAAGACATCAAAACCAAAATCGGTCAAATGTAAAAAGTGAATTTTTGGGGTATCCTATGTACATAGAATACCTTGATTTTTGGGTTTTATAATTTTTATGTTATTTTTTTGATAAGATAAAAATCCGGAAAAATTACGGTAAAATCAGAGATAAATAAAGACACTTAATTCTAATTTTTTTGGATTTTTATTGATTAAGAAAATATATACATAAAATATAAGGTCAAAAACCGCGAAAATATACAATGTACAAAAGAGGCCCAAAACCCAACTTTCACATATGAGCTCCGATTCACTTGAACTTGGTCTTGTTTTGAAGGTAATTGAATGTACATTAGTTCAAAAGTGAGTAGGATTAAATCGGACATTGGATGGAGACGATATCTGGCTTTTAGTCCGAAAATCCTGAAATTAGGGTTTGGGTTTTTGGTCCACTTATTTGGGTTAGTTAATTTTTTGTATTTTTCCTTTATTCTTATTAGTGATATGTACACAGTGGAAGTGGTTTTGAGTTATTCGGAGTTAGCATGAATGTGTTAAAAATCTGGGAAGTTAGGCTTATTTACATGTCATTTTGGCTTGGATTTTTGGCTTCTTATTTTGTGCAGATTTTTGTGCTAAAATGCAATTCTTATGAAAACATGCATGAATGCTAATTATGCAAAATAGATGTCAGAATGCTGTTGATTTTGAGGGATTTGAGCTTAATAAATGAGATTTAGAGTGATGAATATGAGATTCATCACACCACCTCATCCGTAGAGAGCTCGATGTAAAGTGCGGGTCCAAGTCAAGCCATTTTTAATATGAGTCATGTGTGTGTTGTTAAGTTCTCTACTTAGGCTCATTGAGATGACATATGATCATAGCCTAGTGGACTCAAAGAATTAAGTCACCATGGACCTGAAAAGTCTCAACCCTAAGCCCTATAAGGTTCCTCTTGTAATTAGGTGGATTAAGATCTTAACCAAGCTCCATTTTCCAATTTAATTCCAGGCTAGTTTAAATGTCAACTATAATCCAGGAAAAACTATACAAATATTTACAAAGATGCAATTTACAAACTATTTACACATGTGCAAAATTTTTTAAAAATGTTTTAAAAATATGGATGTATGCATGAATGCAAGTTTTGCAAAATATGTACACAAATTTACACAAGGTTTTTGCAAACTTTTGATTTTCAAAATATTTTGGAAAAATTTTATACTATATACATAATTTTGATATAAACATATTTACACACTATTTACACAAAAAGTTTTTACAAACATTTTTACAAAAATAATTTGTATAATAGCTATGTATGTGCAATAAAAGAATGTTTATTTACAAGGAAAATTTTTTAATTTTTTTGAATTCTTGGGTTTTTAGCCATTTTTATTTATTAACATACTCACACAAAGTACGAGTTATGGCTAAAGTATATATGAAATATATACACACCCCCCTATACTTTGCTTGAACGATGTCCTCAGAGTCAAGAGCGATGAAGAAGACATAACTCGTGCTTAGTATAGAGAAGTGAAAAGGAAGGCTATATATAAAGACGAATGAAAGAATAGAAATCCAAGAGGATCTCGGACTTTCCCCTTATATTTAGGATCAAATAATCCTAAGTATAGCAGGTTGTATACAAAGGGAAAGCCGAGTGAGAATGTACAGGGTCTACCCCCCCATACTTAGGGTAAAATATCCCTAAGTATAGGCAGCAAAACAGAGGTAGAAAGACACGAAGAAAATCAAGAAATATAAACAAGATGGAGGACATCACTCCCCCTATACTTAAGGTTAAGAATCCTTAAGTATAGGCAATAACAGAAGTGATGAAACAGAACGGAAGAACAGCTCGGTGTTTCCACTCCCCTATACTTAGGATGAGGTATATCCTAAGTATAGCAAAGATAATCTTATACGAGACCTAGGGTGAAAACAAAAACGGAAGAAAGAACGATCCAACTAAGACGAAACACGTATATCCAAAAGGTACAATGTTGAGGTGCTTCTCAACAAGTGCTAGGTTTTACGCCCCTAGCTGGGCGCAAAGGCTAGGATAACGCTGTGTCAAGGTTCAGGACGGCATCTGTTAGGCGAATGCCGTACTGTCGTCACAGTCTCGGTATGAGAACAATGACGAAATCAAAAGTGTAAAGAAGGACACCCAGGTATGCAATCAGGCGGGTGTCTACTACCGGCCAAGGATATGGAAGTATGTGATCGGGATCCGGTAGCACAAAAGAAATCGTCGGCTCCGGATCAGACTGGAGTGGAAGTGTAGAGTTGAAGAAATCAAACGTGGAGAAGGATGGATCATTCATGGAATCCTCCACATCGATCAGTGTCTCAAAAAGGTGTGGACAGTCAAGATTAGGAGACTCTCTAAGAAGACTGATATCCGATGCATAAAATAGGGACAAATCAGGCAGATCATTGAATATCTCCAGGATGGGCTCATCCTCGCGAGGGTCGTCGAGGTGAGATGACTCGGAATCAGAAGGACCAAAAGACTCGGTTTTGTGATCCGCCAGATCGGATACACTCTCAGAAGGTGAAACCGAGTACACATCATGTGTGGCATCCTCCCGCAGATAACCCTCGGGGAGAAATGCAAGATCATCAGTGAGAAATAGAGGATCAGGATCTAGAAGGGCATCTGCGCTGCTTTCAAGCACCCACTCTGTGCACCAGGCTGCATCATCATCTGAATTGTGGCTCTCGGCAATCTGGAAGCAGGAGAAGGTGCTGGTCAACACCGCGGAAGCTGGCAATGTGTCTGCGGCTGATCCTCGCTCTGCGGCAATGCTGGCTGCCATCTGGTCCTCAGCAAGTGTGTCTGTCTCATCAAAGTGGAGGACAAAAGGCTCGAATATGGGACTCTCTGTGTCTGGTCTCTCAAAATGGTGTCCCATATCGAGATGTGGCTGCTGGGTTGAGTCATGGTATTTGTCGGACTCCAAGAAGTGTCTCTGCAGAAAAGAAGCCGAATCATCCGAGACTGGACACTGAAGTGACTGAATCAATGGTTGTAGTAGTGGGGGCTCCTCCGTTTCTTGGATTATCAGAAGATCTGATATCCAAGAATCGTCGACAGAGAACTCTGGATCTAACTCAAACTGCAGCTGGAAAACCAACGGGAACTCGAGAAGACTCTGGGTCCGAACCTCTACTGTCGCAGTCATCTCCTCTGTACTCTGTGGTGCTGGAGCATCCAAGTCCTCGGGCTGGTGTGTAGAAGCTGTATCCTCATGTAATGTGACACACCGCACTGGTACTGCATCATCCTAATGTGTTGTTCCGACTACGGCATCTCGTGAAGAAGATCTCTGTGAAAGTAAGCTCTAGATGGTATCCAGTAAGTGAATGTCGGCACTACGGTGTGAACCGCCACAGGTGGTAATCACCAGTGCTATCTGCTCTGCGGTCATTGAAAAGCGAGAATGCGAGAGCCGCTAAATAGCGGTCTGACAAGTTAGACTCACTGTCGCTGATGCGACTGCTCAAACTTCCTCGGTCTTCAACAATTAACCCACACAATCAATCAGAGAAATTGAATAGCAAGGATTAAAATTTATTATACCCTACTAAAGATGTACAATGGCAAGCAAGTAGGGGTCGAACTCAAGAAGCAAAGGTGTAAAGCACGGATAAAAATCCAAACCTAGGTCTAACAAGCTACTTAGCCAAGCAAGTTAAATTTTTGTGGGTTTTTAATTTTAAAGATATTATTATTTTTTAATTTAATTTTTTTAATTTTGTATTTGATTTTTAATTTTCTGATTTTTATCTTTTATATTTTACATTTTTTTAATTCTTTTTCAATATTGGAGAATACAGACAATATAATGAAAGGCAAGCTAAAATATTTATAAAATGGTGCAAAAATAACCTAAAATTCAGAAATAAATTGTTTTTAATATTTTTAAGGTTTTTTACTGTTTTTGTGATTTTTGGGGGTTTTTCAAGGTGTTTTTGGTATTTTTAATTACTGAAATAAAGGAAAACAGTGGAAATAATGCTGGCTGTGGTGAAAATGGGAATTAAAAATAGCAAACAGCAACAACAAATTTTCACACTATTTTTCAAATAAAAAGAACAAAATTAGGAATAAACAGAACCTGAGTTTATAATTTTTGGATTTTTCTACTATTTTATATATTTTTTTGAAGTTTTTGGATTGTTTTCAAATTTTTAGTGTTTTTCTTTTGAAATTTTTAATGATTTTTGGACTGACACGAAAATGGGATAAAATAGACATTAGATAATTTTTTTGGAATTTTTAGAGGTGTTTTAATATTTTTTTGGTATTTTCTAAGCTAGACAGTGCAAAAAATAGATGTTTTTGATTTTTAATAAATATGAAAATAAAGTAAAATCCAAAACTAAATAGATGGCATTAAAGTACACATGTCCAGATGCTTAAGTCTATTTTTGTGGAATTTTTGGGCTCGAAATGATAGGTCAAATAAATACAACAAGCATACAAAAATTAAAGGCCTAGCAGGGACCTGGATGCAAATAGATAAAACTATGGGGGCACAGATGCAATTTCCACCACAAAATCACGCACAGCTCACGTGAAACACCATTCACAGGGGCATAATTGCAATTAAAGAAAACCGGTTGGGCATGCATGCAAAATTTCCAACAATATATTATATATCCTACGCACAGGGACGAAATTGCAAATACATAAAAGTCCTGGGCCTAACTTGCAAAATACCCAAAAGTCACACGCCAACGTCACGTGAGGTGACGTGGCGTGGACTGAACTGCAAATAGTGATAATGTGAGGGCCTGCGTGCAAATATTACAATACTTTTTAAACTACAAATAAAAGTTACTAGACTAGAAAGTAAATACAAAAAGGCGTGGGTTAAAAGTGCAAAATACCCACGGGGCTTGATCCAGCGGTCGATGGCGAGTCACTTGTCCACGTGGCGCCCATCCGACGGTCCATACCCCTTCGTCGCGGACGGCTGGGATTAGATCTTCGATGCTTGATCGGACGGCGGGGAATGAAGGGTGGCGTGGAGTGACGGAGCGACGAGGAAGAAGATGGAGGTGGTCGGCGCGGCGGTCGATAACAGGAGTAGGCGGAAAATGGAGGCGGAGCTCAGCTCCGCCGTGGACTTTGATCGAGGATTCACGGCGATTGGGTGATCGAGGCTAAAAACTGCTATAGGTCTACACTAATCTACGCTACAACTACAAGAAAACGAAGAGAAAGGAGGAGGGGACTCACCAGAGACGTCGGGCGATGAAGCTCGGCGGAACTCCGGCGAGGGTCGGATCGACTTCGATTCGACGCCAGATGACGCAAACCCCGGCTCAAATCGACTCCTGCCGTCACCAGGAGCACAATGGGCTAGGGATTTTCGGGTGGATTTGGCGGAAGAAGGATCAAAATCAAATTGAAGTCGGGGGGTCCTATTTGAAGAGTTGACGGCGAGGCGAGTAAGACGAGGCCTCAGAGCCTCGGTCAGTGATCCACAACCCAAGGAATCACTTGGGCGTGAATCACCATTGACCGAGGAAAAGATTCCAAGAAGGAACCATCACCAAATGGTGATCGAGGTTCCCTCGAAAAAGGAGTGAACATAGGGTCAAACCCGACTCTGACAAGGGACAGACCTCGGTCAGGGAGTTGACCGAGGTCAACCAATGGAGCATTCTGGTTGGTCCACGTGGACCAACCAGAAAATTCCTTGGCTAAAAACCCTTATAAAATGAATTAAAAATAGCAGACGAATTAATTAAATTTTGAGTATAAAATAAAAAATGTGTGTAATTTTATGAAGTATTTTATGGTATTTTTGTTTATTTTTATGAGCTATATTTTTTACAAGTTTGTACTTATACCCTTATAGGTATCTATATCTATGTATTTAAGTATTCTATTTTTATTTAGGTATTTTTAATTTAATTTATTTTGGTTTTTATTTTCTAAAATTATAGAATACTTTTATATACACAAATATATTTTTATTTCAATTTTCTGATATATTTTATACACTTAATAAAATGAAAGTGTTATTTGTATAGGTATAGCTACATGTATTATACCTATGTACAAGTATTTTTATTTGTATTTTATTTATGTTTTTATTCTGATTTTAATGCACATAATTATTACAAGTATTATTTACAACATTATAAAAATATAAAATTATAAAAATAATAAATAAATAATAAATTGAATATTTTAATATGTACAAGTATACAATGAGGGTCCAAAAGTCAACTTTCAAACCGTAGCTCCGCCAAATGCGAAACCACCACCAATGGATAGATTATTTTCTTCTATATGCAATTAGAGGTGAGTACGCTGCATTTGGAGTTGTCGTTTGTGAGATACGGGTCTGGGAAGTTGGCATTCTGGAATTTTATTTAGACCATAACTTTTTATCTGTACATTATTTTTCAATGAAATCAATTTTGTATTTTTCTTTATAAAATTATCTACAACTTTCATGTACAAAGTTTCTTTATTTGATGAATAAAAAATGGAACCAAAAATAGGTCCCAAAATGAATAAAGAATGAATAAAATGTATAGGTATTTTATCTGTGTTTTGGCCCTTATCTCCCCCTACTTTATTCCTTGTCGACCTATTCATCGAGATGCCTAGGTCTCAGGGTTTCGGGTCATAAAATATTTACAATATTTTATTCTTTTTTTCTTTTCTTTTCTTTATTCTATAATTTTGGCTTTTAAAAACCGCATTTTATACAATATTTACACACATATGCATGAATGCTAAAATGCATGAATTAGCTCTATTTACACACATTTACTAGGGTTTTTGAGGCCAAAATGATAGAATAAAGATGATGAAACGTGGATTCATCAGTCATCCCCCGCATGGAGATCTCAATAAGATATGTCAGTGGAAGTCCATAGTCGGGAAATCTCCTCAAGAGGTCAAGAAACCCCGGCCATGCCTCGTGCAATGGCTCCTAGGGGTCTACTGAAAACTCGATGATCAAAGACTGCATCAACTCTGCTCTACGTTGGGGAAAGTACCTCTATAGAAACTCTCAGCGTAGCTCTCCCCACGTAGTGAATCTCCTCCCCAATCGTATGTGCCATCTCTTGGCTCTGTCCTGAAGTGTGAATGGGAAGGTCCTCAGCATCATCTTCTCTGCAGTAATGTCTGAATAGATCTATGTCCTGGAAAACTCCTCTAACACGGACAAGTGAAGATAGGGCTCCTCGTGCACCTCCCCTGAAAATGTCGGCAATCTCTGAATAAGGTCCAAATCCAGAATGAATGGACCTAATGTAGAAGCTGACTGAGCTCCCTGTCCTATCTGCTCCTCCATCAATCTGGCATAGGATCTATCTAATAATCCCATCTGCTCTCTCTGATCACAAACAGAGTGCACTCTCAACTCAGTAATGGCATCGTCCGGGTCTCGCATCTGCTTCATCTGAAATCTGTGGACATCTAGCTCAACATGTCCAGAGTAAAGAAAGGGATGGGAGGGAGGGAGCGGGAGGTTGGTTGGAGATCTGACCTCCCTTGAAGGTGGACTGGACTGATGGTCAGAAGGTGAAGAAGAAGCCGCAAGAGTCGGCCAGGAATGAGGGGTATCCGTCATCCAGGGATACAGAAGGGGAAAGACTGAAGGGAGGGTGGGAGGGAGAAAGATAGATGGGACAGATGGAGAAGATAGATGAGAAGAAGGGAGGGATCTGGAAGCACACAAGATGAGAAAGCGAACCCCCAATTCACCTACGCACACTGAGCTGAAGACCGTAAGAGATCGGTCAATTATCTTGTCAATTTTACTTTAGGTGATCAAGTCAGTCTTTCAGAGCGATTACGTGAGATGATAGGAATCCAATATTCTCAACCGACTGTCCCGAACAAAAAGGCCGGTAGTCAGTCAAGAAATCGGATATGGCTCTAGCCTAGGATGCGGGTCACTCTCTCTCTCTCATCCAAACCAAACAAGGAGGGGGTTACTCTCCCCAAGACAGATTTTTCAATGATGTGTCTTTTAGGTCAAGTGTGATTAGCAGTCTCGATTTTATTGTTTTTGTTTTTATGTATTTTTCAAGAAAACGTCTAACGAATTTTCCGATTTCCTTTTATTCCTAAGTCCAGAAAATCAGGGGGAGGAAAGCGGAAAAGCCGATGCACGAGAGAATCAATGATGCATGCATGAGATAGAAGGCGTACCTAACTCCAGCAGTCTACATGCAATTATGATCCGTGCATAAATGTAAAATTAATCTATATGGAATGTAGTGCGATAATCGTATTAAACAGAAGCTCCTATTATCGTGAAGCACTGATTTTATTTGCCTAGATCCAATCACGTTCTATGGGAACATATATTCTATTAGGGCTGTGGACCTAAGGCTACCTGGCTCAACGAAATAAAAACCTAAGTCTAGGGACTCAAGCATAGAAATCCACGTGAAATCAAATAAAAAGAAAAGGCGAGAAAATCAAAACAGCGGTGGGGTCCCCCGAGCACACCGGTGATCGGCGAAACAGACCTCGCAATCACAAGTGTCTCTGAACGTTCGAGTACCTGTATTATTACAAATTAATAAATGTGCTGAAAATAATTCTAAACTAAGCTACGCTACTCCACAGCTATTCCGCGGCTCCCGCACTCCTGCTCGGATCCTCGCGCTCTCCTGCGGCTTCGTAAAGAAGGAAGCCGCCTCCAATTCCCGCAGTTGCTTTGCCTTTCGAAGAAGCCGCCTCGATCCTCGGGCTCTCGCAAGAAAACAAGCAGAGTGTCAAACCAGATTATTATATATAAAAATACAAGAAAAGCAAATGTGTGCAAAAATAAAAATAAAATAAACACACAAAACAGACAAAAATAAAACAAAATGAAAGAAAATGAAAATAAAAGAAAAACGAAAAGCCGCGGACGAACGAAAAGCCGCGGAAAACCGTGAAAAACAAAATCAAACAAAAAGAACACAAAAACAACTACCAAGCCGTGCTCCCCAGCAACGGCGCCATTCTGATGACCGAAAAATCAACTCTCAATCTGGGTAAGGTAAAAATAATCACTCTCGGGTCTTTGCGACCCAGATCGAGAGGGATCGGTCAATCAAGAAAAGAGAAAAGAGAACCACCAATCAAAGATCAAGCAAAACAAAGTAGAGCTGTCCTGGCTATATAATTAACTTGGTATAGCACCTAGGGTCGGGCTCAGGGAGCATGAATTGGCCTTGCGGCCTACAAAGTAGTCGAAATCAATAAAAAGGAATAAACTACTTTTTTGGTGGATTTTAATTATTTTTATATTTTTTTTGGATTTTTAATTATAAGGGCAAATAAGAAAAAGGCAAAATCAAGCAAACACAACAAATAATAAAAACACTAAAAAACACTCCAAAAATTCAAACAAAAATATTTTTATGTTTTTTTAGAATTTTTAATGTTTTTAGTGAATTTTTCAGATTTTTATAATTTTTATACAATTTTCTAAAAATCAAAAAGGGAGAAAACAGTGAATCATTGTCCAGCAAGACTTGAAAGGTCCATTAAAAATATAAAATGGACCTATAAAAGTCTGGAGGTAATTTTTATGAAAAATATAAACAAAACTAAAATTCATAAAAAGAGTTTATATTTTTTTGATTTTTATATAATTTTCTAACATTTTTATAAGATTTTAAGGGTTTTCTAATTTTTATGGTTTTTATAAATCCAAAAATCACGAAAATTGCGTAGAAAATAAAACACATTAAAACTAACTAATACTAATTTTTATAGAATTTTTAAAATAGTTTTTGTATTTTTTTAGATTTTCTAAGTCAGATAGTCTCTAAAATCAATGTTTTTGAATTTCTAAAAATATCAAAAAGCCTAAAAAATGTACCTAATTTTTAGAAAAAATTTTACACAGTGGCAGGAGCCACGTGTCCAAATTTCACCTAATTTGGATTTAATTTGCTATTTTACTCAATAAAAACAAAGGCTCATAGTAAACAGGGACCTAAATGCAACGAAAAATACTTTCAGGGGCCAAACAGTAACAAATCAAGAAAATACAGGGGCCCTTGTGCAAAAAGTCCACAAGATCACGCGCGATGCATGTGTATCAGTTATGGAGGGGCATATATGTAAATCCTATTTTAAAACATGTAAACAGTAACACTCAGAAAAGACAGGACCAAATATGCAAATAAACCAAATCCTCACGTGTCGATGCACGTGGCCCACATATATAAGGGCTGAAATTCAAATATCTTAAACATAGAGGTTCGATGTGCAAATTTTCAAAAATAAAAAGAACTGAATAAAATATTTACAGGACTAAATATTAAATGCAAGAAACAGAGGGGTCTAAGTGCAATTTACCCCTTAATTATTGGACGGACGAGAAGGTGACACATGGATGATCGATGGCTCTAGATGTAAGGCACCTCTTTGTCTGGATGAATGGTCCAGATCGAGCCCTAGATGAAATCGACGGTGGCTGAAGCTCCTCAAATAGCCGGTTGCGATCAAGTCTGGAGCGTCGGGGCTGATCGGACAACGGAGGAGGATCCTCCAAGAACTCGACGCCGGCGAACTTCGCCGGCTCCGTGCACGCGGTGGGGACTTCCTCCTGGGCTGCTGGGATATGGAGAAGAGAGCTCGGATGCTTCCGCAGTGGGTAGACGCCTCCGATGAGGCCGGGGACCACCGGAGTGGCTCGGCGACGGCAGAGGAGCCAAGCTCCTGTGATGGAATGAGTGGACCCTCATATGGGCCGCACTGACCTGCAAAACGGCACAGACAAGCTCCTAAGGTCGAGGGCAAATTGCCTCGACCCGTCAGAGGGTGGAATGGGTGGTCGGGTGCGGCGGAGCGATGACCTCCGGCGAAACGACGGCGGTGGAGGTCGAACTCCCAGCTCCTGGGCGAACTGGGTTGAATGGAAGGGCGTAGCAGGTGGAGAGGAGACTGGTGAACGTGAATGTCGAGTCGGATGATCAAATGGGTGGTCGGAGATGGCTGGCGATTGATGACCGAAAATCTCACTATCGGGATAAAATATAAATAGTCAGAGTCGCTGTGACCCGAATAGCAAGATGCGGTCAACACGAAAAATCAGATAGAACCACCAATCAAAAGAGATAAATCAATGAAATCAGAAAATAGCGGTCCTAGTTATGAGATTAGCCTGGTATAGCATCCAGGGTCGGACTCAGGGAGCACGAGTTGGCCTCACGGCCTACGAAGTAGTCTCAAAACAAAATAAAATGAAATCAAGTATTTTTGATGGATTTTAATTATTTTTGTATTTTTTTGGATTTTTAATAATAAAGGAAAAAAATAAAAAGTCAAAACAAGGCAAACTCAACAAATTATTTAATCACTCAAAAAGGGTCCAAAAATTCAAACAAAAATATTTTTATGCTTTTTAAGTTTTTTAATGTTTTTGATGAATTTTTTAGATTTTTCCAATTTTTATAGAATTTTCTAAAAATCAAAGAAGGCAAAAACAGAAACAATCTGTCTAGTCAGACTTCAAAGTCCCATGAAAAATATCAAATGGGGCCTTCACAGCTGGAGGTAATTTTTATGATAAATAGAAATAGCAAGGAAAATTCAGAAAAAGAGTTTGTAATTTTTTGAGTTTTCTACAATTTTTTATAATCTTTATAATTTTTAAGGGTTTTTTAATTTTTAAGGTTTTTTGTATATCCAAAAATAACCAAAATTACACAAAAAATCAAACACAACAAAATTAACAAAACCTTATTTTTTTAGAATTTTTAAAACAGTTTTAATATTTTTTTATGATTTTCTAAACTAGACAGAAGCAAAAACTACCATTTATGAATTTTTAAAAATAATAAAAAGCCTAAAAAATGTACTCAAAAATTAGGGAAATTTTTATACAGTGGCAGAAGCTACGTGTCCAAATTTCACTTAATTTGGGTTAAATTTGTTATTTATTTAAATGAAATGAAGGCACACAGTCACAGGGACCTAAATGCAATAAAAACATGTTTCAAGGGCCAAATAGTGACAAGGCAAGAAAGTGTGAGGGCCCTTATGCAAAATTCCCACAAAAGCACGTGCGATACACGTGTATCAAACACGGAGGGGCATTTATGCAAATTCTATTTATAAAATGTCATTCAGTAACGCAGAAGAAACACAATGTAGAAAATGCAAAATGACCAGAATCTCACGTGTCGACGCACGTGGTTCACATATATAGGGACTGGATTGCAAATAAAGGAAACATGAAGGTCCTTAATACAAAATTACCAAAATAAAAACAACTAAGTAAACTATTCACAGGACTAAGTCTGAAATGCCAAAAACAGGAGGGGCCTAAGAGTAAATTACCCCTCTTATTATCGGAGGGTTGAAGGGCGGCCACGTGTGAGATCGAACGGTGTAGGAGTGCCGGTGCCTCTTCGAAGAACCCTGGCTCAGATCTGACGGACGAAGGCACGCCACGTGGATGATCTAATGGCTCTGGTGCGTGCACACCTCTCCTCTGCGATGGACGACCCAGATTAGCTCCCAGATGGATCAAACGGTGTAGGCTCCTTGCGAATGGCTGGCTCTGATCAAATCTGGCACGGGAGGCTTGATCGAACGGCGTCTGGACAACCTCCAAGAACAGCTCGCCGGCGAAGTTCGCCGGCCTAATGCGCGCGGTGGAGGTTCCCTCTTTGGCTACTGAGATTGGTGGAAATAGTCGCCAATATGTTCCGCAGCTACTGAG
Organism: Ottelia alismoides; assembly: GCA_037367405.1. NCBI lineage: Eukaryota > Viridiplantae > Streptophyta > Magnoliopsida > Alismatales > Hydrocharitaceae > Ottelia > Ottelia alismoides. The sequence continues at coordinate 705,115 of JAZKJV010004928.1, read as the reverse complement.
CTCCTCCGATGACGTCGGGAAGCTCCGAGGAGCTCCGGCGACGAAGGTGGAGCTGACCTCCTATGCTCAAGTTGTAGACCTCCAGATGAGGTTCCTTTGACCTGAAAAATCGCACAGAAAGCACGCTGGGTCGAGGGCAAAGTGCCTCGACCCTATAAAGGGGTGAAATGGGTGCGCGGGTGAGTCGGATGGGTGACCTCCGGCAAGGCGACGACAATGGAGGTCGAAGTACCTGCTCCGGGGCGAGTCAGGGGGTGGCTGGGTGAAGAAGGTGGAGAGGGGACTGGTGAAGGTGGTGGTAGGGTCGGAATGGGAAATGGATAGTCGGAGGTGGCTGGCGAAGGCGGCGGAGCTAAAAGAACCTAAATCTAAAAATCAAAACCTAAGCTATCCTACAGGCTATCGAAGCTACCTGGCGGTCGAGGTCGACTGTGCTGGAGCTCATGGAGCTCCGGGGGTCATGGCCTCAAGGGATCATCGCTTCCCGAGGCTGAGCGCACCTCATGGCGGCGCACGTCGATGAAGTCGCCAGATCGATGGTTCCCGGCTGCCCGGGCCTCGCTGCTACCCTCCTCCGCACTGTTGTCACTCTGGAGAAGAAGAGGAGTTCACTGGCGTCGAGGGGGGAATGCCAAAGATGGCGTGGAATGGCGGCCGGAGTTTTATATAAATACTCCTGCAGGTCCGAGAAGAAGGCGACGGGTCCGGCTTGGTGAAGCACGGACCCCTAGGAGAAGACTCGGGCGAAGATCTCGGATCTACAGGGAACAAATGGAGCCCGGGGTTTGAGGAAGTGGGTGGCGGATCGTGCAGGGAAAAATCTGAGATATCGGGTCGGTCGCACGGATCCGCAAGGAAGAGGTCCGCGGGGGAGAGTTGATCGGGGGTCAACAATCCCCCGTGGACCAATCACAATTCAGCTTTTATTAAATAATTGAAAATTCGATAAAAAAATATTAAATGATTTTATTTCGAAAAACTTAAAACATGAAAAATGTTTATTTATTTTCAAATAATTTTTTAGTGATTTTTATTTTATTTTGAATTAAAAATTATGTATTTTCAAAATATTATTATTATACACAAGTATATACATATAGGTATTTTTTATTTTTATTTTAATTATTTATTTTTATACAATTTATTAAAATTTTATATTTTATTTATTTGTAACATAAAATTTGGAATAAAAGTGTATTTTTATTAATTATTTACATAATTTAAATAAATGCTTTTATATACATATTTACATGGCAAATGTACAAGGTGGGAATTGATTTTTTTTCATTTTATTTCATTTTTATTTTTCTAATTTTTATTTTATTTATTTACACCATGAAATGTGGAATTTGAAAATATTTTTATTAGATTTTAATTATTTATTTACAAAGAGAAAATAAATAAATAGGTAACTCTATATACAAGGTCTATGTCCATGATGAAGGGAATTCTATTTATTTTTATTTTAATTTTATTTCCACCATTTTTCTTTTGGTTTTATATTTACAAATATGTACAAATAAATAATCTCACATTTTTATTTTTAATAGGAGGAAAATAATTTTTATTTGTATACATAGGTATATGTACACACATGAGATTGACCCTATCTCCCTCTACTTTGGTTCTTTTGCGGTCAGGCTCATGCTGAGCCCTCCCTTGGGATTAGGTCGCTCAATATTTATTCTAAATATTTCCCTCTTTTTCTTTTATTTCTTTATTCTTTTATTTATGCACAAAAACATGCTAATTATTATAATTTATACAATGCATGCTAAATGGTAATTTATTCTATTTATACATATCTACAATGTGTTTTGCATAGGTTTTGTAGCTAAAATAAAAGAATAAAGAGTGATGAATGGGTATTCATCACCCCCCTATACTTAACTTTGCTAGTCCCTTAGCAAACACTTATTTGAAAAAGAAGTAAAAAAGAAAAAGAAAAAGAAAAGAGGAGAAATGCATGGATCAATGCTGATTATTAAACTTGCCTTCATTAAATAGAAATATGGAGCTCGGTCAGATCTTTGGATTATTAATGTGTCGGAACCTTATTTAGACTTAGGTTTAAAACTTAACAGCCTCTAAGATCCACTAATCTATAGTCAAGACTCCTCAACAATCCAGATCAGAACAAGTCTACATACACAAACCCTGAAGACCATGAATCTTTCCTTGTACAGTGTATGTGAAGGATAGCTCTCCACCTCAGAAGTAGCAACTTGACAACCCTCCCCAACAAGGTAACTCTATGACCCTAATCTGGCCACTCTTTCCTCGAGGAGCGGGGTATTCCCTTCTAAGTTCCGGTACAACCGGCTCAAGAAGAGGGGGAAGAAGAGAATGGACCATGGCCAGTGTAGCCATGTATCCTTGGGAGCTCAACCAGTGTATCTAAGTCTCCCTGCTGCAGGCTACATAAGATGGAACATGAGTCTCAAGCATTGCTTATTGCACTATATACATACTCCGGTGGGATTATCATTTTCTATTAGACCCACCATTTTTTTGGAGTTATTTTCTTTTTGCATTTTTTTTCTTTTTTCAAGTTCATATGTACAACATATTTACAAAGTGCAGCATATGTACATAAGGAGTTTTTCCTCTTGAGCCAGTAGACTATCCCTCTTTTGAAGCATTATTGCAACCCACAACTCCTGTCGTTAGACCTCATGGCAACCAGACCAAGTTGAGACGCACTTCCTTCACTAAAAGAAGAAGAGAGGTTCCGCCTAGAAGTACTACCCTCATATGCTACCCCAAGTCAAGGAAGACTATCTCCTCACCACCTCATCTGAAGAGAGCTCGGTGTAAAGTGCAGGTCCAAGTCAAGCCATTGTCTATATGAGTCATGTGTGTGTTGTTAAGTGCTCTACTTAGGCTCATTGAGATGACATGTGATCATAGCCTAGTGGACTCAAAGAATTAAGTCACCATGGACCTGAAAAGCCTTAACCCTAAGCCCTATAAGGTTCCTCTTATAATTAGGTGGATTAAGATCTTAATCAAGCTCCATTTTCCAATTTAATTCCAGGCTAGTTTAAATGTCAACTATAATCCAGGAAAAACTATACAAGTATTTACAAAGATGCTATTTACAAATATTTACACATGTGCAAAAATTTTTGAAAAATGTTTAGAAACCATCGATGTATGCATGAATGCAAGTTTTGCAAAATATTTACACAAATTTACACACGGTTTTTGCAAACTTTTGATTTTCAAAACATTTTGGAAAAATTTTGTACTATATACATAATTTTGATATGCACATATTTACACACTATTTACACAAAAGTTTTTACAAACATTTTTACAAAAATAATTTGTATAATAGCTATGTATGTGCAATAAAAGAATGTGTATTTACAAGGAAAAATTTTTAGTTTTTATGGATTTTTGGGTTTTAGCCATTTTTATTTTTTTTAACACACTCACACAAAGTACGAGTTATGGCTAAAGTATATATGAAATATCTACACACCCCATGTACTTAGCTCGAATAATGTCCTCAGAGTCAAGAGCGATGAAGAAGACATAACTCGTGCTTAGTATAGGGAAGTGAAAAGGAAGGCTATATACAAAGACGAATGAAAGAATAGAAATCATGAGGATCTCGGTCTTTCCCCCTATACTTAGGATCAAATAATCCTAACTATAGCTGGCTATACACGAAGGGAAAGCCGAGTGAAGAATGTATAGGGTCTACCCCCCCCCCCCATACTTAGGGTAAAATATCCCTAAGTATAGGCAGCAGAGCAGAGGTAGAAAGAATAAAAAGAATACCCGAGAGTCCTACATCCCCCCTATACTTAGGGTAAAGTACACCCTAAGTATAGCATAATCAATAAGATGAGAAAAGGGATGTGGGACTAAAGAATAGAGTGATATGGACAACTGGATCTATACAAGTCGGGAAAACAGTGATAATCAGGCGTGAGATGCAATAGATGTGAGTCAAGAGACCACATCTCACACAAAGTGAATCGGGGTAACATCAACGACCCACGGCTCATGATCTAGATATGGCTTGAGCCGCCGGCCGTTGACGACACGAAAATCACACTAACAACTGAGGTAGAAAATAAATCACAATGTCGTTGTCCTCAATCGCTCAGAATGTGTCAATCAAGAAAATGAACCACAGATGAAAATAAATCAATAAAATACAGAGAAGTGGTCCTGCTATAAGATTTAACCTGGTATAGCTCCCAGGGTCGAACTCAAGGAGCACAGATTGGCTTAAGAAGCCTACGATGTAGTCAGAGTCCAAGAGAGTATTTTTTTTAGTGTTTTTATTTGTTTTTATAATTTTTTTTAGAATTTTTAAAAGATGAGAAAATGAGAGAAAGTAAATACAGGGCAACTTCAACAATTTATACTACACACAAAACTGAAGCAAAAATTCCAGAAAATTGGTTTTTATGTTTTAAATGTTTTTTACTGTTTTTGGTGAATTTTTGGAATTTTTCTAATGAGTAAATTATTTATTAAAAATCAAACAATGCGAAAAACAAAGGGGACTGTCCAGCAAGGCTTAAGACCCAAAAATAAAATAATTTTGGATCTCAAAAAGCCCTGAAGGTAATTTTCCTATAAACTATGAAGAATAAGGAAAATTTAGGCACCCTAATTATTGTTTTTGGATTTTTAATTTAATTATTACAATTTTTATGAGTTTTTAGGGGTTTTTCAATTTTTAGGGTTTTTAGGTGATGAAAAGTAGCCAAAATTGGCTAGAAAATCAAACAACCAGTAAACAACAATATCTAATTTTTTTTAGAATTTTTAATGGAGTTTTTATATTTTTTTGGTATTTTTAAAGTCAAACAGAGGCGAAAATATAGGTTTTTGAATTTTTAAAAATAATAAATGAAATCCAAAATGTCCCCAAAAATCATAGAAATTCCTACACCATGGCAGGAGCCATGTGTCAAAATTTCATAGGATTTGGAGGTCGTTTGATATTTTATTCAAAAAGAAAGGTGGGGCACTGTGCACAGGGACCTATGTGCAAATACCCAAAAGTTCTGGGGTCCTGGTGCAAAATACCCAAGAAGTCACGTGCCAAGCACGTGCCTGGGGCACTCAAGGACCTAAATGTAATAAAAATAAGTTCCAAGGACCTATTGATAACTTGTATCAAAAGTCCAGGGGCTTATATGCAATTTACCCAAAATAAAAACGCACATGCGCATATAAAGTGCTCACAGGGGTACATTTGCAAATAAGCAAAACATTTCATGCATTCATAACATTCCAGAACTACAGGGCTAAAGATGCAAAAATCCCAAAGTAACACGTGACGAAGCACGTGGTTCACTACTGGCAGGGGTATAATTGCAAATAAGATTAAGCGCGAGGGTCTCTATGCAAATATCCCAGAAAATAAACAACTGAATTAAAAATTACAGGACTAAAAAGAAATGGACAAACTACGAGGGGGCCCTATGATATTTACCCCTTTATTAATGAAGCGTTGGATGCGCGCCACGTGTAGATCGAACGGCTGCGGCTGGTGGGCGCTCCAGATGGCTCCTCCTCTGATCGGACGGTACTGGTAGCTCCAAGGATGGACGGCCAAGATCTGAACTGGAGCGAGGAGGACGATCGGACGGCGATGGAGGGTCCTCGAAGAACTGATGGCCGGCGAACTTCGCCGGCCTCGTGAAGGCGTCCCCTCTCTCCTCTGCTGCGCCTGAAGGTCGGAGAAGCTCCGGCGTGAAGTTCCGCAGCTGCTACTGGTCTCCGGTGGTCAAACCGAGCTTCGAGGAGCTCGAGCAAGGACGGCGGAGAAGAAGCTCCTGGCTTGAAGTTGGGGGGGCCTCAGACGCCTCCCTTTGGACCTGCAAAAGAGTTCAGAAGCTTCACGGGTCGAGGGCAAAGTGCCTCGACCCAAGAAGGCGGGGTGAAGGTGGACGGTGCGGCGTGGCGAAAGAGCTCCGGCGAAGCGACGGCGAGGGAACTCGAATCCCAGATCCTGTGCGATCTGGGTTGTGCGAATGGGTGAAGAAGGTGCGTGGGAACACGGTGAAGGTGATGGTCGGGTCGGATGATCGAGATGATACGCGAGGTGGCCGGAATCAGCGAGATGCGTCGGAGATGTGATTTGGGCGTAATCTAAAATTAGAAGAAATTAGAAAGAGCTAAGGTTACCTGATGGATGCTGGAGACTGTGCTGGAGCGTGGCTATCTCCGGGTCGTAGCTTCGAAGGGCGTCAAGGCCTGAAGCTCGGTGCTCAACGCCGGCGGCGGAGCAAGGACGGCGAAGTACGCCGGATCAAAGGATACGCCTCCTCACCTCACTGCAACAAGGGCTGACGCTCGCTGTCACTCTTGCGGAGCCGATGGAGGTCACGGGGAAGAAGGAGAGGGTCCAAAGATGCGGCGCGGAGGCGGCGGAGGGGAAGAATATATAGAGTGACCGGGCGATTAGGGTTGAGGGTGGACAGCGATGGAAAGCTTCGATTTCGTGGCGAAGGATCCGGCGAGGGAGAGGGATGAATGGCGAAGAATCCGGGCGCGGGGGTTGAGTGGGTGACAGCCTGGAGCGCGTGGGAAAAATCGGGGAAGAAGGCGCGGCACGCGACTTCCAGAAAAGGAAGGAGGTCGCGGGGGAGTTGACCGGGGTCAACATTCCCCCGTGGACCAGTCAGACACTGCCACGTGTACCTGATTTTGTTTATTTATTTTAGGGCAGAAATAGGCCGAATTAAATAAAACTCAAAACATGAAATATTTTTCTTTTATTTTTTTCTATTTTTTGGTGATTTTAATTTTTGGAAATAAAAATAGGTTAGCTCTATATATAGGTATATGTACACTATATGGATTTTTATTTTTGATTTTTTTTATTTGTTATTTTTATGTATTTTATGCTCATTTTGTATTTTATTTATTTACAAGATAAAATGAGGAATTAAAGAATATTTTTATTTTATTTTTATCACTTATATACAAGGGTGAAATAAATGGTTGAATACATTTATATACATGGTATTTATACAATGTATTTTTGTATTTTCAATTTTGTAATTTTTATTTGATTTTTATTTTGTTTCTTGTTATTTATTTTATTTACAAAATATAACATAGAATATTTACAAAAAGTTCTGAAAATAATTTCATTTATTTATAGGGTTAAATAAATACAATGGTGATGGTTTATGCACATGGTGAAGGTATTTTTGACTTTTTGATTTTCATCTTTTTATTTTGTTTTTAATAGAATATACAAAATATATTTACAACATATTTTTGGGTGAGGAAAATATATAGTTTTATGTATTTACAAATATATACAAATGTGAGCCCCTATCTCCCTCTACTTTGGCTTTTATGCGGTCAGGCCCATGCTGAGCCCTCCCTTGGGTTAGGTTGCTCAATATTTATTCTAAATATTTCCCTCTTTTTCTTTTTGCTCTTTATTCTTTTATTTTGTGCACAAAAACATGCTAATTATAGGTTTTTACACAATGCATGCTTTTGGTAATTATTTGTATTTACACATATCTACATGTATTTGCAAAAGGTTTTTGTAGCTAAAATAATAGAATAAAGAGTGATGAATGGGTATTCATCACCCCCTATGCTTTAACTTTGCTAGTCCCTTAGCAAACACTTATTTGAAAAAGAAGTGAAAAAGAAAGAAAAAGAAAAAGAAAAAGAAAAAGAGGATGTACATGGATCAAGGTTGACTTATTAAATTTTCCTTCATTAAATTGAAATATGGAGCTCGATCAGATCTTTGGATTATTAATGTGTCGGAACCTTATTTGGACTTAAGCCTAAAACTCAACAGCCTCTAAGTTCCACCAGTCTATGGACAAGACTCCTCAATAAACCAGATCAGAACAAGTCTACATACACAAACTCTAATGACCATGAATCTTTTCCTTGCGGTGTAAGTGATATGTGGCTCCCCACCTCAGAAGTAACAAAGAAACAACCTCCCTCAACCTGGTAACTCTATTGCCTCAGTCTAGCAACTCTTTCCTCGAGAAGCGGGGTATTCCCTTCTAAGTTCAAGTGCAACCGGCTCAAGGAGAGGGGGTAGAAGTATAGAGTTTTGGAAGCTTAGCCAGTGTAGCTAAGTCTCCCGCTGCAAGCTTCATGAGATGTAACATGATACCATAAGCTTTTGTTTTTCACTCCGGTGGGGTTATTAAATTTTCAATCCGACCCACCACTTTTTTTGGAGTTCTTTTTGCATTTTTTTTTTTCAAGGACTTCTGTACAACATATCTACATGGTGCAGCATATAAGAAATTTCTCCTTGAGCCAGTAGACTATCCCTCTTTTGAAGCTTTATTGCAACCCACAGCTTCTGTCTTTAGCTTTCAACACCACTAGACCAAGTTGAGGTGCACTTCCTTCACTATAAGAAGAAGAGAGGTTCCGCCTAGAAGTACTACCCTCATATGCTACCCCAAGCCAAAGGAAACTGCCTCCTCACCACCTCATCCATGGAGAGCCATGTGTAAAGTGCAGGTGCAAGTTAAGCCATTGTCTCTGAGAGTCATGCGTGTGTTGTTAAGTGCTCTACTTAGGCTCATCAAGATGACATATGCTCATAGCCTAGTGGACTCAAAGAATTAAGTCCTTATGGACCTGAAAAGCCTTAACCCTAAGTCCTATAAGGTTCCTCTTGAAGTTAAGTGGATTAAGATCTTTTCAAGCTCCATTTCTCAATTTAATTCCAGGCTTAGTTTAAATGTCAACTCTCATCCAGGAAAAAACTATATACACATATGTACAAGAGATGCTATTTACAAATATTTTACAATCATGCAAAAATTTTAAAAAAAATGTTTTGAAATCATGAATGAATGATGCATGAAGTGCAAGTTTTGCAAGATGATATTTACACACATTTACACAAGATTTTTGCAAACTTTTGATTTTCAAAACATTTTGAAAAATTTTGTACTATATACATAATTTTGATACAAAATATTTACACAAGCTTTACACAAAAGATTTTTGAAATCATTTTTACAAAAATACTTTGTACACTAGCTATGTATGTGCAAGAATAAAAGAGGTTTATGTTCATGAAAAATTTTTAATTTTTGTGATTTTTAGCCATTTTATTTATTAACACACTCACACAAAGTACGAGTTATGGCTAAAGTATATATGAAATATATACACACCCCCCCTATACTTAGCTCGAACGATGTCCTCAGAGTGATCAAGAGCGATGAAGAAGACATAACTCGTGCTTAGTAAAAGGGAAGTGAAAAGGAATGGCTAAGTACAGGAATGAATAATTGAATAGAATGAGAGGCACTCGGTGGTCTCCCCCTATACTTAGGATTAACTAATCCTAAGTATAGAAAGCTGTACATGAAGGGAAAGCCGAGTGAAGAATATACAGAATCTGCCCCCCCTATACTTAGGGTAAAATATCCCTAAGTATAGGCAGCAAAAACAAGAGCAGAAAGAATGAAAAGAGTACTCGCAGGTCCGACATCCCCCCTATACTTAGGGTAAAGTACACCCTAAGTATAGCATAATCATAAGATGAAAGACGGGATGTGGGACTAAAGAATAGAATGATATGGTCATCTGGATCTATACAGGCGGAGGAACAGTGAAAATCAGGCGTGAGATGTAAAAGATGTGAGTCAAAAGACCACATCTCACGCAAAATGAATAGCAGCAATAATAACGTCCCGCGGCTCATGATCTAGAAATGGTTTGAGCCGCTGGCCGTTCACTCGGAAGGTACTCTCAGAAGATAACTCGGATATGTCAATGCTACCGTTATCGTGTACCTTTCTGACCAAATAGGGTCCTTTCCATTTGCTCTGTAGCTTCCCTGGAAATAATCTAAGCCTTGCATCAAACAGCCATACTTTCTGTCCAATCTCAAAATGCTTGTGGCTGATATGAGAATCATGCCACTCCTTGATTTTCTCCTTATAATGTAGGCTGCTTGAGAATGCTGCATCTCTAAGCTCTTCCAAGGCGGCTAACTCTGCCCTCCTCTGGTCTCCTATACCATTTGGATCCATTAATATGTCTGTAACTGCCCAGAGTGACTTGTGCCTCAGCTCGACAGGTAGATGGCATGGCTTGCCATAAACGAGGCGAAAGGGAGATGTACCTAATGGAGTCTTGAAAGACGTCCGATATGCCCACAAGACCGAGTCCAAAAGCTGTGACCAATTCTTTCGGTCAGGGCGGACGACTTTCTGCAAAATATTCTTGATCTCCCTATTCGACACTTCAGCTAGACCATTTGTCTGTGGATGATACGGTGTAGCAACACGATGATCTATGCCGAACTCGCTAGCAAGGGCCTTCACCTGGTCGTTGATGAAATGAGATCCCCCATCAGAAATCAGAACTCGTGGAACCCCGAACCGCATGATGATGTGTTTCTTCAAAAATCTGCAAACTGTCTTTGCATCTGCGGCTCGGGCGGGGATAGCCTCAACCCAACGACTAACATAATCTACGGCCAACAGAATGTACTCAAATCCCTGACTCTTAGGGAATGGACCCATGAAATCGATGCCCCATGCGTCAAAAACCTCACAGAAGTGAATGGGCTGCATCGGCATCATATCACGTTGTCCACAAGTGCCCATCCTCTGACAGTCAGTACACCTCTTCACGAACTCATCAGAGTCCTTGAAGAGTGTAGGCCACCACAAACCGGATTGGAGCACTTTCTGTGCCGTTCTCCTCCCAGAATGATGTCCTCCTGCCTCAAGCTTGTGGCAGTAAGTGAGGACACTATGATGCTCCTCCTGAGGAATACACCGACGCCAGATGCTATCCCCTCCTTCGTGGTAAAGGATGGGATCCTCCCAGTGGTAGGACTTGGCCTTCGCAAGGAAGGTCTCAATCCTCTGCTTGGGCCAATCTTGTGGGACTTTCCCAGCAACGAGAAAGTTCACAATATCGGCATACCATGGGAGTGAGGCGATAGCAAGGATCGCCTCATCTGGGAAGGTATCACAAATGGGATCAATCTGCTCAGAATCCTCAGGCTGCTCTAATCGGGATAAATGATCCGCCACCACATTCTTGACTCCAGGCTTATCCTTGATCTCAATGTCGAACTCCTGGAGTAGAAGGATCCATCTAGTAAGTCTGGCCTTGGCATCCTTCTTTGACATGAGGTACCTGATAGCGGTGTGATCTGTGTACAAGGTCACTCTAGATCCAATGATATATGATCTGAATTTATCTAGGGCAAACACTACTGCTAGCATTTCCTTCTCTGTGACCGTGTAATTCCGCTGGGCGGAATCCAGTGTGCGGCTAGCATAGTGTATCGCAAATGGTACTCCATCCCTCCTCTGTCCTAGCACGGCCCCTACGGCAAAATCAGAGGCGTCCGTCATGATCTCGAATGGGAGAGACCAATCGGGTGGCTGAAGGACAGGAGCCTCAATAACACATTGCTGGAGAGTCTCGAAGGACGAAAGACACTTGTCATCAACAAGGAACTCGGTGTCTTTCGTCAAGAGATCAGTCAACGGTCGGGCAATCTTGCTGAAATCATGAATGAATCTCCTGTAAAAACCAACGTGCCCCAGAAATGACCGTAACTGCTTCAGATTAGACGGCGGTGTGAGTTTCCTAATGACATCGACCTTGGCCGGATCAACCTCCATGCCTCTGTTGGAGATGATGTGGCCAAGCACCGTCCCTTGAGTCACCATGAAGTGACTCTTCTCCCAAGATAGAACCAACCGGGTAGCAATACATCGCTGAAGCACTCGGTCTAGGCAGTCAAGACAGGAATCGAATCCGTCGCCGTAAACCGAGAAGTCGTCCATGAAGACCTCTAAACACTCCCCTACCATGTCCGAAAATATCGACAGCATGCATCTCTGAAAAGTCGCAGGGGCGTTACATAGCCCGAATGGCATGCGTCGAAAGGCGTAAGTACCGAAGGGACAGGTAAAGGTGGTCTTCTCCTGATCCTCAGGAGCGATGGCTACCTGGTTGTAGCCTGAGTACCCATCTAAGAAGCAATAATGGCTCTTCCCTGCCAGTCTCTCAATGATCTGATCTATAAAGGGCAGGGGGAAATGGTCCTTCTTGGTGGCCTGGTTGAGTCTCCTGTAGTCAACGCAGACCCGCCAAGAGGTGGGTACTCGTGTAGCGATCTCTTCTCCCGACTCACTGATCACAGTCGTGATGCCCGTCTTCTTGGGCACCACATGCAAGGGGCTCACCCACTTGGAGTCGGAAATGGGATAAATAAAATCTGCACTCCACCATTTTGATATTTCCTTCATGACAACCTCTCTTAGGTTGGGGTTCAGTCGTCGCTGGAACTCACGTGACGGCTTTGCCCCTTCCTCAAGATAGATATGGTGGGAGCACAACGAGGGACTAATCCCATGGAGATCTGCTACGCTCCATCCAATTGCCTTGCGGTTCTTTTCAAGAACCTCCATCAGACGGGATTCTTGCTCTTCAGTCAGATCAGCAGAGATGATGACTGGGTACATCTCAGACTCTCCCGCAAGGAATCTGTACTTCAGCGAAGTAGGGAGCGGCTTCAGCTCTGGACAGCTAGGTGCTGGCAAATCTGGCTTCTGAAGAAGATGTGTATATGCAGACAATTCTGCCAAATTTGCCTGGGAAAATGATAATGAACTCTCACAAACTGGATCTGGAGAAGGTGGGTCCTCTGCATTGTCTCTGATCTGCTCTGCCTCTACCTCCTCCTCATCTATAGGCTCAGGTGGATCCAGATCTGGCATCTGATCATTACAATCTGCCCAATCAGACTCTGAATCCGAGGGATCTATATCAGACTCAGTGGCATCAGTACCACTGGAGAACAAGGTGGCATCAGCACCACCATATAGCAGGGTGGCCTCAGTACCACCATCACTGGAAATCGTGTCGCGATCAAGGTCCGACTCTGCTGACTCAATAGTATCCTGAACCAAGGCTGTGCTCTCCAGACTATCCTCTGCTATCATCTCTGCATCAGCCGTATCTGAATATGAGAGGATGGTCTGTGCTACAGGATCTGCCCAAATTGCCTCATCATCTGTGATCACAAAATCACAGTCCTGGTGGATGTCTGGCTCTACGTCTGTCAGCTGCTCTGAATCTGTACTGCCATGTGAGCGGGATCTAGCTCTGGCTCTGTGGTCCTTAACCGTCTCTATTTGTATACTCTCGCCCTGGACGCGAAAGAATACCCTCCCACTGTCATGGTCAGTCACCGCTTTGGCTGTGGCCAAGAACGGGCGACCGAGGATGATGGGGGAATCGGTCAACGAATCAGGGGTCTCCATGTCCAGCACTACGAAGTCCACGGGGAATTGCAAACCCTGAATCGTGACAACAACGTCTCGCAACAACCCCTTTGGCCTCTTGACAGACCGATCAGCAAACTGAAGGTATGTCCTGCTCTGTACAAGAGTGCCCAACTCTAAGTGGTCGAGAAGGGCTGCCGGAAGAAGGTTGATCGACGATCCGCTATCTAAGAGAGTACGGTCGAACCTCTGCTCACTAATCTGACATCTGACATACGGGGCCCCTAAATCTGGCCTCTTAGTCGGCAGATGGTTCTGGATCGCGTAACACGTGGCTTTGGTCAACACATGAATTTCTGCGGTCTTGTTCCTCTTCGTCCTTCTGACTGTGGTCTTATCTCTCAAGGATCGCTGAAGAAGAGGGATGTGTTGCAAAGCCTCATTGAGGGTCAGCTGGATGTGAAATCGGTCTATCATGCTTTGGCTGAACTCCTCCTGCTCTCTTTTTTTTGGATCTTTTTCTTTTTTCTTCCCTTTCCCTAACTCAAGGGCTCTAGGAAAGGGGATCACAGGGTCCTTCTCAGATGAAGGACTAGGAATAGGCCTAGACAGTCCAATGACTGGATCCTCACAAACATCATTCACCACAGTGGGATCAGAATAAACTAAACCTTTTCCTTTATTCAAGTGAGAGTTCTGAGATACAATAATACGAGGAAAGACAACATTTCTATCAGACAAAATGTTGGTGGCATCGGTACCACCTCTAGCTGGCTCTACAACTAGACGTCTTGCGGCCTCAGTACCGCGGGCTGGCTCGGCTCTGCTGGTGGCGTCAGTACCACCTCCTCTATGTGGTGAAATGGCGACCTCAGTACCGCCGGTGGAATCAACATCTCTGGTGGCATCAGTACCACCGTCATCATGATGTGCGGCTTCAGTACCGCTCTCCTCCTCCTCATCTGGCGCTCTAGATGGATCCTCGCTTGGTCGCTCAGATGAGGCGCCGCCTGCTGGTCTTCTACCGCTCCTAAGTGTGACAAAATCAGCATCAAATAAATCCGAAGATGTATCATCAAATGGATCACTAGGAGTGGTAAATTCAGTGTGAACTACCTGCTCAGATTTCCTCTTCAGGCTATTCGGATTCGGCTCGATCTGTGCAGGGATGGCGGCCTTCCCTCTCATCAAATCCCGCATCTCCTGGCGGAACTCGTCCATCTCCCGTCTAAATGTAGCCTGCTGCTCTGTGAAGAGGCGGGCTAGATCATCCGTGGCGGGGCTCTCATGGGAGCCCGACGGGTTGCCTCTCTGGTAATGAGGCTGCTGGACCTGGTGCTGCTGTGGTTGAGAGGGGTAAGAGGAATGATGCTGTTGCTGGTGAGCCTGCTGCTCACGTCTCCAATTCTGTCCCTGCTGCTGATAGGGACGAGATACGAAGGATGATGGCTGATGTGGCTGATATGCAGGGGGCTGCTGGTGATCTCTCTGTTGGGAGTACTGCCCTCCCTGACCGGCTGGCTGCTGTTGGGACTGGGTACCCCCATTCCCCCACCTGAATCCGGGATGGTCTCGTTGAATTCCAGGTTGAGGACGGTCATACCAAATCCCGTTGACATCCATCAACGGCTCAGCATCAAAGGGGTCTGGTGGCAGTGCTGCCAGAGGCTGATCCGGCTGATATACCACCATCTGTAAGTCTGGAGATGGTGGTGACTGGTAAGAGGGCTGCTGCTGCTGGTACGGCTCCGCCTGTACAAGGTGAACTTGTCTAGGCTGCTGCAAGGAGCTGGAGCGCTGGGACGAGCTGCGGCTGCCGCCGGAATCGCCTCGCGATAGAAGACGGGGCTGAGGAGCCGTCTGTGCCTCCTGAAGACACAAGAGCTGGGTCTTCATGTCGCTCAGAGTTTGTGCCATTTGCTCCATCTGAGTTATGCCCTGGCACTGCTTCTTCTCTATTATCTCCATGCGGTCCAACTTCTCGCTGATAATCCCCATGTCCGCAGTGGCCGACTCTGCCTGTGCGGCCGCAACTGTGGACGAACTGGATGGACCTGCATCAACCCGTGCTATCCGCTGATACTGCACGGGTCCTGGCGGCTGCTGAGATCTCTGAGTGTACAACCGAGTCTGGGACATCACCATGTAATTTTCCGCCATCTCCTCGTAGATGGCCCAGACTTGGTTGTGGTCCTTGGCAAAGTAGGACCCGCCGCAAGAAGCATTCACCAGACCCTGAAGCTCTGGTGTCATCCCACTGAAGAAGCTCTGAACTAAGTTCGGCTTCGAGATGTCGTGATGTGGGCATCTATCCAGAAGCTCTCTGAACCTCTCCCATGCCTCGTGAAATTGCTCATTAGGGAGCATGGAGAAGTTGTTGATCAGGGCCCTCGCTGCATTCGTCCGCCCGAGTGGATAGTACTTGTTCAAGTACTCGGTGCGGAGCTGATCCCCGGCAACGGCGCCATTTTGACGACACGAAAATCACACTAACAACTGAGGTAGAAAATAAATCACAATGTCGTTGTCCTCAATCGCTCAGAATGTGTCAATCAAGAAAATGAACCACAGATGAAAATAAATCAATAAAATACAGAGAAGTGGTCCTGCTATAAGATTTAACCTGGTATAGCTCCCAGGGTCGAACTCAAGGAGCACAGATTGGCTTAAGAAGCCTACGATGTAGTCAGAGTCCAAGAGAGTATTTTTTTTAGTGTTTTTATTTGTTTTTATAATTTTTTTTAGAATTTTTAAAAGATGAGAAAATGAGAGAAAGTAAATACAGGGCAACTTCAACAATTTATACTACACACAAAACTGAAGCAAAAATTCCAGAAAATTGGTTTTTATGTTTTAAATGTTTTTTACTGTTTTTGGTGAATTTTTGGAATTTTTCTAATGAGTAAATTATTTATTAAAAATCAAACAATGCGAAAAACAAAGGGGACTGTCCAGCAAGGCTTAAGACCCAAAAATAAAATAATTTTGGATCTCAAAAAGCCCTGAAGGTAATTTTCCTATAAACTATGAAGAATAAGGAAAATTTAGGCACCCTAATTATTGTTTTTGGATTTTTAATTTAATTATTACAATTTTTATGAGTTTTTAGGGGTTTTTCAATTTTTAGGGTTTTTAGGTGATGAAAAGTAGCCAAAATTGGCTAGAAAATCAAACAACCAGTAAACAACAATATCTAATTTTTTTTAGAATTTTTAATGGAGTTTTTATATTTTTTTGGTATTTTTAAAGTCAAACAGAGGCGAAAATATAGGTTTTTGAATTTTTAAAAATAATAAATGAAATCCAAAATGTCCCCAAAAATCATAGAAATTCCTACACCATGGCAGGAGCCATGTGTCAAAATTTCATAGGATTTGGAGGTCGTTTGATATTTTATTCAAAAAGAAAGGTGGGGCACTGTGCACAGGGACCTATGTGCAAATACCCAAAAGTTCTGGGGTCCTGGTGCAAAATACCCAAGAAGTCACGTGCCAAGCACGTGCCTGGGGCACTCAAGGACCTAAATGTAATAAAAATAAGTTCCAAGGACCTATTGATAACTTGTATCAAAAGTCCAGGGGCTTATATGCAATTTACCCAAAATAAAAACGCACATGCGCATATAAAGTGCTCACAGGGGTACATTTGCAAATAAGCAAAACATTTCATGCATTCATAACATTCCAGAACTACAGGGCTAAAGATGCAAAAATCCCAAAGTAACACGTGACGAAGCACGTGGTTCACTACTGGCAGGGGTATAATTGCAAATAAGATTAAGCGCGAGGGTCTCTATGCAAATATCCCAGAAAATAAACAACTGAATTAAAAATTACAGGACTAAAAAGAAATGGACAAACTACGAGGGGGCCCTATGATATTTACCCCTTTATTAATGAAGCGTTGGATGCGCGCCACGTGTAGATCGAACGGCTGCGGCTGGTGGGCGCTCCAGATGGCTCCTCCTCTGATCGGACGGTACTGGTAGCTCCAAGGATGGACGGCCAAGATCTGAACTGGAGCGAGGAGGACGATCGGACGGCGATGGAGGGTCCTCGAAGAACTGATGGCCGGCGAACTTCGCCGGCCTCGTGAAGGCGTCCCCTCTCTCCTCTGCTGCGCCTGAAGGTCGGAGAAGCTCCGGCGTGAAGTTCCGCAGCTGCTACTGGTCTCCGGTGGTCAAACCGAGCTTCGAGGAGCTCGAGCAAGGACGGCGGAGAAGAAGCTCCTGGCTTGAAGTTGGGGGGGCCTCAGACGCCTCCCTTTGGACCTGCAAAAGAGTTCAGAAGCTTCACGGGTCGAGGGCAAAGTGCCTCGACCCAAGAAGGCGGGGTGAAGGTGGACGGTGCGGCGTGGCGAAAGAGCTCCGGCGAAGCGACGGCGAGGGAACTCGAATCCCAGATCCTGTGCGATCTGGGTTGTGCGAATGGGTGAAGAAGGTGCGTGGGAACACGGTGAAGGTGATGGTCGGGTCGGATGATCGAGATGATACGCGAGGTGGCCGGAATCAGCGAGATGCGTCGGAGATGTGATTTGGGCGTAATCTAAAATTAGAAGAAATTAGAAAGAGCTAAGGTTACCTGATGGATGCTGGAGACTGTGCTGGAGCGTGGCTATCTCCGGGTCGTAGCTTCGAAGGGCGTCAAGGCCTGAAGCTCGGTGCTCAACGCCGGCGGCGGAGCAAGGACGGCGAAGTACGCCGGATCAAAGGATACGCCTCCTCACCTCACTGCAACAAGGGCTGACGCTCGCTGTCACTCTTGCGGAGCCGATGGAGGTCACGGGGAAGAAGGAGAGGGTCCAAAGATGCGGCGCGGAGGCGGCGGAGGGGAAGAATATATAGAGTGACCGGGCGATTAGGGTTGAGGGTGGACAGCGATGGAAAGCTTCGATTTCGTGGCGAAGGATCCGGCGAGGGAGAGGGATGAATGGCGAAGAATCCGGGCGCGGGGGTTGAGTGGGTGACAGCCTGGAGCGCGTGGGAAAAATCGGGGAAGAAGGCGCGGCACGCGACTTCCAGAAAAGGAAGGAGGTCGCGGGGGAGTTGACCGGGGTCAACATTCCCCCGTGGACCAGTCAGACACTGCCACGTGTACCTGATTTTGTTTATTTATTTTAGGGCAGAAATAGGCCGAATTAAATAAAACTCAAAACATGAAATATTTTTCTTTTATTTTTTTCTATTTTTTGGTGATTTTAATTTTTGGAAATAAAAATAGGTTAGCTCTATATATAGGTATATGTACACTATATGGATTTTTATTTTTGATTTTTTTTTATTTGTTATTTTTATGTATTTTATGCTCATTTTGTATTTTATTTATTTACAAGATAAAATGAGGAATTAAAGAATATTTTTATTTTATTTTTATCACTTATATACAAGGGTGAAATAAATGGTTGAATACATTTATATACATGGTATTTATACAATGTATTTTTGTATTTTCAATTTTGTAATTTTTATTTGATTTTTATTTTGTTTCTTGTTATTTATTTTATTTACAAAATATAACATAGAATATTTACAAAAAGTTCTGAAAATAATTTCATTTATTTATAGGGTTAAATAAATACAATGGTGATGGTTTATGCACATGGTGAAGGTATTTTTGACTTTTTGATTTTCATCTTTTTATTTTGTTTTTAATAGAATATACAAAATATATTTACAACATATTTTTGGGTGAGGAAAATATATAGTTTTATGTATTTACAAATATATACAAATGTGAGCCCCTATCTCCCTCTACTTTGGCTTTTATGCGGTCAGGCCCATGCTGAGCCCTCCCTTGGGTTAGGTTGCTCAATATTTATTCTAAATATTTCCCTCTTTTTCTTTTTGCTCTTTATTCTTTTATTTTGTGCACAAAAACATGCTAATTATAGGTTTTTACACAATGCATGCTTTTGGTAATTATTTGTATTTACACATATCTACATGTATTTGCAAAAGGTTTTTGTAGCTAAAATAATAGAATAAAGAGTGATGAATGGGTATTCATCAGCCGTTCACTCGAAAGGTACTCTCAGAAGACAACTCAGATATGTCAATACTCCCATTGTCGTGTACCTTTCTCACTAAATAGGATCCCTTCCATTTGCTCTGTAGCTTCCCTGGAAATAGACGAAGCCTGGCATCAAACAGCCATACTTTCTATCCTGGCTCAAAATGCTTGTGGCTGATATGAGAATCATGCCACTCCTTCACTCTCTCCTTGTACTGTAGGCTGTTTGAAAAGGCGGTATCACGAAGCTCCTCCAAGGCTGCTAACTCTGCCCTCCTCTGATCTCCTACACTATATGGATCCAAAAGTATATCAGTGACTGCCCAAAGTGACCTATGTCTCAGCTCAACAGGTAAATGGCACGGCTTGCCATAAATGAGGCGAATAGGAGATGTACCCAAAGGTGTCTTGAAAGACGTCCTATATGCCCACAAGACCGAGTCCAAAAGCTGTGATCAATCCTTTCGGTCAGGGTGGACGACTTTCTGCAATATAGTCTTGATCTCCCTGTTCGACACTTCGGCAAGACCATTCGTCTGAGGGTGGTATGGAGTGGCAACTCGATGGTCTATACCGAACTAGCTAGCAAGGGCCTTTACCTTGTTAACGAAATGAGACCCCCCGTCAGATATCAACACTCGAGGTACCCCGAACTGTGAAATGATATGCTTCCTCAAAAATCTGCAAACAGTCCTAGCATCTGCGGTTCGGGCGGGGATGGCCTCAACCCACGACTAACATAATCCATGGCCAACAGAATGTACTCGAATCCCTGACTCTTAGGGAATGGACCCATGAAATCGATACCCCATGCATCAAAAATCTCACAGAAGTGAATGGGCTGCATCGGCATCATATCACGCTGTCCACAAGTGCCCATCATCTGACAGTCGGTACACCTCTTCACGAACTCATCAGAGTCCTTGAAGAGGGTAGGCCACCATAGGCCGGATTGGAGCACTTTCTGTGTCGTTCTCCTCCCAGAGTGATGTCCCCCTACCTCAAGCTTGTGGCAGTAAGTAAGGACGCTATTGTGCTCCTCCTGAGGAATGCACCTACGCCAGATGCTATCCCCTCCTTCATGGTAAAGAATGGGATCCTCCCAGTGGTAGAACTTGGCCTTCGCGAGGAAGATCTCAAGTCTCTGCCTGGACCAATCTTGTGGAACTTTCTTAGCAAAAAGAAAGTTCACAATATCAGCGTACCATGGGAGAGAGGCGATAGCAATGATCGCCTCATCTGGGAAGGTCTCACAAATAGGCTCAGCATGCTCAGAATCCTCAAGATGCTCTAATCGGGAGAGATGATCCGCCACCACATTCTTGACTCCAGGCTTATCCTTAATCTCTATGTCAAACTCCTGGAGTAGAAGGATCCATCTGGTCAATCTGGCTTTGGCATCCTTCTTTGCCATGAGGTACCTGATGGCGGTATGATCAGTGTATATAGTCACTCTAGATCTGATAATGTAAGATCTGAACTTATCTAGGGCAAAAACTACTGCTAGCATCTCCTTCTCAGTGACTGTGTAGTTCCGTTGCGCGGCATCCAATGTACGGATAGCGTAGTGAATGGCAAATGGGACTCCATCCCTCCTCTGTCCCAGCACGGCCCCTACGGCAAAATCGGAGGCATCTGTCATGATCTTGAATGGGAGAGACCAATCAGGCGGCTGGAGAATAGGAGCCTCTACAACACATCTCTTGAGAGTCTCAAACGATGATAGACACTTTTCATCGACAAGGAACTCGGTGTCTTTCGTTAGCAGATCAGTCAACGGTCAGGCAATCCTACTGAAATCATGAATGAAGCGCCGGTAGAAACCGACGTGCCCCAGGAAAGACCGTAACTGCCGCAGGTTGGACGGTGGTGCGAGTTTTCTAATGACATCTACCTTGGTTGGATCAACCTCCATGCCCCTGTTGGAGATGATATGGCCAAGCACCGTCCCTTAAGTCACCATGAAGTGACTCTTCTCCCAAGACAACACAAGGTGAACCTCAATGCATCCTGAAGGACTCGGTCTAGGCAGTCAAGACAGGAATCGAATACGTCGCCGTAGACCGAGAAGTCATCCATGAAGACCTCCAAGCACTCCCCTGCTGGCATCTCTGAATCAGCGGACTCTGAAGGTGAGAGGATGGCCTGTGCGACTGGATCTGCCCAAACTGCCTCATCATCTGTAATCATGAAATCGCAGTCCTGGTGGATGTCTGGCCCTGCATCTGTCATTTGCTCTGAATCTGAAGTCGGATCTGAGCAGGCTGAATCTCTGGCTCTGATGTCCTCGACCATCTCTATTTGTACAATCTCTCCCTCGACACGAAAGTATACCTTCCCACTATCATGGTCGGTCACTACCTTGGTTGTGGCCAAGAACGGGCGACCTAGAATGATGGGGGTATCGGTCACAGACTCAGGGATCTCCATGTCCAACACAACGAAGTCCACGGGGAATTGCAGGCCCTGAATCGTGACGACAACATCCCTCAGCAACCCCTTCGGCCTCTTGACAGATTGATCAGCAAACTAAAGGACTGTCCTGCTCTGTCGTAGAGTGCCCAACTCGAAGCGGTCGAGAAGGGATGCCAGAAGCAGGTTGATCGAAGAACCGCTGTCTAATAGAGTGCGGTCGAACCTCTGCTCACAGATATGACATCTGACATAAGGGGCTCCAGAATCTGGCCTCTTGGTCGATAAACGGTTCTGAATCGCGAAACACGTGGCCCGGGTAAGCACATGGATCTCATGCTGATGGTTGCTCCTCTTCCTCCTAACTATGGTCCTGTCTCTGAGTGATCTCTGGAGTAGATGGATGTGCTCCAAAGTCTCCTGGAGAGTCAGCTGAATGTGGAATCTATCGATCATCTGCTGGATGAACTCTTCCTGCTGCTTCTTTTTGGGATTTTCTATTTTCTTCCACTTTCCCATGTGAAGTGCTCGTGGAAAGGGGATCACAGGGTCCTTCTCAGATGAAGGACTAGGAGAGGGTTTAGGCTGCTCAAGCACGACAGAATCCACACATACATCATGCACCACAGGTGGATCAGAATAAAGTAAACCCTTTCCTTTACTGCCAGATAAGTCCTGAGATACATGAACAGATGGAAAGACTACAGGACTAGTAGAAGTAGAAATGGTGGCATCAGCACCACCCTCGGCAGGTCGACTCGCGGCATCAGCACCGCGCTCTGGCTCGGCAACAATGGTGGCGTCAGTACCACCTCCTCCAACTGGTGAAGCAACGGCATCAGTACCGTCGGTGGGATCAGCATCCATGGTGACATCTATGAGGGTGACACGTGGCGTGACGCGGGCGAAGTGCGAGCGGGCGGCTAGGATCGGGTCTAGGTGATTGATCTGAGGGTCACGATCCGCTGGAAGACGAGCGGTTGTGATGAAGGGATCGGGGGCGCGATCGGGCGGCCTAGAGGTCGCCACGTGGCTCGTTGAGGATGCGGCGCTAAGGAACGGTCCAGATGGAATGCGGGGTGGATCTGATGGCTGTAGAAGAGAGCGGACGTGGTCAGGCCTGGGCCGTTGGATCTGAGGTGCGATCCAACGGTGGAGGGCGCGGGCGGAGCAGACAAAGGGCAGCGGGCCGCGTGGCGCAATCAGAGGGCGCCACGTGGCCTGCTGTGAGTGGTCGAAGGGAAAGACACGTGTAGAAAGAGGAGGAGGCCGAATTTGGAAAAACTCAAAACATGAAAGTTGTAGATCTTGATGAGATCTACAAGTTTCATGTTGACCAAAGACGGAGATGAGGTCAAATATGATACATAAATACAAAGTTACATAAATATACATATGTAGTATACAAAATGACCCAAAAACCCAAGTTCCTCATACAAGCTCCAATTTCAATGAAATTAGTCTCATTTTGAAGGTCTTTTGATATGTAGTATTCTAAGAGTGAGTAGACCTAAGTAGGAGTTTGTATGCGGGCTTTATGTGTGTTTTAATGTACAAGGGTGCTCAGGGTATTTAGGCTCTTTTACAAGGGTGATTTGTGGCTTTCTTCCCTATATTCTTAAGGAGTATATACATATATTATAGAGAAGGAGTTATTTGATGAAGAGGTCTTTTACAGGTGATTTTTGGCTTCTTATTTAAATGCAGATGAGCTCCTAAAATGCATGAATTATGGATGCATGCATGAATGCTATTTATGCAAGATAAAGGGAAATATGCCTCTATTTTCTCGGGAACAAGGCTCTATTTTTGACTTTTGATGTGATGAATCACAGATTCATCAACCCCCTATACTTAAACCTTGCTCGTCCCCGAGCAACTAAATGAAATGCGAGAGTGAAATGATTTTGGGTTCCATACCAAGGTCATGAACAAAAGTTAAAAATGGAGCCTGACTCGACCTTTGGATTAATTGTGTGGCGGAACCTTATTTGGACCTGAACTTAAGAGCTAACAGACTTCAAGTTCCACAAGTCTTCTATTCAAGACGCCTCAATAGCCAGGTCAGAACAAATCCTCAAACGCAAATTTCTGATGACTATGATTCTTACTTGTACTGTGTAAGTGAGATATAGCTCTCCACATCAGAAATGACTCGGAACCAGCCTCCTCTAACAAGGTAACTCAATAACCCGGTCCAGTAACTCTTTCCTCGAGGAGCGGGGTATTCCCTTCTAAGTTCAAGTGCGACCAACTCAAGAGGAGGGGGTAGAGAAAAGAATGGACGGTGGCCAGTGTAGCCACCTATCCCGGGATGCCTGACCAGTGTAGCCAAGTCATCCAGCTGCATTTCTTCGTACTCCGACAGGTAAAAATTTTTTTTCTTTGACTTGGACCTGTCTGATTTTTTTGGAGTTTTCTTGCAATTTTTTTTTTTTTTTTTTTTCACTATATACAATGTGCAGCATGTACATCAGGAGTTTTTCCTCTTGAGCCAGTAGACTATCCCTCTTTTGAAGCATTATTGCAACCCACAGCATCCCGTCCTTAGATGTCAACACCACTAGACTAGGTTGAGATGCACTACCCTCCCTAGAGGAGGACGGATGTTTCCACCCGTGTGCTACTCCAAGCTAAAGGATTCTACCTCCTCACCACCTCATCAATGAAGAGCTACGTGCATTGTGCTTGTCCAAGTTAGGTCATTATCTAAGAGAATCCTGCGTATGCACGAAATATTCTACTTAGACTAATCAAGATGACATGTGAACATAGACTTGCGGACTCAAAGAATTAAGTCACTTGACCTGAAAAATCTTAATTCCAGTTCCTATAAGGTCCCTCTGAAATTAGATGGGTTAAGGTCAAATCAAGTCCATCCTCAATATCTACTCATAACTTGGTTCAGAACCCACTAGCTTTTCACTTTGCATATGCAAGATATGCAGATGATGTGCAGATGACATGCTATGAATGAAATGCAAGACTTTTTTTTTTTTTTTTTTTTTTTTTTTTTTTTTTTTTTTTTTTGAAAATGCAAGATAATATGCAAGAGTAAATAAGAAGCCTTTTTGTTTTATTTTTCTGGTATACAACAATCTTTTTTTTTATTATTATTTACAACAATCTTTAGTTGATATAATTTGTACATTAATTTATTATTAATTTTTTTTTTTAATTTTTACAAAAGGTTTACAAGTAGTATACAAGTGTACAATTTTTTTTTTCAATTTTTACCCACCCATAATTATTGCAAATATATATATACAAAAATATGCGAAAGTACGAGCTATGGGTAAAGTATATATGTAATATATACACGCCCCCCTATACTTAGCGTGTGCTATGTCCTCAGAGCACAGAGAGCGAGGAAAAAGACATAGCTCGTGCTAAGCATAGGAGAGCCAAAGAGGAATAGAAAGTATAGAAGTCGTCTTGCCCCCCTATACTTAGGCTCTGGCGGCCTAAGTGTAGAAGAAGATCAAAAATGGGGCGGACGAGGAAAGATGGGAATGGATGAATATACAATATGGGCATCGGTCCCCCCTATACTTAGGCTTAGGTCAGCCTAAGTATTGGTAAGAAATGCGTATGAGGACCGATGTGATCTGGAGAATGTACAGTGAAACGACTCGGGTGACCCCTTCCCCCTATACTTAGGATCTGGTCATCCTAAGTATAGTCCGAGATAATGATTCGATGATGTGGGGATGGGTTACTAGAATCGTGGAGGTAGAGGAAAGGATATACAGGAATGATGATATATGTACAAATGAGTCGGTCTGAATCTTCTGAAGATGCTGCTGATGGCTGGAGTTCATTGCTGCAAGGTCTCATGCACGGCTTGAGATGTATCTGCTGTATCTGTCTCGCGCATGAATACAATCTCCTCCACATGGACTAACTGTTCATTAGATTCAACGAAGTGCTTCAACAGCTGCCCATTAACCAGGAATGTCGGTGCGTCATCCGCGAGATCTGAGATCTCGACACATCCACTATCATGCACCGTTCGGACTACAAATGGTCCCGTCCACTTGGATTTCAGCTTGCCTTGGAAGGTCTTCAGCCTGGCATTGAACAACCATACCTTCTGTCCAGGAACAAAGGTCTTTCGTCTGATAAATCTATCGTGCCAACGCTTCACCTTGTCCTTGTACACCACACTGTTGTCGTATGCGCGGTTTCTGACTTCCACAAGCTCATTCAGATCCATGTCTCTCTGTTTTTGGCCCAGGTGTGTGTTCCAGTTGACCTTCTTTATTGCCCATTCTGATTTATGCACTAACTCTGCGGGCAAATGGCACGGCTTTCCGAATACCATTCGGAATGGGGAGGTACCTAACGGTGTCTTGTAAGCCGTCCTATACGCCCAGAGGACCTGATCCAAGATCTGAGACCAGTCCTTCCTGTCTGGGCGGACGAGCTTTTGCAGTATTGTTTTTACCTCCCTATTTGACACCTCAGCCATACCATTGGTTTGTGGGTGGTAAGGACTAGCGACACGGTGTTCGATGCCGTAATCCTTCAGGAGTTTCTTCACCTCCCGATTCACAAAGTGGCTACCCCCATCTGATATCATCATTTTGGGGATCCCGAACCTAGAGATTATGTGCTCTCTGATAAACTTACAGACAGTCCTGCTGTCTGCGGCTCGGGTCGGGATAGCCTCCACCCATCTTGACAGATAATCCACCGCAAGAAGGATGTATTCAAATCCGTGGCTGACAGGGAATGGGCCCATGAAGTCGATGCCCCAGGCGTCAAAGACATCACAAATGATGACCGGCTGCATCGGCATCTCATCCTTGGAACCAACGGTTCCTCCCATTCTCTGGCATACTGGGCACGACTTCGCGAAGGTGGTGGCATCGCGAAACAGAGTCGGCCAGTAAAAGCCACACTGAAGCACCTTCCATGCGGTCCTCTTCCCGGAGTGGTGTCCTCCTGCCTCTAAGCTATGGCATAAAGAAAGGACACTCTGGTATTCCTCCTGAGGAATACAACGTCTCCAGACGCAATCCGGTCCTTCAAAGAAAAGGATCGGATCCTCCCAATGGTAGTGTCTAGCATCCGACTTTAGTCGGTCAATTTGGCTCTTGGGCCAATCCTCGGGAACCTTCTTGGAGACAAGATAGTTCACGATATTGGCATACCATGGGAGTGAGTCGATAACAAAAATCGACTCGTCAGGGAAGGAGTCTCGAATTGGGGAAACCTCGGAAGTATTAATATTTTCGAGACAAGAGAGATGATCAGCTACTACGTTCTTCTTTCCAGGTTTATCACGGATGTCCAAATCAAATTCCTGGATAAGTAGAATCCAACGAAGAAGACGCGCCTTCGCGTCCTTCTTCTCCATCAAATATCGTAGTGCCGTGTGGTCTGTGAACACAGTCACCTTGGATCCGATTAAATGCGATCTGAATTTGTCCAAGGCAAACACTACCGCCAGCATTTCCTTTTCGGTAACTGTATAGTTACGCTGAGCAGAATCAAGCACTTTGCTTGCGTAGTGGATTGCAAACGGGACGCCATCTCTTCTTTGTCCCAATACAGCCCCAACAGCATAATCTGATGCATCCGTCATGATCTCAAAAGGGAGAGACCAATCTGGGGCTTGTAAAATGGGTGCGTCCATAATCATTCCTTGTAATAGCTTAAAGGCCGCAAGACACTTGTGATCGACAATAAACTCCGCGTCTTTGCCTAAAAGCTCAGTTAGCGGTCGGGCAATTTTAGAAAAATCTTTGATGAACCTCCGATAAAATCCGACATGCCCGAGGAACGACCGCAACTGCCGTACGTTGGTTGGTGGCTGGAGTCGTCTGATCACATCCACCTTGGCAGGGTCAACCTCCATTCCTCTCTTGGAGATGACGTGCCCCAACACTATGCCCTCCGTCACCATAAAGTGACTTTTCTCCCAGGAGAGCACCAGATTGACCTCACAACATCTTTTGAGGACTCGGTCCAGATTCCTAAGGCAGGAATCAAAAGAGTCGCCGTGGACCGAAAAGTCATCCATGAAGACTTCCAGGAATTCGCCGACCATTTCGGCGAATACAGCAATCATGCACCTTTGAAAAGTACCTGGAGCATTGCATAACCCAAAAGGCATGCGCCTGAAAGCATAGGTACCAAAGGGGCATGTGAACGTGGTCTTTTCCTGGTCCTCTGGAGCTATGGCTACTTGATTGTAGCCCGAGAACCCATCAAGGAAGCAGAAGAATTCTTTCCCTGCTAGTCTCTCTAAGATCTGATCAATGAACGGTAGGGGGAAATGATCCTTCTTCGTCGCGGCATTCAGGCGTCTGTAATCCACACAGACGCGCCACGACGTGGGTACTCTCGTCACGATCTCCTCTCCGTCCTCGTTGGTGGTCGTCTGAATTCCCGACTTTTTCGGGACAACATGGATTGGGGCCACCCACTTAGAGTCGGAGATTGGGTAGATAAAACCCGCGTCGCACCATTTTTCTATCTCTTTCTTGACAACCTCTCGTAGATTTGGATTCAACCGACGTTGGAATTCACGAGAGGGTTTGGCTTCATTCTCCAAATATATATGGTGCGAACACAGAGCGGGATTTATCCCGTGGAGATCGGAAATGCTCCAGCCTATTGCCTTGCGGTTCTTCTCCAGGATCTCTAGCAAGCGAGATTCCTGCTCCTCGGTCAATTGCGAACTGATAATGACCGGAAATTTCTTGGCTGCGCCCGCAAGGAAGGCATACTTAAGGGTTGTGGGTAAGGGTTTGAGCTCAGGGATGGTATGATCATCTAAGAAGTCTGGCTCAATCCGATCTGGTTCGGTGTTGGAAGTGGCTGGATCTTGATCTGCAGTGGCTGCCACCAAGCTTGGCTCTGGAGTCGGATCGTCAAAGGTCTCCATGCAATCGGCAAACGCCTCGTCCGACTCGTCTTCCTCATCTTCCGATTGTCCTAAGGATGTAAGGACTGACAGGCCCTCTTGGGCCTCTATGTCATCGAAGATGTAGGGTGATGCAGGCTCAGAGCTGTACTCGTTCCTAATGATCTCGCAGACTGACTCATGTACTGGATCATCTTCAAAGGAGATGGACATATCGGTGCTGGCTGGGTTCTGTCTCCATGGCCCAACTAAGTCTACATGTGCACTGTCTGTTTCGATCGAAGAGTACTCGGTGCTGGATTCGGAGTCCGGTCTCTGCCATCTGGTCTGCTTCATCTCTAGTTCCTCATCTCCACCTGGAGTTTGGAACTGAATCTTCCCATTCTTATAATCGAATAAGGCCCCTGCTGTTCTAAGGAAGGGCCTACCCAAGATAATCTGGGAATCTCTCCAATTACGAGGGGTCTCCATATCAAGGACAGTGAAGTCCACCAGGTATTCCTGACCCTCGACTTTGATCACAATGTTCCTTAATTCTCCTTGGGACCTCTTAGTGGATTTATCTGCAAACTGCAGAATAGCTCTAGATTTCCTAAGAGGTCCGAGATCAAGCCGCTCATAGAGGGCTGTGGGCATCAAATTGATCGAGGAACCATTGTCAAGGAGAGTGCGTGCAAACGCGATGTCATCAACATGACTCACTACATAGTGTGCACCCATGTCTCTTCGTTTCCGAGGAAACGAGTTCTTTATTGCACAAGTCGTGGCTACTGATAGAACGTGTTTCTCAACACGGCTTTTGGTCTTCCTGCTAACCCTAGTAGGTGTGCATCGCACCTTAAGGTATTTCTGGAATGCAGGGGTCATTTCCACGAACTTGTCGAAAGGGATTGTGACCTTGATATGTTTGTTACAAAATTCAGCCATCTCAGGGTCATCTTTTTGGATTTTTGTGTTTTTCTTCTTCCCACCCTTAAGAGCTTGGGGGAAAGGGATTATTAACTCAGGATCTGGAACTGAAATATTTTCATTAGAAACTGAAACTGAGTTCTGGACAGGACTCTGACTCGGACTTTTGTACAGACTCTGATGCTGACTCTGACGAAAGGGAAAATGCTTGGGCGAAACCGGTGATGCGTCTTTCGCTTCTTCTGACTGGTCCTCCTCAGATGGAGGTGCGGGCTCATCGGTGCCGTCGGACTCCAGGTGGATGCGGGGGTGCTGCTTCGAGGACTCAGATGTCCTCTTCTTCTGCTTGCGGTGGTGGTGGTGATGCTCCTCTTCCTCCTCCTCCGAATTCTCCTCAGGTCGAACTTCGGAGGTTCCTTCCTGTTGTGCCCGTGCCCGATCAGGTATGGTCACGGTCCTTCCGCTCCTGAGGGACATATGGTTAACATTATCATACGAAAGGATCTCATGTTCAGATAAATAATTATCTGAATAGTCTACCTGATCTCTAGGTCGGTTCTGGCCTTGGTGTATGCTGTTCGGGTTGGCCTGAACCTGTGCGGGAAGTGGAGTCCTTGGCGCCGTTTGTTGGTCTTGAGCACGAGAGACCCGATTGATGTCGGTTCTCATGTCCAAGTAATCGTTCTGCATCTGCTGGACCCTATCAGACAGGGTCTGGATCGCCAAGGTGAGGGACTCCAACTCGGTGGGCTGGGCTGGCTGCTGCGTGGATGCCGTCCTGAACTGGCCCTGCTGGCCGTGCCGATACTGCTGCTGATGGGGTGGTGCTGGCCCCTGCTGGTAGGTTCGCTGCTGCGGCTGGTACCCCTGGTCTGGCCTGGACTGGTATCGCGGGATTGTGACGGGTCTGGTCTCCTGGTATACTGGGGTTGGGCGGTGTGCCTGATCCTTCCCCATCTCAATTTGCCGGACTAGTGGGTCACGGCTATACCAGAGCCCGTTGATCTCGTAGACGGGCGGAGGCTCCTCGTATGCTGTCTCAACTGGTGGGGGTGCTTGATGGTTCTGCTGGGTGTAAGTCTGATCCCAGCTGCTTTGAGACCCCGGTGCCTGTTCCTGTACAAGATGAACTCGATGTACAGGTACAGGTGGTGCAGAAGGGGTGGGTAGCTTCATCTTGGCTACCTTTTCAGAGAGTTCCTCCACCTTCTTGGGAAGGCTCGAAAGAGACTCCATCTCCGCGACTCGCTTGTGGATCTGTTCGACCATGGTGAGCTTGTCTGCAATCATCCCCATGCTGGGGATGAGGTCCTCTGTCAGATCAGCAACAGTCCTTTTAGTTGTCTCGTTGGATAGAATCGAGGGAGACAACTGATAGGCCCTTGTGGCCTGTGACCTGCCGGTTTCTGCCATCTGCTCCAGGATCTTCCATACGGCGTGTTCGTTCTTGTTCAGATAGCTTCCTCCGCAGGCGGCGCTGACTAACCCCTGCATCTCTGGGGTTAAGCCGCAGAACAAGGTCTGGACTAGGATCGCCTTTGAAATGCCGTGGCATGGGCATTTCTGCACTAAATCATTGAACCTGTCCCACGCCTCGTGGAACGGTTCGCAGGGTCCTTGGGCGAAGCTGGCAATCTTCGTACGCATCTGATTGGTTCTACTGAGTGGGTAGAACTTCTTCAGGAAGAGGTCCTTGAACTGCATCCAGGTAGTACAAACCACCCCTAGGTTCTTCAGCCAATGTGCAGCCTTATCTCCTAAGGCAAAAGGGGTGGCTTTCAGTCTGATATAGTCTTGGCCAACATTGGGATGGCTCAGATTATTACAGACTAGTTCGAAGTCACGGAGGAAGGTGTACGGCTCTTCGCTGAGGTTTCCGTTGAACTTCGGCAGCAGGCTAAGGAAGTGGGGCTTCAGCTCGAATGCCTGGTCGGGAACTGCAGGTGCTAGCCAATTCTGGATCTCGTTCTCCGCCGGGTTATATGTATCGACCATTGGCCGGTCGATTCCTTCTGCTACTATAATCTGCCCCATTCGTGCAGTGAGATCGGCATTCTTCTGTTCAGCTTCTGCCAGACGTCTAAGGATCTGTCTCATCTGGTCCTCGTCGGGCGGCATCCTTGGCGGCATTTCTCCCTCCAGTTCTGGGATATGGAAAATAGGTCCGGTGTTAGAGGGTAAATCAAGGAATGGATTACCGAGGCAATGGTCTTCCTCGGTACTCTCAGAGGAGATAAAAGGGTTGGTTTGAGGGTAACCACCCTGAGCAGGAGGGAACCAGGACTCAAGAGGGTCATGAGTCCTGGGTGGTCCAAAGTGCGTTTGGACCGAAAAAGACGAGTTATCTGGGGGACTCATAGAGGGATCAGTGAATTGTGTGTCGAGATCTCCCCATTGACTCATCTTGATAAGCGAGAAGAAGATAGGATTTTACTCCTACCTGAAGCAAGCAAGAAGAACAATCCAAGACCCTGGTTTTCACACTCAACACAGTGAAGGACTCAAATTGAGTCCAATTTATCTTGTAATTTTTAAGTGTGAATTTCAAGCAAATCTAGCAAGGATT
This sequence comes from Ottelia alismoides, assembly GCA_037367405.1. Lineage (NCBI taxonomy): Eukaryota > Viridiplantae > Streptophyta > Magnoliopsida > Alismatales > Hydrocharitaceae > Ottelia > Ottelia alismoides. Next base: position 673,102 of record JAZKJV010004928.1, on the reverse strand, counting down.
ACGCGGCCTAGAGGGAAGTCGGCTCAGAGCCGGATGCGTCTTCCCTGTTTATCCTGTCGTCTAAGATACCGCCGCTCCTTCCTTTCTTCGCTCCTATCCCAAGCCGAGGGATTCAGTGACCACGCCCCTATCTACCTGCAAGCAGGCGGAGGCTGACAAGGCCGGAACTTCACCCCGGGGGGTTACTGGCAGCTTGTCGCGAAGTACCGCAATTTCGCCCCTATCTACCTGAGACAGGCGGAGGCTACTTGGTACTAGTCAAAGAATCTGAAAGTATCCGGCTTGTGATATTTGCTAGGATCAGTCAGAACGATGATATGGAAGACGGGGATTTGGGCTCTACCTTAGGGTGTTCACACACACTCAGGTACCCTCACTCAGCCTGAAAACAAGGTCGGGGTTACTCTCCCGCAAACAATTTTCAGTTTTATTCCCTTTTTATTGTCAATACTGTTAGCAGTCCCAGTTTTAAAGTAGGTTATCACTGAAATTTAATCACCACAAAGCACGCCTATCGGACAGTCCCAATTTCCTTTAATTAAGTGAGAAAATCAGAGGGGGAAATCGAGAAAAGCCGATGCAAGTTAAAATCTATGATGCGTATGCTAAGTAGAGAATACTTACAGTGATCCCTTCGCTTGTCGATGCAGGATGCTATACAGAATTGAAAACTCTATCCTATATGCAAATGCAGGCGATAAAAGCCGCTCCTAGACAGGCAGTTCTATTAGCGTGAAGAACAGATTGATTTGAACTAAGTCCTGCGGTCTAAGTGCGTCTTTTAAATGTGTTGTGTGGTCCTATTGATTACGAGCACAAACAAGTCCTAGATTGGCTCGAGGAGCCGCTAGTGCAAGCTAAGTTACCAATCAACCACACAGCACACGGGACACGGTTTCCACTATTTTTACACGCGCGAGAACCCAAACGGGAACCGCTGGAAACGATGCAAAAGAAAAAAATAAAATGAAAATTACAAGGCCTCTCTTTCTCTCACACAATCTAAGTGCTAAGTCTTCGAAGCGTCGCCGACTCCTCGCGTTCCTCGCACAAAAATTAAGATAAGGTCAGAGAGTGACACAAAAATAAAATAAAGCAAAAATAAATGAGAGAAATAATTACAAGAACAACCGGGGGTCAGACTACCCGGGGGTTAGAAAATCAAACACTCAAAATGTGATGTAAATTAACCTAAGCCGTGCCTCCCCGGCAACGGCGCCATTTTGATAAGCCTCCCGCACCCTTAGTTAATCCGGTCAAATTAATGTCCAAATCAATTAATGATATTCGTTGCAGTCGGATACGAGGGATTAATCAAAAATCACTTAGCTATTAATGTTAAGTGATGTAGTTTTTTTTTACTTGGTGAAGTCCAAGGTCGATCTCAGGGAGGCATCTGTCTCCTTAGGTTGATTACATCAATTCACAAGTGCTCGAGATTCGGGGAACGATTTTTTTTTTTTTTTTGGTCTTTTTAATTACTATGTAGACAATGCAGACAATCCTTAGCCAATTTCAAGTTAGATTTAATTGATATATCAAATTCAGTCCAAAAATTATGAAAATTGGCCAGAAGGTTGCTTATGATGAAAATGACCTACACTAATTTTTTTTGGAATTTTTTGACTCAAAATGAATATTCTATGAATTAACTAAACAAACAGTGTGATTTTCAATGTTTAATTTTTAATAAATATCAAAACACAATATTTCTCGGAACTAAAATTATCCTAGGAAGGTCTAATGATCAGGAACCTAGGAAAATTGACAGAACTAAAAAAATGTTGTGAAATGAATTAATTAAAATTAATCAAAGGAAATCACTAAACTATTTATTCAGGCCTCGTTATGCGTGCAAATGATGTGAAATTTTTATGGGATGTTAAAAACAATGTCCTTAAGCTACTGTGATTTTTTTGGTGATTTTTGAAGGCACAGATAATTTACTAAAAATCAAATGGCATCTCTGGGCAAAATATGACTCAAATCAACCAATTAATTCATTAATAAATCAAGAAAACCAACAAAAATACAACACGTGTGCTAACAGGTAGAGGACAAAGTTCTCAACAATATGCAACTTTTAAAATTCAAAAATAATCAAAAATGCATGCTATGGACACGTGCAAACATAGGGGTCTAAATGCAATACTGAAAAATAAATGTTCAAGAAATAAACATGCTGACAGGGACTAAAGTGCAATTACCAAGACTATGCAGGACTTGAATGCAAATTCTCCACGAATCACGTGCGCCTCACGTGATGTCTGCTTCACAGGGACCTTTCTGCAATTTTGGAAACCTCCAGGGGTGTCGGTGCAATTTACCCAGGCCGCACGTGCTCCTCACGTGGGGCGGCCTAGGCTCGGATCGAGGGTCGGATCGAGGGTCGGGGCTTCTGGAGGCTCGGGTTAGCCTCGGATCTGCTTCGGGGGACCCGAGCCTAGGCTTGGGTGCCGAGGCTCGGATCGGGCGACGTGGCGGCCTGAGGGCCCTTGGATCTGGATGGATCCAAGGGTGGTAGGTGAAGACGCGTGGCAGCGGGTGGAGCGTCCGATCCTTGGTGCGATCGACGGTCGAGGACGAAGGCGGTGAAGAGACGCGTGGCGGGACGAGGGCCGTTCGATCAGAAGATCGAACGGTGGCTGCTGTTTCTCCTTCAACGCTCCTCCGCCGCCTGCGGAGGAGGGGCCTGTGCTCCGGTGAAGGGGGCTGACCTCCGCCTGCCTCGCTGAGCTCCGTCAGTGAGCTCTGTCAGCTCCCAGCTAGCTCGGAAGCAGCGGATGAGGACGGCGAAGCCTCCGGTGGTCTCGGATTGGCTGGAGGAGGGCTGGAGCACCTGGTCGATGAAGCTCGAAGAAGGATCCGATGAAGCTCCGGCCAATGATGATCGGGTACCTGCAAGGGTTATGTGGATAGCCGAAGCGTGCTGATACGATCGTGGAGAGGATGGCGTGGTCGGTGAGGCCTGCGGGTGCTTGAGGTGATCGGGCGAGGTGGCTCCGGACAAGCGGCGGAGCTGCTAGTCGACGATGGTCGAAGTGCGGTGAATGGCGAAGTGGAGAAGCCCGCGAGGATGCTAGCACCGTCGCGGAGCTCGTCGGGATGTCGAGGAGGTGTGGAGATGTCCGTGGAAGGCGAATAAAATCGGAGAAGATCGGAAGAAAAGAAGAGGATGATCGGAGAGGGGATGAAGGAGGTTACCTGGGGTTTGGGGCTCGGTTTTGAGCTCCAGGGGTCGTCGCTCCAGAGGTCGGTAAGCCTCGAGCTCGTGCAGCTACGCGGAGGGCGGCTGCGGCACGGCTGTGCACCGTGGATCTCGCCGGAGAAGAAGGTCCTTCGTCGCTCAACAATTCGGCCGCTTGCTGTCACCAAGAGGAAGCTTGGAGCTCGGGGTTCTTTCCTGGAGTGGCGGATGGGCTTGAATGTGGTCGGAGAGGGTGTATTTATAGGTCGAAGGTGGCGGCAGAGCTGGGTGAGTGGCGAGTTTCATGGAGGTGGTGGAGCGAGTGTGGCGGAGATGGTGATGTTCGAGGGTGTTGGCGAGGGAGAGGGAAGAGTGGGGAAGATCGTGGGAGAGTCAGTGGCCGGCGAGGGGGGCTGGAGTGCGGCCGAGAATAGAAAGGGGCGGCCCCTCCCGCAAGGCGGAGATCGTGGGAGAGAGGGGCTGCCCGAGGTAGGGGACGAAGTCCTGGCCGTTGGATCTTGTGATCCAACGGCCAGATGGAGGCGCGAAGCGGGCGGGTGAGATTAGATCTGGAGTGCCCAGATGAAGGGCTATGAGGGTGACACGTGGCGTGACGCGGGCGAAGTGCGAGCGGGCGGCTAGGATCGGGTCTAGGTGATTGATCTGAGGGTCACGATCCGCTGGAAGACGAGCGGTTGTGATGAAGGGATCGGGGGCGCGATCGGGCGGCCTAGAGGTCGCCACGTGGCTCGTTGAGGATGCGGCGCTAAGGAACGGTCCAGATGGAATGCGGGGTGGATCTGATGGCTGTAGAAGAGAGCGGACGTGGTCAGGCCTGGGCCGTTGGATCTGAGGTGCGATCCAACGGTGGAGGGCGCGGGCGGAGCAGACAAAGGGCAGCGGGCCGCGTGGCGCAATCAGAGGGCGCCACGTGGCCTGCTGTGAGTGGTCGAAGGGAAAGACACGTGTAGAAAGAGGAGGAGGCCGAATTTGGAAAAACTCAAAACATGAAAGTTGTAGATCTTGATGAGATCTACAAGTTTCATGTTGACCAAAGACGGAGATGAGGTCAAATATGATACATAAATACAAAGTTACATAAATATACATATGTAGTATACAAAATGACCCAAAAACCCAAGTTCCTCATACAAGCTCCAATTTCAATGAAATTAGTCTCATTTTGAAGGTCTTTTGATATGTAGTATTCTAAGAGTGAGTAGACCTAAGTAGGAGTTTGTATGCGGGCTTTATGTGTGTTTTAATGTACAAGGGTGCTCAGGGTATTTAGGCTCTTTTACAAGGGTGATTTGTGGCTTTCTTCCCTATATTCTTAAGGAGTATATACATATATTATAGAGAAGGAGTTATTTGATGAAGAGGTCTTTTACAGGTGATTTTTGGCTTCTTATTTAAATGCAGATGAGCTCCTAAAATGCATGAATTATGGATGCATGCATGAATGCTATTTATGCAAGATAAAGGGAAATATGCCTCTATTTTCTCGGGAACAAGGCTCTATTTTTGACTTTTGATGTGATGAATCACAGATTCATCACTCGCCCCCTTCCCATTTTCTCCACCACTCCAGTTGACCTCACATCTCGCCAACCACCTCCTGGTTTTCCCCCATCTTGACTCCATCTCGCGCACTACCCCACGTACCACAACCACCCGCCAGTCGTCTCACATCGGTCTTCGAAACCCACGTCGTCAACCATCACCTCCGCCACTTCGCCCTTCAAATACACCTCCTCCGACCACTGTTCCCGATGTCCACCTTTACGCGAGGGCTCGCCCAGCCCTCCTCCGCCTCCCCGTGACAGGGGGAGGCGGTGTGATTGAGCGAAGACGACGTAGTCCCTCCGGTGAGACCCTCCGCCATTAACGGCGGAGCTGCGGTGCCCTCGGCCCGCTTGAGCTGCACGGACCGGCTGGCCGTGTCCAGCGAAGACCCGGAGCTCACTTAGAGCTCCAGCCCAAGCCCTCCGCTCCGCTTCCGACCAAGGTAAGTCTCCTTCCTCTGTTTTGTATTTTTCTTGAATTTTGTTGAATTAATCAGGCCTCTCCGGCCACTCCCTCGCTCCGATGACCCCTTCAACAGCTCCGCTACACCTCCCCCTTCCTCGCGACACTCTCCGGTCACCTCTTCCCTTCTTCCAGACCCTAGTCACCCTCCGGCCATCTCCTCCGCCCTCACGGCGGAGGAGCCCCGAGCTCTCACCTCCTCCGCCCCATATGAGCTCTCCACCTCACTTCACCTCACGCAAACACGACTATGCTTCGGCTACGCTTTACTAACGCTGCAGGTCGACAATCTGATCAATGGCCGGAGCTTCGCCTGAGCATACTTCGTCAGCTCCGCCTGCACACTCCGAGCTCCGATGGTCGACGCTGGCAGCCCAAGGACCCTCCCCAAGCTCCAAGCTTCACCGACAGAACTTCAGGAGTTTCGGCCGAGCATCATCGGAGCCAGGACAGAGCGGCGGAGGAGGGAGGCCTTCGCCGGAGACCTGAAGTCGCCGCCTGCTACGGATGAAGGAGGAAGAGCAGTGGCCGTTGGATGCTCCGTCCTGGAGATCATCCAACGGCTATGATTCAGCCACGCCGACGAGCAGATCTCCTCCAGGTGCCGTTGGATTCACGTGATCCAAAGGCCCCGAGTCAGCCACGTGTCTTCATCCAGAGCTCCCCCTAGCCTATCGACCGGGCCTCCAGGTTCGGTTGCTCCGAGCCTGCACCGAGCTTCGTATCGTCCGAGCCTCGCCGAAGCTAGTCCGAACCTCCGCTGATTCCGAGCCGACTTCCGAGCCTCGAAGGCGCGTGCCTGGCGCGTGCCTTCTGGGCATTTTGCGGAGTAGCCCTCGAACTTCTCCATATTTATAAAAAGGTCCCCGCGCTTTTGGGTAAATTACAGGGAAGGTCTCGCGCCTTATTTTTATTGCATTTTAGTCCCTCCCAGGGACCTTTTTGTAGTTATCTTTTTATGTTTTCTTTCATTTATGCCCTTGCTTTCTTTGTTGAATATCTTGAGCTACGTTTGTGCAATCGAGTTGATTTCAGTTTCGTTTTGAAGCTCTTCTAGTCCTCTTTATTATGGCATGCTTAAATTTTAAATCTGACACTATGATCCGTGATGTATTATTTTATTATTTAAGTGTCTTGATTTTTTTTATTTTATCATGCCTACTGGCTTCATATGTGTAGAGGCTTCTTTATTCCAACTTGATTTGATTCACGATTTTCTTATGGCTCAAGTGACTTTTATATTGGGCATATCATTTGCTTTGCATGTCCATTCATTTGCATTATAAAAATTGATAAAAAAAATGCATGTTTACTTTGAATGCATTATCTGTTTTATGTCTTGTCTTGTTGTGTCTTAGCATGGTTTGACCTATAGTTCTTTAACTCAACACCTAATTAAATACACTTGAGTCCGATAAATACGAGAGAGGCTCGTGTCCCTGAGTTCAACCTTGGTATCTTGCCAAGTAAAAAAAATAAATCTTCGATCATCTCATTTCGATTCATGGCATATATTAAAATGAGGTGATCGTTTTGACGACCCGAATCGGCCCGGCTACGATGATGATTCCATGTGCTAAAAACACATTATTAAAGGGCCGATTTTGCGGTTCGTCAAATGGCGCCGTTGCCGGGGACACGGCTCATTTCTTTTATTTTTTGGATTTTTGTGTGTTTAATTTAGTGATCCTCTTTATAGGTTAAATGGTCACATATTTTTGCATATAAATTTTTTTTTTCTTTCTTATTTGATCTCTAACCATTGTTTCTGTGGCAGGGCCCTTGATGGATCAAGGAGGCGAGGAGCAGGACGTTCCCCGCTGCGAGGAGCCGCAGGAGCATGCTTGGAGCAAAGGAGGAAGAAAAGAAAAAAAAATGTCTCGCATTGTTGTTGCATTTTATTTTTAATAAACCCGTCTTTTACAGCGGTCTTCGATCGAAGACTCGCGATTGTAATCGGACGAATGTGGTTGTGTGGGGATCGTCCCCACTTGAGTGTCGACCTAGGACTTAGGCACACGACTCTCCGAGCTCAATTTTCATATCTTATGTGCTTGATCGTAGGTTAGGACACACTTTAAATGAAGACGCACATAATCTCGTATCACTTAGCTAAAATTCATGAAGATTAATCACCGCTAATAGATGCATGATTAGGTGCGGCTTTTTCGACTTGCATACATGTTTGATTTGATTTTCAAAACGGCCCCAGATTTTTCGCGGCTTTTATCGTCAAATCACTGCATGATTTCTCGCTTAGCCTAGATCGAGTTTTTCTTCATCGTATACATGTTTTCCTCGGCTTTCCTTTTTCTAGATTGATCACCTAGGATAAATGGAAAATGGAATGAACGGTAGACGATGATTTTCTGATTGATGTGCTAACCACAATTCAGTGATAACCTAAAATAAAAGTGGGGACTGTTAATTGCAAGTCAACCAAAAATGGAGTAAAATTCGGTTTTGGGAGAGCAATACCCTCGCTTACGCAATAATTTTCCTTCACTTCTTTTCTTTGCGTAAAAATCAAATGTTTTATCACCAATAAAATAGACAAGATAATAAATCAACTTAGGTTGGTTTCATGTGTGAGTTGGTGAAACTAAGGGTTTGCTTGCTTGATTGAGCCTTGTTTGATGTGACACACACCCCAAAACCAAAGACACTCCATTTCATCTCCGAAGATTCAACCGCTCACTTGTATATTCATCCTTCTTCTTCGTTCTCCTTTGGTCCCTTCCAGCCTTAATCTCCATCTTTATACTTAGGCTAATCTCAGCCTAAGTATAGGGGGGACCAAAGTCCCTGTGATTTCTCTACTCATCTTTTCTTGCCTTTATACTTAGGTTATTTCTAACCTAAGTATAGGGGGAGCCCCTCTTAGCTCCCGTATATTCTTCTATATTTAAATGGACCTATGTACTTGTAACATCTAGTGCTATGGGTACATAGCAAAGTTTAAGTATAGGGGGTATACCGTATATACCGTATATTTACTTTAGCTATAATCTGAAAAATTTGAAAAATTAAAAACTTTTTGGCTAAGGTAAAAATTCATTGGACTAAGAAAACTCAAAGGAGTTCGCGGTTTTTCGATATTATGTTACACTATTTTATATAAATATTTTCGAAAATGATTTTTGAAAATGTTTTGAAAATTTTCATTTTGTGTGACTTGGGTTTTGAAAAATCGCCATCTCTTTTCAAGGGAAGTTGAGTCTAACTTGTGTTTAACTCTCTTATTAAAAATCCATAAAAATCAGAAAACCCCTAAAAACCTTTAGGAGCTGTTAGTGACTACTAAGCCCAATTAAGAAAGCCGCGTTCAGTGAGGGTTCGCCCTTAGCAGATTGGATGGTTTAGAGGACATCGCGTAAGGCCCCGTCCTCAAGCAACAGGCTTCGGCCTGTACTTACATCCATACTGGCTGAATTGTAGCTACTTAATTGAGTTTAGGCAGTTGTTATATCTCTTGAAGTTCAAAAAAAAAAGTGTCTTGTTTTTGAATGAAGAAGTTGGATTAGTCCTCTACATTTTCACTTTCACCCGGGACCTGATTTGGTCAAGAAGACTTAGCTTTTAGAAGTCTTTGAGATTTTAGGTTAACCAGCCTTAGACATCAGGTCTTAGACTTAATCATCCACATTCTCCTAAGTTTCTAGATTTGCATGCTATATTCCATGCTTAGTCTCAGACATAAAGAATATGATCAGCACATCACATGCACGACTGCGGTTCTCGATGAGATGAGTTGATTTTTCACCTGAGGAATTGGGATGAGGAAGTCGAATTTGGATTTGATCTAATGATGCTCGAGGATGGGATAAAATCTTTGGAGGCTTCATGAAACCTGAGTGTCAGCAATATTAGCCAGTATGAGAACTTGATTCTTATACTAATCTCTTGACATTAACCTAAGTGCCTGGGTGTGAAAAATAAATAAAAAATGTTGATCAGTGTGCGCCAACTCTTGGTAAAAGCAGTGGAGCTAGCCACCAATTATACAAGTCAATGAAATTCAAAGAAAAGCTCTCATTCCACCAAAGTCAAATATCAAAGAGCTTCCACCAAAGGCGAGCGCTCCCAAACTTTTCAAAGTGTCCACTTGGATCACCTCTATTAGGACCAGGAGTCGGGCTTGCACCAAAAAAGGGCTCTGCATCGTAAATGCTACAAGTCTGGGTGTCGAAGGTACGATAGGTACTCAAAAGAGACACACCCCGGTGTACTCCCAGGAAAACAAGTGCAGACGGCTCCAACTTCTCTTGACGGACGCACTGATCAACACCAAAAAATTGTGTTGCGTAAAAAGGCACTGGAGAGAATCCTTGTTCCAATGAGAGGGAGAGAAGAATTGACACAATCCCATGCCCTCCATTTCTGGCCTGCCATCTACATTTTCTAAGTCTGACAACTAAAGAGACGGTAGACTGAATGCAAGATTTGATTTATTCCCTAGTGCTGAGGATTGGGTCCTTAGGAGATTTTTTCGGACCAAGATTTTGGGTGACGAATTGACTCTACTCTCAGAATTGCAGTCAACACTAAACTCATATCCTTTAGTTTATATGTACATCAGAGAGAGTCTAGAGAAGTAGAGGAATTGGAAGCCTCTTGATTAAGGCTGGGTTGAACTCTGAAATTTTGGATCTCTGAAGCCGAGTCGACTTGATCAGATTGGATCCGATATTCACATGCACAAGGGGGTTAATCCAACTTAGTCATTCTTTTTGATGCTCGAGGACGAGCATAGTTTAAGTATAGGGGGGTGATGAACCTCAGTTTCATCATCTTTATTTTCCATAATTAACCCCCTTGCTTAAAAGTTTGTCAATAATTCCCTGTTAATGTCTAATAATTAACAGAGTCCTAAATAAATTAAAAACCACAAAAAAATGACAAAACAAAAATTCGTGGTATTTTTAGTCTTAAAAATACCCTCAAAAATATTTCGGGCCCTTGTTTGATCTCTTTTCGAGTTTTGGTCAACATGAAACTTGTAGATCTCGTCAAGATCTACAACTTTCATGTTTTGAGTTTTCTCAAATTCAACCAAATAAGCCCTCAAAAATCAAAAATACTCTTGCAATAACCTGATTGGGCCACGTGGCCCAATCTGGGCGAGCCACGTGGCCCGCTTCCCTTGCCCCTTCCGCCTGCGTTCTGAGCCATTGGATCTGCTCCTGATCCAACGGTCCAGATCTCTCCATGTACGCCCCTTGGCATCGGCCGTCTGATCATCCCCGCACCCCATCTAAGTCGTTCGCTGCCGCCTTGCCCTTAGCCTGCCACGTGTCGCCACCGATGCCCTTCGATCGCGCCCTGGATCTCGCATCTTAGCCACTCAACCCACTCATTATTCTCAGCCGTTCGATCACCTCCCACTCTCCATCTTTACCCTCCGTTAGCGCCGCGACCACATAACGCCACGTGGGGCGATCACCACTCTCCGATCATATCGCCCCCGATCTAATCGGGTCCGTCACTTAGCGCCTCTTTGTCAGCCGTTGGATCTCAAGATCCAACGGCCGACAGTCATCGTCAACCTCCGATTCTCGTCCTCTCTCCCACGATCCAGCACTCGCACACCTCGCCCCCTTCCCATTTTCTCCACCACTCCTGTTGACCTCACATCTCGCCAACCACCTCCTGGTTTTCCCCCATCTTCACTCCATCTCGCGCACTACCCCACATACCACAACCACCCGCCAGTCGTCTCACATCGGTCTTCGAAACCCACGTCGTCAACCATCACCTCTGCCACTTCGCCCTTCAAATACACCTCCTCCGACCACTGTTCCCGATGTCCACCTTTATGCGAGGGCTCGCCCAGCCCTCCTCCGCCTCCCCGTGACAGGGGGAGGCGGTGTGATTGAGCGAAGACGACGTAGTCCCTCCGGTGAGACCCTCCGCCATTAACGGCGGAGCTGCGGTGCCCTCGGCCCGCTTGAGCTGCACGGACCGGCTGGCCGTGTCCAGCGAAGACCCGGAGCTCACTTAGAGCTCCAGCCCAAGCCCTCCGCTCCGCTTCCGACCAAGGTAAGTCTCCTTCCTCTGTTTTGTATTTTTCTTGAATTTTGTTGAATTAATCAGGCCTCTCCGGCCACTCCCTCGCTCCGATGACCCCTTCAACAGCTCCGCTACACCTCCCCCTTCCTCGCGACACTCTCCGGTCACCTCTTCCCTTCTTCCAGACCCTAGTCACCCTCCGGCCATCTCCTCCGCCCTCACGCGGAGGAGCCCCGAGCTCTCACCTCCTCCGCCCCATATGAGCTCTCCACCTCACTTCACCTCACGCAAACACGACTATGCTTCGGCTACGCTTTACTAACGCTGTAGGTCGACAATCTGATCAATGGCCGGAGCTTCGCCTGAGCATACTTCGTCAGCTCCGCCTGCACACTCCGATCTCCGATGGTCGACGCTGGCAGCCCAAGGACCCTCCCCAAGCTCCAAGCTTCACCGACAGAACTTCAGGAGTTTCGGCCGAGCATCATCGGAGCCAGGACAGAGCGGCGGAGGAGGGAGGCCTTCGCCGGAGACCTGAAGTCGCCGCCTGCTACGGATGAAGGAGGAAGAGCAGTGGCCGTTGGATGCTCCGTCCCGGAGATCATCCAACGGCTATGATTCAGCCACGCCGACGAGCAGATCTCCTCCAGGTGCCGTTGGATTCACGTGATCCAAAGGCCCCGAGTCAGCCACGTGTCTTCATCTAGAGCTCCCCCGAGCCTATCGACCGAGCCTCCAGGTTCGGTTGCTCCGAGCCTCGACCGAGCCTGCACCGAGCTTCGTATCGTCCGAGCCTCGCCGAAGCTAGTCCGAACCTCCGCTGATTCCGAGCCGACTTCCGAGCCTCGAAGGCGCGTGCCTGGCGCGTGCCTTCTGGGCATTTTGCGGAGTAGCCCTCGAACTTCTCCATATTTACAAAAAGGTCCCCGCGCTTTTGGGTAAATTACAGGGAAGGTCTCGCGCCTTATTTTTATTGCATTTTAGTCCCTCCCAGGGACCTTTTTGTAGTTATCTTTTTATGTTTTCTTTCATTTATGCCCTTGCTTTCTTTGTTGAATATCTTGAGCTACGTTTGTCCAATCGAGTTGATTTCAGTTTCGTTTTGAAGCTCTTCTAGTCCTCTTTATTATGGCATGCTTAAATTTTAAATCTGACACTATGATCCGTGATGTATTATTTTATTATTTAAGTGTCTTGATTTTTTTTATTTTATCATGCCTACTGGCTTCATATGTGTAGAGGCTTCTTTATTCCAACTTGATTTGATTCACGATTTTCTTATGGCTCAAGTGACTTTTATATTGGGCATATCATTTGCTTTGCATGTCCATTCATTTGCATTATAAAAATTGATAAAAAAAATGCATGTTTACTTTGAATGCATTATCTGTTTTATGTCTTGTCTTGTTGTGTCTTAGCATGGTTTGACCTATAGTTCTTTAACTCAACACCTAATTAAATACACTTGAGTCCGATAAATACGAGAGAGGCTCGTGTCCCTGAGTTCGACCTTGGTATCTTGCCAAGTAAAAAAAATAAATCTTCGATCATCTCATTTCGATTCATGGCATATATTAAAATGAGGTGATCGTTTTGACGACCCGAATCGGCCCGGCTACGATGATGATTCCATGTGCTAAAAACACATTATTAAAGGGCCGATTTTGCGGTTCGTCAGCCACCCCCACGCCCACCTTCTCCAATAAATCCCCAAGTCCTACTTTGTGCTTGTACGCATCTTACTTCAGGTCCTGGAGGTCGAGAACCCTGTTGGGGTCGATTTTTGGAGGCATCGAGGCACCTCGAGCCACCTTTTCCCCTTGACCTCGCGGTGGAGCACCGACGCTCGCCTCACCTGTTTGAAGTCGCCGAAGGGTCGAGGATCCTTCTAAGAGTAGCGGGGCCGGTTTTGGAGCTTCAAATAACATCGGAGACGTGAGGGTAGGGGATCGAAGTTCGCGAGACCCGACGTTCTTCCCTGTTCTTCCTCCCTCGCTCCCCACCGTCCGATCGACAAGATAACCAATTGCAATAGTGACCGTCGGATCTCCTGCGTATGGACTGTCGGATCATCCATGGATCATCTAATCACAACCGTCTTAATTGAAGGGGCATCGTGCGTTACGGGTGCGCCATGTGACAAGTGTGTGGCCTTTGGTCGTTCGATTGCCCACTGGGTGGTGGTAAACTTCATCCATACCCCAACATTTTTTTATTTAATAGTTAGTGTCATAAATATTTTAATTAGTTAAAAACTTTTGGTAAATTTGCAGGAAGATCCCCACATTTTATTGTAATTACAATCTGGTCCTTGCCATCGCATTTCACGTAGGCGTTTACGTGAGACGCGCATATTTTGCAGATTGGTCCTCGGGCTTTTAGTTATTTGTTTTTAGTACTTAAAATTAAACTACACGTTGTAATATTTTTTTGTAAAATTGCAGCGAGACCCTCAAGCTTTATTTTAATTAAACAAATGCCCCAACCAGTAGTGTAGTTTCTCTTTGTTTAATGTATTTATTTACAATAGCAATTAAACGAAATTCTCCAAAAATATATTTATGTTCCTGATTGCACACACTTTCACGCACATATTTTATTTCATAATTTAGGAATTTTTATATTTATTAAAAATAAAAATAGTCTTTTTTATTCATATATACACTAGAAAATACATAAAAATATAAAAGCTCTTTGAAAAATTCAAAAAAAATATATTTCTTATTAATTTAGTTATTTTACAATTCCAGACCAAAAATCACTAAAAATTATAAAAGAAATTGCTTAAAACTTGAAAATTTTCTAAAACCTTTGTAAATATATAAAAAATCCTTAAAATCTCCAAAACTCTATTTTATGTTTCTAAATTTTCTATATTATTATTATTATATTAAAGTTGATTTGGAAAATTTGGTACTCCATTTTCTATTTTTAATTTCCATTTCAATTGCAGGTATTCAATTAATCCCCGTTTTATGGTATTTTTACTTTAAAACTATTTGAAAATTAGCAAAAATTCTTGAAAAATCACAAAAACTGTAAAAAAAATTTAAAACTAAAAAAGATTTTACTCTCTTTATTTTGATTATTTTTTATTAATATTTTTATCTACCCTAGCCTACTTTGTATATATACTCTATATATATCTATATTATATATTTTAAAAGAAAAGAAAATATAAGAATATAAAAATTTAAAAATAAAAAAATAGAAATAGAAAATTTAAAATAAAAAGATAAAATAATAAAACAAAATAAAACAAAAAATTTTAAAAATAAAAAAGCCACAAAAAAGACACCTAGAGAAATATTCCACAATAACTTTTGTGCTTCATAGCCTGATCTAGCTTGTTTGCTCCATGTGTTCGAATCTACACATACTTGCACACTATACACATCTTTGTTGTAGAGTTAAATAAAATAATTTTTAACTCCACATTAGCTTTTCATTTCTTGATTATTATTTGTGGGTTAATTGTTGATTAATTGAGGTTTCGTTAGCGGTCACCACATCGACTGGATCTCTTGCCTTGTGAGATTTTTAGACCCTCATAAAATCTTGATCATCAATATTATGTGAATGTTATTCATAAATCTGTGTATATACATATATTCTTGTTAATAAAGATTATTATCATGTTATATATATCATTAAGTATGAGTCCAAATCTAATTAGGACCCATGGGCAAAAATCTCGAATACTTGGAGATAATGTTGGGGAGATCATACTATCCACATATAAGGACTTTAAATTTAGATATCTATCCAATTTCAAGCTTTATGCCATTTTAGAAAAAAATGTGCTACTTACGAGTGTGGATCTTGAGCTAAAATAATTCACACTCTAAGTGAGCTCAACGAAATGGAACACACTCTCCATGAGATGGTAAATGTATCACTGAGTTAAACCTATCTTCTTTAACCATTTCTAACCATAGTGCAAATCATTTGGAGTTCAGAAATGAGCTCAATGAGTGTATTTATTTCATTTTCCATCACAATTTCTGTTTCCAATATTTGGACGTTGAAATTGGAATTGGATTTAGACATTGGATTAAGATGAGATGAGACTTAATCCAATTAAATCTCAAATCATTAAGCTAAGAAGTGGAGCCAATAAATCAATCTGTTTTCATCATTCCCTCGTAATGAAAGTGTCATGGTGGATGATCTGTCAAGATAGATTTAACCTTGAATATTCCTAATACTCGTAGAGCCTACATATTGGAAGACTTTGATATATCCAAAGTTCAAACCCAAGTTTCATTATCTTCATCAAAATATATCAATATATTTCTCATTCGATAATTGGGTGACAATATTAATCATATACATTCAATAAGCCTATATTAATATCTCAAATTCATGTCTTATTTCATAAACAAGATGATTATGCATGGAATTCATTTTGACTGCAAAAAATCTCATGAGTTTGCTTTATATCTCGGTTCATCAACTATAAACCTATATGACTCCTTTGACAGATCGTACTTCTCATATATCCTTATATGCACACCAAATTTTTGGTGTATAGACCTCGATTAGGACACCAACCTATTGTTCTGTCAAATGTGCACACTCAGGCATATAGATGTATATCTTGACAATGAGGGTTTGCGCTCGTGCATCACGGAAGTGTGAAGATCCAATCGCGTGCAATCTAGGTCGACTAGTTATACTAGTCACAAGGGGCAACAGAAATTGATTTTTTTTATGACACCACATGACATTGGAATGATTCTCAATTTATCTCATCAAGATCACACATGAGTAATAGAATTACCTCTTGATGCTTGATTACAATCCACTAGTCTCTAAGACAAGAAACCACATATTTTAAGCCTGCTTTAAGATAGAGAAAACTTGCGGGTGCGTGTATGAGATGCGTCTCACAAAATCCATTGTCTCCTTCACTAGTATGAGGTATCGAAGAAGTCAATGTTCCATGAGCGATCAATCCGGTAGCATAATGACAACACAATGATGATCGTGCTCTCTCAACCCAAGAATAGTGGATGAACACAAGGGAGAGAGAGAGCTTGGACATGTATGGAGAGAGAAAGAAAGAGAGAGAGTTGTTGCTTCAACTTATTTGTGTAAAGAAAAGGTATAGGGTTAGCCCTTTTTCATACAAAATTGGATGACTAGGATGAACTCCTAATGCATTCCTAATTGAATTAATGGCCAATATTTTGTGCTAGAATTTGTAACATTATAATTAATTTTAAAAGAAAAAAATAAGTTGAAGACATTCTTCAACAAATTAATTCAATTAAAAATCAATCGACATGTGGAGTAAATAAGAAAGAGGAGAGACTCCTTTCTATTATAGGGTGGATGACCACCATGGTATCACCACCATTGTCATCTACTCATATTTGGAGTGGAATGCTCTCCATTCCATTGCTTCATTTGTGAGATCTCAATCCCTGCCAAATCTTCTACATGCGCAACAATTTTATTTCTTGAATTTTCACCAAACTAATTCCAAATTATTTTATGACAATTTCAATCATGCCATTGATAATTTTGGATATTATTCATCAACTCAATATTAAATTTAAATATCATTTACATTTAATTATATAATGTGATTCCACTTCACATTAACTTGTAAATTTTAAATCCTATTTACAATTAAGTCTCTCTATAATGTTATGAATCACATTCAAAATATTTATGATTATTGTGGGTGGTGTTATCCACACTAATCTCATCTCATATGGTTAAATTCAATTCAGTTATCTCAGATACATCTCTACACAAGTCCAAATAATGCAAATCATATTGACAATATTAATGATAATAAATCATATTCAATTATCAATTTTCCAATGCTCAATGTCACCAATGTAATTATTCTTGAACTCTTTCAAGAACAATGCCCCTTTTCCACATATACTTGGATAAATAGACAGGGAGGATGTATATTCTATATAGAGCGACTTGGATACTGATATGTAATCTCATATATAGATCTAATAGACCTCTCAAAGAACTTTAAAAAAGTCAAGAAAGATATATAATCTTCTCATTGCGTCTGAATCATTTTCAGATCAATATCCTACATTTGGAATAAGATTAGACAACTAATCTATTGAATGGAGTCACTAAAATCAAATCATGTTTCATCACTCCCTCAAAATGGACGCATCACAGTCATATAATCGATTAAGATCACATTACCCTCGAGTATTCCTAATATTCATACATCCTATATTCTGGAAGACCTAGAATAAAACCCCAAGTTCTGATCATATTTGAATGGTCTCTGATGAGCGAAAAGCCGACTAGGGTTAAGTATCAATGTGGATCAATGTCATTGTGACCCCAGTCGATGGGTCAGACCCAACAAGAAAAATCGAGAACCACTTAAATCAAACAATCAAAGCACAAAATCAATGTTAGCGTCCTCCCTTATTTAATTTAACCTCCTATAGCGACCATGGTCAAACTCAAGGAGAACAGGAAATCCTTTGAAGTATTCGGCTTTCAAGAAACAAGATGCATATTTTTATTTATTTTTAAATTTTGCAATTTTTTATATTTTTAAATAAGGGAATAAAAGGAAATAAATAAGAAAACAAGGAACAAAATAAGCTTTTGGAATTTTTATTTAAAACCAAAATATTAAAAATATAGGAATAAAAATAATTTTGTGTTTTTCAAATATTCAAGTATTTTTGGTAATTTTTCTGTGGTTTTTCTAATTTTTATGGAATTTTATAAAAATCAAACAAAGGTTAAAAGGGAAAACAGTGTACAGCCTGGACTAAAAGGCAAATTAAAAATACTTAAAGTGCCCCAATGCCCTAGTTGTATTTTTATGAAAAACTAAATAAAAAGATCTACAAAGAGGAACTAAAATTGTATTTTTTTTAATATTCTAGAATTTTTTATTATTTTTATAAGTTTTTTAGAGTTTTTAGATTTTAAGAATTTTATAAGGGTTTTTTAAAAATGCTATTGGAAGTAAAACACAAGAAAGCAAACACTCATGATTTTTTTGGAATTTTTAGCAATTTGTTTATAATTTTTATTTATTTTCTAAATTAGACAGAATAGTTTTTATGGGTTTTTGATTTTTCGAAAATAAAAGACTCAACAAAATTAATCACAAAAATCACCATAAATAATACATTCTAGCAATACCTTACAATATTATTTGTGTAATATTTGGACTTAATTTGATAATTATTGAATTAAAAACAAGACTCACGGTGCACACGGACCTAATTGCAATTAAACTAAAGTTCACATACCAAATAAAAACACATATAAAAACTCAAGGCCAAAGATGCAAAAAGCCTAGGGTGCATGCATGCAACACGTGAATACACCTTACAGAGGTGTAAATGCAAATATCATAAAATAATCATTCAACGTGTAACAATCATACAGTTTAGGATAAATCAAGCAGAAACACCAGATAAGAACACGGGACAGCACGTGACTTCAGCTCAACTGGACTAAAATGCAAATACTAAAATTAGCAAGGGTATACATACAAAATAACCAAACTACAACTTTATTTAGAGAACTAAATAATAAAACATAAAAGTGCTGGGGTGAAAGATGCAAAGTACCGTAAGGCGTGTGAGGAGCGCGTGGGGTGGCACGTGGTGAGCTTAGATGAAGGTGCGAACGTACGACGCATATCGACTAGTGGCGTCAGATCTGACACGCCAGGGAATGCCAGCTACATGTAGTGCAAATCAGTCAAGAAACACTCGATCCAACGACCCAAAGCTAATCTGGTCGGCGGCTATGATGTAATCCGGTAGGAGTGAAGCTCATCCAACCGTGGGGAGCCGGCTTGCAAGAACATGGGCTCTGACGACTTTCACCTGAGCCTCAGATGGAATCTGAAGCTCCGATGAACGATCTGAGGTCTCAGACAGTATCGTGGAGGCGGTCTGCGTTGAACGAGCGGCTTCGATGGAGGAGCTAACAACTGTATGGGTGAGACGGTGTAGAGGGCCCTAGAGTTGCTCCGCCGAAGCACTCGAAGGCACAAAATGGATTCCTCGCACACCTTAGGACCTGTAAATGTTAGAGCAACTCGGGGGCGTAGCTCCGGTTGATTTTATTGCATCTAAAATTATGGGAAGCATAGGGGAATGGAGCTTGACTCCCAGTAGAGGTGAAGGAAGGGAGTCACGGCCCTAGTCTCGACCTGAGGGTCGAAGCTAAGGAGGATTAGACTGCGTACAAAGATGACTGTAGAAGCAGGGCGTTGATTGAAACGGATAAAGGTGGGTAATGAGGCTCGGACCTGCTGGTCGGACTAGGTGGTTGTGCAGCTGAGGAAGATGGTAAGATTGATTTAAAAGTGAAAATGTGGAAGATGGGATAGGTATCTGAAGGTGTTGATGAACTCATCAAGGTCAAGCGGAGCTGGGAGACGGGGGCGTGGCCTCAATCGTGATGTGGTAGGCAGGGAGGCTGGACGCGGCGGAGGGCTCCTGCCACGTAGCTGAGCTGCAGGTACACGTCACCAAACCTTTATCCAAAGGCACCCTCCAGCTGTTGTCACTCGATTGAAGACACCGAGGGTCCAGAGAAGGGGCGAGGCACGAGCTACCGAGCCATGGAGGCGGAAGAAGATGTTATATAGGATGCCCAGGGGTCTAGAAGAATCGAGAAAAGGAGTGCAACCCTAAGGTGATCCGATCCTCCTTAGGGATCCGTGAAAATCACGGATCGTATGAGAGGAATCGAGCGATGGACGAGGAGAAAGAAGGCCTGACCCAATCAGGAAAAATAAGAGAAGAATCTCCAGCAGGAAGCGAATCGTGTTAGGTCAGCTTCGATGGAGACATTGACCTGGGTCAACATTCTGACAAGGCCCAATCAGAAGGGGCCTGGAATAGGATAAAACATACTACAGGACAAAACATAAGAGAAAAATAAAGATAATTACATTAAAAAATAATAAATGAATTTAAATGAACAAAATGGATAAAATGAAAAATTTTTATTATTTTTCAAGGATTTTTCTATGGTTTTTAATTATTTTTAGATAAATTAGTGTATATACAATATATAGTGTTATGTACAGGTATAATATACCTATGTATTATGTACAAATATTTTTATTTTTTATTTTTTATTTTTACAAAATATCCTATATTATATTTTATTTATTTTCAATATATTTTCAAGAGTACAAAATAATTTTTGTTTTATTTTTATGGGTTAATTACAGGTATAGAATAAATAGTTGATGTTATATATACATGTGTTTTGTACAATGAGGGAGGAATTGCTATTTTATTTTATTTGATTTTTCTAATTTTTATTTTCATATTATATTATTATTAGAAATATATACAAGAAGGTAAAAATGATGATTTAGTTTTATTTTTTCAAAAATAATTATTAATATATATAGGTACTATGTACAACACAAAGTAGACCCTATCTCTCTCTACTTATTTTATTTGGCGATCAGGTCAAGGCTTGACCTTCTCTTGGGATTCGGGTCATTCTGTATTTATTCTAAATACATCCTTCCTTTTTATTTTCCTTTATTCTTTTATTTTTGCACAAATACATGCTAATTATGCAAATTTAACAGATGCGTGCAATTTCCTATGTTATTGCATTTACAGGTATCTACATGTTGTTTTGCCAATATAAATAGCTAAAATAAAATAATAAAGAGTGAGAATCAGGGATTCATCACTCCCTACTTTACCTCTGTTAACCCCTTAGCAAACACTTATTTGCAAAAGAAGTGGAAAATAAAAGAAAAGAAAAAGAAGGAGAATCAAGGTAGATTATTAAACTTATCTTCATTAAATTGAAGTATGGAGCTCAGTCAGACCTTTGGATTATTAATTTGTCGGAACCTTATTGGGATATAGGTTTAAGAATCAACAGCCTCTAAGTTCCACCATTCTATGGTCAAGAGTACTCAATAATCCAGATCAGAACAAGTCTACATACGCAAACGCTAATGATCATGTAACTTTCCTTGTACTGTATAAGTGATATGTAGCTCCCCACCTCAAAAATGACATAGAGACAGCCTCCCTCAACAAGGTAGCTCTAATTCCTCAGTCTAGCAGCTCTTTCCTCGAGGAGAGAGGTATTCCCTTCTAAGTTCAAGTTCAACCGGCTCAAGAAGAGAGGGAAAGAAGTGAATGGACCATGGCCAATGTAGCCACATATCCTTGGGAGCCCAACTAGTGTAGCTAAGTCTCTTGCTGCAAGCTTCATGAGATGAGAAGATGGGATACAAAAACTTTTCTTTATTTGACTTTATACACTCCGGCAGGAATTTTATTTTCAATCAAGCCTGTCCACTTTTTTGGAGTTTTCTTGATTTTATATTTTTTTGAAGTGCATATATACAACATATCTACATGGTGCAACATATACATAAGGACTTTTTCTTCCTGAGCCAGTAGAATATCCCTCTTTGAAGTATTATTGCAACCCACAACTCCTATCTTTAGACCTCAACGCCACCAGACCAAGTTGAGGTGTACATCCCTCCCTAAAGGAAGACGAGAGGTTCCGCCTAGAAATACTACCCTCGTATGCTACTCCAATTCAAGAAAACTGCCTCCTCATCACCTCATCCATGGAGAGCTATGTGTAAGATGCTGGTCTAAGTTAAGCCATTATCTGTGAGAATCATGCGTGCATTGTTAAGTGTTCTACTTTGGCTCATCAAGATGACATGTGAACATAGCCTAGTGGACTCAAAGAATTAAGTCACTAGTGACCTGAAAAGTCTTAACCCCAAATCCTATAAGGTTCCTCTAAGAGTTAGGTGGATTAAGGTCCTAACCAAGCTCCATTTTCAAATTTAATTTCAGACTACTAAGATTTCAATTATGATTCATAAGAATATACAAATATATAAAAAACTAATTTTGATGCAATTTTCAATCTATGAAAAATTTTTGTAAACATGCAAAATTTTTGAAAATGTTTGAATACTTGCATGCATTAGTGCAAAAGTTTTGCAAACTAGTTACAAATATTTCCACACGGGTTTTTTGCAATCTTTTTTTTCAAACAATTTTCAAAAAAATTGTACTATATACATAATTTTTATACAATTTTTTTTCAAAATTTCACAAGAAAAACATTTTTACAAACATTTGAAAAATAATTTTATAAATAGTTATTTACAGACATGTATGTGCAGGGAAGAGTTTTATGTACAGGAAAAATTTTAAAAACTTTTTGTGATTTTTAAGTTATGGTTTTTAGCCATTTTATTTATTAACACACACTCAAAGTACGAGTTATGGTTAGAGTATATACACAATATATACGACACCCACCCTATACTTAGATCGAACGATGTCCTCAGAGTGATCAAAGAGTGATGAAGAAGACATAACTCGTGCCTGTTATAAGGAAGTGAAAATAAAGGCTATACTACAACGACAAATAAAATCAATAGAAGTCGGTGATTCCCCCTATACTTAGGATCAAGTCATCCTAAGTATAACAATATGTACACAAGGGGAAAACCGAGGGTGAGGATGTGCAGGGTTTACATCCCCTATACTTAGGGTAAAATATCCCTAAGTATAGGCAGCAAAATAGAGGTAAAAAGAATCAAAAGAATAATCAAACGTATGACACCCCCAATACTTAAGGTAAAGTACACTCTAAGTATAGCACGATCATAAGATGCAAAATAGGTTCTAAGACAAAAGAATGTATGATATGGACATTCTGGACCTATACATGGGCGGGGGAAGGTGATAATCAGGCATGAGATGCAAATGATGTGAGTTAAAAGACCACATCTCATGCAAAATGAATAGGGGTGGCATCAACGATTAGCAGGTCATGATCTAGATAAGGCTTGAGTTGTTGACCGTTAACTCGAAAGGTGGACTTAGATGACATCTCATATATATCAGTACTTCCATTATCTTGCACCTTTCGGACCAAGTATGGTCCCTTCCACTTGCACTGCAACTTCATTGGAAATAATCTTAGCCTGGAACCAAATAACCACACTCTCTAGTTCGACTCAAACTGCTTATGGCTGATATGAGAATCATGCCATATCTTTACTTGCTCCTTATACTGTAGGCTATTAGAAAAGGTTGTATCTCTAAGATCTTCTAGGGCTGTCAATTCTGCCTTCTTCTGATCTCCTATACTCTCTGGATCCAATCATATCTCAGTGACATCCCAAAGTTACTTGTGCTTTATCTCCACAGGTAAATGGCATGGCTTTCCATAAGCGAGATGAAAGGGAGACGTACCCAAAGGTGTCTTGAAGGAAGTCCGATATGCCCACAAGACCGAGTCCAAAATTTGTGACCAATCCTTTCGGTCTAGGCGAACGACCTTCTGCACTATCGTCTTAATCTCCCTGTTCGATACTTCAGCAAGACCATTAGACTGAGGGTGATATGGAGTGGCAACTTGATGGTCTATGCTGAACTCCTTAGCAAGGGCCTTTACCTTGTCGTTGATAAAATGAGACCCCCCGTCAGATATCAAAACTCTAGGCACCCCGAACTACGAAATGATATTCTTCCTCAAAAATTTGCAAACAGTCTTAGCATCTGCAGTTCGGACGGGAATGGCCTCAACCCAATGATGAATACCCATTCATCACTCTTTATTCTTTTATTTTAGCTACAAAACCCATGCAAAACACATGTATATTCCTGTAAATATCAATAATTGTCAAATAGCATGCATTGTGTAAAAATGAATAACTAGCATGTTTTGTGCATAAATAAAAGAATAAAGAAATAAAAGAAAAAGAGGGAGATTATTTAGAATAATTATTGAGCGACCTAATCCCAAGGGAGGGCTCAACATGGGCCTGACCGCATAAAAACCCAAGTAGAGAGAGATAAGGAAGCTCATGTGTGTACATATATATCTGTAAATAAAATAAAATATTTTCCTCTTATTTAAAATAAAAATGGGTGTGTATTTATATGTAAATATTTTTAAATATCAAATTAAAATAAAATAAAAGAAAACTAAAAAGAAAATAAAATACCCTTCCTTGTCTATATTCACCATGTACATAGAAACCACATATGTAATTATTTCCCTTTATAAATAAATAAATTAAAATCGAATAAAAATGTGTACATATTCTATACTTCATAATGTGAATAAATAAAATAAAAATTACAAAAATGAAAATAAAATAAAAATAAATAAAAATAAAATCAAAACCTACATTGTATATATACCATGTATATAGATGTAAATAAATATTTATTTACCCCTTGTAAATAAATAATAAAAATAAAATAAAAATACCTTTTTATTCCAAATTTTATTATGTAAATAAATAAAATATAAAATTGGAATAAAATGCACAAAAATAAATAATTAAAAATCAAAAATTAAAAATGTATATTGTATATACCAATATATAATAATCATATTTTGTAAATACATTATTTATATTTCAAAAAAATAAATACAAATCACCAAAAATTAATTTAAAAATAAATAAACATTTTTTATGTTTTAACGTTTTTTAAATTCGGCCATTTTCTATTTATTATTTAATTTACAAAACTTTAATAATTGGCGGGCTCTGATTGGTCCACGGGGGATGTTGACCCCCGGTCAACTCTCCCCCCAGGACCACCAGAGCCAGATCTTGTCGCCCCGACCCGACTTCTTCCAATCTTCCCCGCTCGACCCGATCGCCAAACACCTAAACCTCGAGCTCCATTTGCTCCTTGATCATCCGAGATCCACGCCCGGGGTAGGTTCGAGGGATCCGAGCTCCGAAATGCTCGCCCGACCTTCACCTTCTCGGACCCCTAACCATATAAAATCTCAGCTCCGCCGCACGATTCAAGCTATCTTTGGCCCTCCCCCTCATTGCCAAGGAGCTCCTCCACCTCGCCTGAGTGACAGCCGTGCGAGAGAGAGTCGAAGCGAGGCTCGGGTAGCGGGAACCATTGATCCGGCAGCTTCTCGCCGTCGTGCGCCGCCGCGAGCGCACCAAGCCTCGGGACACGACGACCCCTTGAGGCAATGACCCCCGGAGCTTCAAGAGCTCCAGCCTAGTCGACTACGCCCGCCAGGTAGCTTCTTTAGCTTGTAGGATAGCGTAATTTTAGGTTTTTCGATTTCAGCCCCTTTTGCTCCGCCATCGCAATTCACCATCTCCGTCCAACCACTTGTCCACCCAACCACACCACCACCTTTGCCAGACCTCTCTCCATCTTCTTCACCCATCCACCCCCCTTGTCTCGCCCTGTAGCAGGGCTATCATCCTCCTCCGCCACCACTTCGCCGGAGGACTCCACGCTGCCTCATCTTTCATCTTCCACGTGCTCTAATGGGTCGAGGCAGTTTGTCCTCGACCTAGGAGTCTTCCTGTGTTACTTTTCAGGTCAGAGAGGTCCATCTGAGGACCTCAGCTTCCAGGCACAGGAGCTCAGCCTCGCTGTCATCGCCGGAGCTACTCGTAGCCTCCCGTCCTCATCGGAGAGGCGCATCAGCTGCGGGACGTCAAGGCGGATCTATTCCGCACCTTAGCAGCAGCAGAGGAGGCCCAGCACAGCCGTGGGGCTCCGGCGAAGTTCGTTGGAGACGTGTTCTTCCAGGAGTCTCCAGAGCCGTCCGTTCGACCCCGACGCGCCAGATCTCATCCGGACTGCTCGTTCCAGGCGAAGAAGAGGCCCTTATCAGCAACCGTCTGATTTATACATGTCCGCTTCTCCGCCCTTCATCCAGCGAGGGGTGCCCTTGATTCCAGAGCGACAGATCAGCCACGTGGGCACAACCCCGCCGTTTGATCCGAGCCGAGGGTCCTTTGTTGAGGCGCCGCCACTTCCAGCCGTCAGATCTTCCACGTGCCGCCACTCCAGCCCTCGGATAATAAGGGGTAAATATCACTTAGGCCCCCTCCTATTTTGTCTTTATTGTTTAGTCCTGTAAATATAGAATATAGTTATTTTATTTTTGTAAAAATTGCACTAAAGACTTGGTTGTTTATTTTTTTTGCATTTTCATCCCTGTGAACGTTGGACACGTGCATCGTCACGTGATTTATGTGAAAGTTGCATGATATGGGCTTGTAGATTCTATGTGTTAATAAATGAAAATTATTTCTTTATATTTGCACTTATGCCCCTGTGAATGGTTTAATTCGACATGTGTTGAATATTTTGGGAATTTTGCAACTTCGCCCCTGGACTTTTAGCACCTGTTGCTAATAAGTTTAGGGAAGTTAGTTATTTGCATATAGGTCCCTATGTGCCCAGCCCACGTGCCGTGTGCGTGGGAACTTGGAGATTTTGCACGATGACCCCCCCAGCTTCTGGAATTGTTCCTTTGTGGCCCCTGATCTATACTTTCATTGCAACTAGGTCCTTGTGCACTATTTTTTTGTTTTTGGTTATAATAAAATATCAAAACTAATCCAAATTGAGTGAAAATTGGAAACGTGGCTCCTGCCTCTGTGTAAAATTTTTACCAATTTTTTGGTACATTTTTTAGCCCTTTTAGTATTTTTAAAAATTTGAAAACCTTCATTTTTCTGTCTGTTCAGATTATAAAATCCAAAAAATGTAAAAACCCTATTAAAAATTCTAAAAAAATCAGATTTTGTGTCTTTGATTTTCTGGCCATTTTTGGTTATTTTGGATTGATAAAAATTATAAAAATAAAAAAACTATAATAACCCATAAAAATTATAATAAATCATAGAAAAATCAAAAATTCACAAACTTTTCTTCTGAATTTTCCTTTTTGTTTATATTTACTGAAAAATAACTTCAGGCTTTGACAGGACCATTTTGTATTTTAATTTGGTCCTCCAAGCCTGATTGGACAGTTTTCCTTTATTTTTGCTTTCTTTCATTTTTAGAAAATTCCATAAAAATGATAAAATTATCAAAAATTCACTAAAAACAGAAAAAAATCCACAAAACTTAAAAATATTTTTGTTTGAATTTTTGGAGCTTTTTAGAGTAGTTATATAAATTGTTGTTTGTGCTTGTGTTTACCTTTTTATTATTTTTCTTCATATTAAAAATCCAAAAAAATATAAAAAATGTTAAAAACTACCAAAAATATTTTTTTTATTTTCTTCATTTTTAGACTACTTCGTAGGCCGCAAGACCAATTCGCGCTCCCTGAGTCCGACCTTGGGTGCTACACCAGGCTAATCTCATAGCTAGGGCCACTATTTGTTTTTCTCTGACCCAACGACTCACATAATCAATAGCCAACAGAATGTACTCAGATCCCTGACTCTTAGGGAATTGACCCATGAAATCAATGCCCCATGCATCAAAAACCTCATAGAAGTGAATGGGCTGCATCAACATCATACCATGTTGTCCATAGTGCCCATACTCTAACAGTCAGTACATCTCTTCATGAATTCATCAGAATCCTTGAAGAGGGTAAACCGCCATTGGCCGGATTGGAACACTTTCTATGTTGTTCTCCTCCCATAATGATGTCCTCCTGCCTCAATCTTGTATCAGTAGGTGAGGATGTTGTGGTACTCCTCCTGAGGAATGTACCGACTCTAGACGTTATCCCCTCCTTTATTATAAAGGATGGGATTATCCCAATGGTACCACTTGGCCTTCGTAAGGAAGGTCTCAACTCGATGCCTGGGCCAACCCTGTGCAACTTTCTTGGTAACAAGATAGTTCACAATGTCGGCGTACCATGGGAGCGAGATGATAGCAAGGATCACCTCATCAAGGAAGGTCTCTGTAATAGGCTCAATCTGCTCAGATTCCTCAAGATGTTGCAATCGGGAGAGATGATCCGCCACCACATTCTTTACTCCAGGCTTATCCTTAATCTCAATATCAAACTTTTAGAGTAGAAGGATCCATTTGGTCAATCTCATTTTGGCATCCTTCTTTGCCATAAGGTACCTCAGTATGATCAATATAAATAGTCACTCTAGATCCAAGAATATATGATCTAAACTTGTCCGAGGCATACTACGGCTAGCATAACTTTCTCCGAGACTATGTAGTTCCGCTGAGCGACATCCAATGTACGACTACAGTAGTGAATGGCAAACGGTGATCCATCCCTTCTCTATCCTGGAATAGCCACTACGGTAAAATCAGAGGCATCGGTCATGATCTCGAATGGGAGAGACCAATTATGTGACTGAAGGATAGGAGCCTCAACAACTAGATTCTTGAGAATCTCAAAAGATGCAAAACACTTATCATCTACAATGAACTTGGTGTCTTTTGTCAACAGATTAGTGAGCGGTCAGGCAATCCTGCTAAAGTCCTGAATAAAACGTCGGTAGAAATCAACATGCCCAAGAAAAAACCGCAACTGTCGCAGGTTGGATGGTGGATTGAGTTTCCTAATGATATCTACCTTGGCCAGATCAACCTCAATGCCCCTATTGGAGATGATATGACCAAGCACCGTCCCCTGAGTCACCATGAAGTGACTCTTCTCCCAGGATAGAACAAGATGGACTTCTATGATACGCTGAATCATACGGTCTAGGCAGTCAAGACTATCATCAAACCCATCACCCTAGACCGAGAAATCATCCATGAAGACCTCTATGCAGTCACCCACCATGTCCAAGAAGATGGACAACATGCACCTTTGGAATGTCATCGAGACGTTACATAAACCAAAGGACATCCGTTTGAAAGCAAAAGTCCCAAACGGACAGGTAAATGTTGGCTTGTCCTGGTCTTCGTGTGCTATGACCTCCTGATTGTAATCGGAGTACCCGTTATGGAAGCGATAGTGACTCTTCCCAGCTAGCCTCTCTATAATTGGATCTATAAAAGGCAGCGGGAAATGATTCTTCTTGGTGGTCTGATTCAATCGTCTGTAGTCCACACAGACCCTCCAATAAGTGGGTACCCGGGTAGCGATCTCCTCTCCAGACTCACTCACAACTGTGGTGATGCCCATCTTCTTGGTCATCACATGCAATGGACTAACCCACTTGGAGTCGAAGATGGGGTAGACAAAATTAGCGCTCCACCATTTTGATATCTCTTTCATGACCACTTCTCGAAGGTTCGGGTTCAGGCGTCACTGGAACTCATGTAATGGCTTAGCATCCTCTTCGAGATAGATATGGTGGGTGCACATGGCCGGACGTATGCCCTAGAGATCAGCTACACTCCATTCTATCTCCTTGAACCTCCATCAAATGAGATTCGTGATCTCTAGTCAAATCCGCTGAGATAATGACTGGGTAAATCTCATACTCACCAGCAAGGAATCTATATTCAGCAACTGCAGCAAAGGCTTTTACTCTGGGCAACTGGGAGCTGGCAAATCTGGCTTCTGAAATGTCTGAGTGAATGCAACCAGATCTAAATGTGAGAACTCTCACAGATCATGAATGTCTGGCGAAGATGGCCCTGTTGGTGTATATGTACTCGGTGCTGGCTCGGTCTCCACTGTAGTTGTTGGCTCTGTAGGAATCAGACAAGGTAATAGCTCATCAAGCTCAACCCAATCTATGTCTGAATCCAAGAGATCTGAATCAGAATCACAAGAAATGTACTCAGCTTCGGTATCCTGAACACGGCCATCAGCCTCAAAAGTGTCCTCGGCTAAGAGTGTGCTCTCCGAACTTCTCTGTTGGAAGTTGTGAATCTGCAGGACCTGAAGGTGAGAGAAGGGCTCATGAAATGGGATCGAACCAAGCAGCTTCATCATCATTGATCACAAAGTCGCACTCCTGGTGGACGTCTCACTCTGCCTCTGTCGTATGCTCTGCATCACTAAACTACTCTGAGCAAGATGAATCTCATGTTGTAGTCTCGTCGATCGCCTCTATTTGTATACTCTCGCCTTCGACGCAAAAGTACACCTTCCCGCTATCATGGTCAAACACCATCTTGGTTGTGGCCAAGAATGGTCGTCTTAAAATGATGGGGGTATCAGTTACAGACTCATGGATCTCCATGTCCAATACAACAAAGTCCACGGAGAATTTCAGACCCTGAATTGTGACGACCATACCCTTCAACAACCCCTTCGGCCTCTTGATAGATCGATCAACAAACTGAAGGATTGTACTGCTCTGTCGAAGAGGGCCAAACTCGAATCGGTCGAGTAAGGCTGCCGGAAGTAGGTTGATGGAAGAGCTCGCTATCTAATAGAGTCCGCTCGAATCTATGCTCATGAATGTGTCATCTGACAAAGGAAGCTCCTGCATCTGGCCTCTTGGGTGGTAGAAGGCACGGGTGAGTACATGGATCTCAGCATGATGGTTCCTTCTCTTCATGTGGATGGTGGTCTTCTCTCTCAGATTCTTTTGGAAGAGAGGGATGTGCTCAATTGTCTCCTATAGAGTCAGCTTAATCTGAAATCTGTCTATCATCTGCTGGCTGGACTCTAACTATTGGGCCTTTTTTCGATTTTCTTTTTTATTCCCCTTCGCCAAGCGGAGTGCTCGAGGGAAGGGGATGGCCGGGCCCTCCTCAGATAGGGGCCACGAATAGGTTCCTGCTGTTGTGAAGGAATAGAGCTCATACAAGGATCATCATGCATCATAGATGGACTTGCAGTAGATGAAGAAACCTTTCCATTATTAATTTTTTTGTCTTTTTGATATTGTCCTGAGATACAAAGACTGGGGGAAACACAACTGGAATAGAAATGGTGGCATCAGCACCACCCACGACGTATGTCTTCACAGCATCAGTACGATGCTCTGGCTCAACATCAGGGAGAGTGGTGACATCAATACCACCAACTGCATCTACAGAAATGACGGCCTCAGTACCGTCGACTGGATCATCATCCTTGGTGACTTCAGCACCACCGTCATCAACATCATCTGCAGCATCAACATTGTTGTCCTCCAGATATGGTGCTCCCGGATCATCATGTGGTCGTCGCTTAGATGAGGTGCCGCTGGCTGGCATCCAACCGCTCCTAAGTGACACAAAATCAACATCAATTGTGTATGAAGAAATATCACCCAATGACTCACTAGGAGTGGTAGTCTCTGTGAACTGTACCTGCTCAGATTTCCACTTGAGGTTGTTCGGATTGGGCTCGATCTGAGCGGGTATGGCGGCCTTGCCCTTTATGATCTCCCTCATCTCCTGGGTAAACTCGTCCATCTCCCGCCCGAAAGATGCATGCTGGTCTGAGAGAAGGTGGGCTAGATCATCAAGGGTTGGGTTCTCATAGACTGGCCCATGAGAACCGGACGGGTTGCCTCGCTGGAATTGAGGCTTTCTCTGGTACTGGTGAGGGGAAGGCTGAATGAACTGTTGAGGTTGCTATTGCTACCTCCACTGTTGTCCCTGATGGTAGGGACGAGGACCCGACTGGTAATATTGTGGCTGGTGGGAGTACTGGAGCTGTTGTTGCTGAGGCTCGATGCTCGATCTGTCCTGAGCTAGAGGCTGCTACTGGAATGAGATGCCTCAAGTAGACCACCTGAATTCAGGATGATCTCGGCGGATCCCGGGCTGTTGCCGGTCATACCAAATCTCATTGACTTCCATCAAAGGCTCCTGCTCGTAAGGGAATGGGGGAAGAACTGTTAGGGGCTACTCCTACAGATACACTACCATCTGAGTGTCCTGAGATGGTGGTGGCTAAGTGTAGTGCTGCTACAATGGCTGAACCGGCTCTTCCTGAATCTGGTGGACCTAGCGGTACTGGGCAGGTGGCTGGGAAGAGATGCTACTTCTATGATCAACCCGTGACCCGAGACAGGGCTGAGAAGCTGTCTGTGCCTCTTGGAGACTCAAGATCTGGGTATTCAGGTCATTGAGAGTTTGTGCCAACTGGTCGATCTGTGTCTTGTCCTGGCACTACTTCTTCTCGATAATTTCTATATGGTCCAACTTCTTGCTAATGATACCCATGTCAGTTGCCGACGACTCTGCATGTGCTGTTGCTGGTTAAGTAGATGGACTTGCATCAACCCGTGCTATCCTCTGATAGGACACGACATGTGGATGGGTCTTACCCTGTGTGTAGGCTCAGGTCTGGGACATCACTGTGTAATTTTCAGCCATCTCCTCATAGATGGCCCAGACTTGGTCCTCGTCCTTGGTGAAGTAAGACCCTCCACACGAAGCATTGACAAGCCGTTGCAGCCTGGGTGTCAGCCCACAAAAGAAACTCTACACTAAGTTGGGCTTGGAAATCTCATGGTTGGACATTGGTCGATGAGCTCATGAAATTGATGAATACTCATTCATTACTCTTTATTATTTTATTTTAGCTAATTATCTTGGCAAAATACCATGTAGATAGTTGTAAATACAATAAGTTACCAATAAGCATGCTTTTGTAAATATCAATAATTAGCAAGTATTTGTGCAAAAATAAAAGAATAAGAATAAAGAAAAAGAAGGAAATATTTAGAATTAATATTGAGTGACCTAAACCCAAGAGAGGGCCCAATATGGGCTTGATCGCTAAATAAAATAAGTAGAGAGAGATAGGGCCACTCAACATTGTGTATATTCCTTCTATATGTACATATTTTATTTTCACAAAATCAAAATATACATGTGTTTATAGTCCCTTGTATATATTTTTAAAATTAAAAAAATGAGAAAAACAAAACAAAATTAAAAAAAAAAATAATTTCTCTCTTGTACATATCACATGTATATAAGTACCATATACCTATTTATTTAACACTTGTAAATAAACAATAAAAAATAAAAATTATTTTATACTCTAAATTTTATGTTGTAAATAAATAAAATATAAAATTAGGATATTTTGTACAAAAATAAGAAAATAAAAATATAAATATAAAATAGCTAGGTATTTATACCTGTATATAATATATTTTATTATATATCATAATTTTTTTCATAAAAATAAATAAAAATCACTAAAAATTAGTTTGAAAATTAATAAACATTTTTTATTTTGAAAATATTTAAAAAAAAATCGTTTTCTATTTTTAAATTATTTTACAAATAATTTTGACCACGGAATTTCCTGATTGGTCCAGGAGGGATGTTGACACCGGTCAACTCCCCCTCCCGGACTCTCTCTTCGAGGATCTGTCTCACATGCCCGACTTCTCCAAATTCTTTGGAGCAGATACGACCTCCTTTCGCCCCGATTCTTTTTCCCGATCCTTCCCCTTGGATCCACAACCCTCGCGGATCCCTAGTGAAGGTCGGATCGCCCCTGGTTCGCGCGCCCGTGCCCAATCTCCTTCGCCACCTGGAAAGTCCTATAAAAGCTTCATTCCATTGCCCAGTACCGCAGCTCGCTCTGTAATCCCTCTTTCTACCCTAGATACCTTCCCCTTGGTGACTTCTTTCGGAAGAGCCCTTTGGTGGCTGAAGTAGGTGGCTATAGACGATGCTCAAAGCACGTGGCCGGACCTCCACCGCGTTTGAGCCTCCCCGCCTTCCGCAAAGTGGTAAAGGCGACGAACCCCATCGGATTCACCTCCTGGAGCTCAGGATCATGTTAGGACCATAATGTACATCTTATTTCGATCCTAGTTTCATTTTATCTCGAATCGTTCATCTACCCTCCGCCGGCTCCGACTCGACGGTCGGAGCTCCATTAGTCACCCATATCCATTCCGATCGACTCCTACATTCACCGTCATCCTTCCCCCGCAGTCTGACCACCCAAATCTCGGTTGTACGAGCCACGATTAGGCTTAGGTTCCACCCCCCGCATCGTCGGAACCTTCCTCCGTCTCCCACAGTCGCTTCCCTTTATCTTTGATCAAATAACCCTGGTCGGAGCATGCCTTCGAGCTGGAGCTTTACCCCGCTGGTCGAGTCGCTTGTGGAGATACCTCAACTCACCTTCATCCAGCCTCGTCGGAGCTATCCGAGGTCACCACCACCTTTTGGAGATCCGACCGGTGGATGCTCCATCCGACCCTACCACCCGACGCGGAGGAACGTCGCGAGTCGAGCCCTGCTCCCTGATCGTTCATCGGACGCTCAGAGTACTGCCGGTTCTCCAGCGAACCTCGCCCAGACGGAGTTCATCTAGGACCGTCCTCAGCCGTCAGATCTTCCCTCTTCGCCAGTTCTGATCTGAGCCATCCATCTCCTGCACCTGACAGGACGTTAGATCTGACATCTAACGGCCCCGTACGCTCCACGTTTGCCCCCTTCGCTAGGCCATTGAATCCGCTAGGTGGCAGTGCCAGAGCCACTCATCTCTAGCCAACCGGAGCATGCCACATGTCACCCCACGTGACCCGTATGCCCCGCCTGGGTAATTTTCTCCTATGCCCATGTATTTATTTTATTTGTCATTTAGTCTGTAAAATAAAAGTAGCATAGTGGACCATTTTGCATCTGTGCCATTGCAGTGTTTCTTATTTACAGTTTAGTCCTCCTTGTACGGTAGCACGTGCATCGTCACATGTATTTTTGTGATATTTACATGGTTAGCCTTGGATTTAATGAATGTTATGTTTTGATAATATAGTTTCTCTATTTACATCCATGCCCCTGTGAGTGTTGAGTTTCGACAAGTGCTTGAATTAATGGAAAATTGTAGTAGCCCCCCTATACTTTTTGTGTGTTTTATTATTTACCCCTGAAACTTATTTTCTTCGCATCTAGGCCCCTGTGTGCTGTGTGTCTTTGATTGGCTTGAATAAATAGCACATTTCGTCCAAACTTCATGAAATTTGGACAAATGGCTCCTGCCATAGTGTAAAAATTTCTATGAATTTTTGGGCTCTTTTTGTTTTCATTTGATATTTTTAATAATTCAAAAACCTTAAAATTTGCTTCTATCCAATTTTAAAAATCAACTATAAATAATAAAAATCCTCTATAAAATCTAAAAAAAATCATTGTCTACTTGTTAAAATTATTATGGGAATTTTATAGGGTATTTAATTATTTTTAAATAGCCTTTAGATTCTGGCTGCACATTGGTTTGCATTTTTAGCCTTGTTTCATTTTTAGAAAATTTACTAAAAATCAGAAAAATCCAAGAAAAATACCAAAACACTTGAATATTCATAAAAACCAAAAACGTTTTTATTTTGATTTTCTGGCCATTTTTGTTGTGTCAAATAATTGTGTGATTGTGCCCTTTTATTTCCTTTACACCTTTTTCTTAATTTAAAAATTACAAAAAAATTGAAAAACCAAAAATCCACCAAAAATAGTTTATTTCTTCTTATTATTGAGTCCAGACTACTTTGTAGGTTTACCATATCGTGCTCCTTGTGTTCGACCCTGGTAGCTATACCAGGTAAAATAAAATAGCGAGACCGCTATTTTTGTGCTTGATTTGATTTGCTTGTTTGATTTTTTTGATTAGTGGTCTTTGTTTTCTTGATTGACTTAGCCTCGCGGTTCGGTTCGCAATGACCTTATTTATAACTTAACTCGATCGCGGGAAATCGAGTCATCAGAAATCGATCCCACGCCTCATGGAACTGCTCATGGGGGATCATCGTGAAGTTGTTGATCAGAGCTCTCGTTGCGTTGGTACGACAAAGTGGATAGTACTTGTTCAAGTACTCGGTCCGGAGCTGCTCCCAAGTAGTCACATATCTCCCTAAATGTTGCAGCCAATAGACTGCTCTTTTGACGAGGGAGAATGGAAACACTATCATCTTGATAGTGTCATCATCCACGAATCTATCGTGGACGATGCTGTAGATCCTCTCAAACTCTTGTAAATGCATATGCGGCTCCTCGATGGCTAGCCCATGGAACTTGGGAAGTAACTGGATCATCTGGGAGCTGAGCTTGAAGTCACCCAAAATCTCTGGGAGCAAGATCCAACAATGGGTGAGGATTGCACCAGGGTTGTGCAACTGCCTCATCGGTCATGGTTGTCTGACTGGCTCAGGCTGATCCTCCGGGTGTCTGTCTGCTCCTCCTTCAAGTGTTGTTATGTCTCCACCTCCTGCTCATTGCGGCTCCTCTCTGTCAGCTCACATCTGTGCTAACTCTCGGCGCACCTCTGCCATAAAGGCTCCTTGATCTCTAATCTGTCTCTACATCATCTCTAGGGAGGCTAGAAGTGTGTTGTTGATGGTGCCCAGATCTAGAACATATGTAGAACCCCGAGTTGTCCATCGGTGCGCTCCTCACTGCTGGTCATCTTGTGGGTCTCTGCAAAGGCAAAAGACCCCAACTCAAGTGCCGTCAAATGAACAAATAGCTGTGTCGGTCTCTACTCGGGCACCTCAAGACTGGTGGAAGAAGGGTGATCGAGGGGAACAGGGTGGTAGTGAACTCATGTTTGGAGATCGGGTCTAGGCTCTCCGAAACCTCCCTAGATGAATGAGGCAGAGTGCTTGAGAGAGGGTCTACCAAAGGTCTAAGGGATCTCCAGCCCATCATCGTGATGTAGGAATAGTGCGGAAGAGATCTGGAATGCAAACAAGATTAGTAGTCCAAACCCCTAATTCACCTACTCAACACGAGAGCTGATGACCGTAAAGGATCGGTCGATTATCTTGTCAATTTTATTTTAGGTGATAAATCAGTATTGCAGAGCGATTAAGCAAGATGGTAGGAACTCGATGCTCCCAAGAGACTGGCCCAATCTCAAAGCTAGTTCTTTTACAATTAGTATGAATTGCAGACTGTTTACCGGCTACTTGATAAATTCAATTTGTTATGGACGTCACAGTCCGCTTTACACGTTACCAGAGAGATTCTCATAGGAAAACGACTAACCCCAAGACTAGTAGTCTAACGGAAGTTCAGGTGTGGCTCTATCCTAGTGTGTGGGTCACTCTCTCGCTCAAGAAAACCAACCAATGAGGGGGTGACTCTACCCAAAACAAATATTTTTAAGTGAGGTGGGTTTTAGGGTCAAGTTTGCTTAAAAAGTTCCAATTTAATGAATTTCACTTTTTTATGTTTTTTTCAAAATCAAACAAATCCTAACGAACTTTTCGATCTCCTGATTTATTTTAAGTCCAAAAACAGGTGAGAAGTCGAAAAGGTCGATGCACAATCAAACACTATGATGCATGTAAAGTAAGAGATACGTACCTGACTCTAGCATTCAACATGCAGGGTGATCCTTGTATAAATTAAAAGACTGAATTAAAATTAATCTAAATGATGCACGAAGAAAATAGCCTTAAGACGAGCAATTTCTAAAGGGCGTGAAGAACTCTAGTTAACTGATCAGAGAGAGAGGCCTGAGTCCGGTCTCTGATGCCAATCGGTGTCCACCACAGCCGATCTTGCCAATGTTGTATATGACCTCTAGCGGCACATGGCCTCTCACCCGATCAAGCTAACTTTTTATTGTTTATTTTTAATAATGTCCAATTAGGAACTATAGGTGCAAGCAGTCTATTAGGGATTGTGCCTTATGTTATTTACGTCACAATCAAGAAAATCCTAAGTCTAGGGGCCAAATTCTGTGGGAATCAAATAGAAATAATGCAATAAAACAAAATCGATGAAAAACTCGATGAGGTCCTTCGAGTACATCGGTGCTCGACAAAACAGACCACGATATAAGAGAAGAGTAAAGAAGTGTCCAGAGTTAGTATCCAAAATTATTACAACAATAAATGCTAAGTCTGCTGAAATGAAAAATTACTCTCGTGCTACTTTAGAACTACTCTAAAGGCTATAACCGATTCCTTCTCTTTTCATGCTTCTCCTCGGGTACAGGTCTCCTCGAAAGCATCCTCGGACGGTTCCTCGCACGAAAAGCTGAACAGAAATGGGTTAGAAACAATTATAATAAATAGAGATAAAAATAAACAAAAAGGCTGAAAAGCGACTACTAAGCCATGCTCCCCGGCAACGTCGCCATTCGGATGAGAGACAAGCCGACTAGGGTTAAGTATCAATGTGGATCAAGGTCATTGCCACCCTAATCGATGAGTCGGACTCAACAAGAAAAATCAAGAACCACTCAAATCAAACAATCAAAGCACAAAATCAATGTTAGCGGTCTCTGCTATTTAATTTAAGCTGTTATAATGACCATGGTCGAACTCAATGAGCATAGGAAATCCTTCGAAGTAGTCAGCTTTCAGGAAACAAGATGAATATTTTTATTTATTTTTAAATTTTGAAAATTTTAAATTTTAAAATAAGGGAATAAAAGCTAACAAACAAGAAAACAAGGCTCAAAACAAGATTTTGAAATATTCAGTTAAGGTTAAAAATACTCAAAAATTAGGAAAAAAATAGTTTGTATCTTTCAAATATTCAAGTATTTTGATAATTTTTTAGGGTTTTTCTAATTTTTATGGAATATTATAAAAATCAAATAAATGCTAAAAGGGAAAACAATGTACATCCTGGACTAAAAGGCAAATTCAAAATACTTAAAGTGCTCTAATGCCACAATCGTGGTTTTTATATAAAACTAAATAAAAAGATCTACAAACAGGGACTGAAATTGTATTTTTTTTAAAATTTTCTAGATTTTTTTACTTTTATAAGTTGTTTGGAGTTTTTAGTTTTTTAGGGTTTTTATAAGAGTTTTTAAAACAAAATGCTAATGGAGGTTAAACACATGAAAGTAAATACCCACGAATGTTTTTAGAATTTTTAGCACAGTTTTTATAATTTTTAGTTTTTTTTTAAAAATAGATAGAACAGTTTTTCTGGGTTTTTTATTTTTATAAAATAAAATACTCAACAAAATTAATCCCAAAAATCACCATAAATAATACATGATAGTAGGATCTTACAAAATTTTTTGTGTATTTTTTGGATTTAATTTGATAATTATTGAATTAAAAACAAGTCTCACAGTGCACAGGGAACTAATTACAATTAAACTAAAGTTCACAGACCAAATAATAACACATATAAAAAGCTCGGGCCAAAGACGCAAAAAGCCCAAGGTACACATGCGCAACAAGTGAATACGCCTAACAGGGGTGTAAATGCATATATTGGAAAATATTCATTCAGAATGTAACATTCATGAAGTTCAGAATAAAGCATGCAAAAACACCATATAAGCACGTGGGATAGCACGTAACTTCAGCTCAACTGGACTAAAATGCAAATACTAAAACTAGAAAGGGTCCACAAGCAAAATAACCAAACTACAACTTTATTTACAGAACTAAATAGTAAAACATAAAAGTGTTGGGTGAAAGATGCAAAGTACCCTGAGGCACATAAGGAGTGCCGAGTGGCACGTGGCGAGCTCTGGTGGAGGCACGAACGTACGGTGCAGATCGACTGGTGGCATAAGATCTGATGCTCTACGGAATGTCAGCTACATGTGGTGTAGATCATTCAGGAAGCGCCCGATCCAATGGCTCAAAAGTTGATCTGGTCGATGGCTCTAATGTAATCTGGCAGGAGTGAAGCTCATCCAACGGTGGAGAGCCGGCTTGCAAGAACAGGGGCCCCGACGACTTTCACCTAAGCCTCGGATGGAATCCAAAGCTTCGATGAATGATCTGAGGGCTCAGGCAGTATCGCGGAGGCGGTCCGCATTGAATGAGAGGCTTCGATGGAGGAGCTAATGGTTGGATGGGTGTGACGGTGAGAGGACCCTATAGCTGCTCCACTGAAGCACCCGAGGGCTCAAAATGGATTCCTCGTGGACCTTAGGACCTGTAAATGTTAGAGTGACACAGGGGCGTAGATCCAGTTGATTTTATTGCAGCTAAAATTGAGGGAAGCGTAGGGGAATGGAGCTTTACTCCCAGCAGAGGTGAAGGAAGGGTGTCGTGACACTAGTCTTGACCTGAGGGTCGAAGCTAAGGAGGATCAGACTATGCACGAAGATGACTTGAGAAGCTAGGCGTCGATTGAAATGGATAAAGGTGGGTAATGAGGCTCCGAGTAGCTGGTCAGAGCAGATGGTTGTGCAGCTGAGGAAGATGACAAGATTGATTCGAAAGTAAAAATGCGGAAGATGGGATAGGTACCTGAAGGTGCTGACGAACTCAGCAAGGTCAGGCGGAGCTGGGAGATGGGGTCGTGTCCTCGACCGTGTTGTGGTAGGCATGGAAGCTGGACGCGGTGGAGGGCTACGGCCATGTAGCTGAGCTACGGGTACACACCACCAAACCTTGATCCAACGACACCCTCCGATTGATGTCACTCCACTGAAGACACCGAGGGACCAGAGAAGGGGCGAGGCACGAGCTACCGAGCCATGGAGGTGGAAGAAGATATTATATAGGATGCCTATGGGTCTAGAAGAATCGGAAAAGGAGCGTGACCCTAAGGCGATCCGATCCTCCCCAGGGATCCGCGAGAATCACGGATCCTAGGAGAGGAATCGAGCGGTGGAATCGAGGAGAAAGAAGGCCTGACCCGATCAGGAAAAATAGGAGAAGAATCTTCGACGGGAAGAGAATCGAGTCAGGTCAGCTTGGGAGGAGACGTTGACCTGGGTCAACATTCTGACATGGCCCGATCAGAAGGGGCCTGGAATAGGACAAAACACACTATAGGATAAAATAGAAGATAAAAATGAAGATAATTACATTAAAAAAATAAATGAATTTAAATGAAAAAATGAATAAAATGAAAAATGTTTATTATTTTTTCAAGGAATTTTCTATGGTTTAATTATTTTTTATGAGAGATAAATTAGTGTGTGTATAATATATATTGTTATCTATAGGTATAATATACCTGTGTATTATTTACAAATATTTTTATTTTGTTATTTTTACACAAATACCCCAATTTTATATTTTATTAATTTTCAATATTACTTTTAGGAGAACAAAAGAATTTTTGTTTTATTTTTATGGATTATTTACATGTATAGAATAAATAGTGGATGTTGTATATATACATGTGTTCTGTACAATGAGGGAGGAATTATTATCTTATTTGATTTGATTTCTCTGATTTTTATTTTCTTTTTATATTATTATTAGAAATATATATAAGGAGGTAAAAATAATGATTTATTTTTATTTTGTCAAAAATAATTATTTATATACATAGTTGATATCTACAAAATAAAGTAGACCCTATCTCTCTGTACTTATTTTATTTTGCGATCAGGTCAAGGCTTGACCTTCTCTTGGGGTTGTGTCACTTTGTATTTATTCTAGATACCTCCTTCCTTTTTATTTTCCTTTATTCTTTTATTTTTGCACAGATACATGCTAATTATGCAAATTTAACATATGCATGCAATTTCCTATGTTATTGTATTTACAGATATTTACATGTTTTTTTGCTAAGATAAAGAGCTAAAATAAAAGAATAAAGAGTGAGAATCAATGATTCATCAGTCTCTTTCATAGTTTTATCATGAAATTTGTCATTCGATAATTGGGGAGTTGATATCGATCATATACTTTCCAAAATCATATATCATACTTACAAATTATGTCATGCTTCCAAAGAAAGATGACCATCGATGGAATTTTATTGGTCCCAATATCTCATAAGTGAGATTGTGTCTTCCGGTTTAGTAGTGAACTTGTATGATTCCTTTGAGAGATCGTATTACTTGTATGCCCTTATATGCACACCATCTCGCTGGTGTATAGACCTTGATTAGGTCATCAACCTAATGGTCTGGTGGAATTATCAAAGAGAGAAATCAAGATGATCCTGTAGAAGCTTGTGATGTTGGATAGAAAGAATTGGTCCCAACTCTTGGACACAATCTTGTGGGCATATATAACCGCTTACAAGTATTC
This sequence comes from Ottelia alismoides, assembly GCA_037367405.1. NCBI lineage: Eukaryota > Viridiplantae > Streptophyta > Magnoliopsida > Alismatales > Hydrocharitaceae > Ottelia > Ottelia alismoides. Next base: position 631,331 of record JAZKJV010004928.1, on the reverse strand, counting down.
TTTGGGCATGTCCTCCTACCATCTTGTTTATGGAAAGCCATGCCATCTACCCGTGGAACTGATCCACAAATCATTATGGGCAACCAATATCTGCAACCTGGACTCACGAAAAGGTGGTCAGAAAAGAAAAGAGGATCTGAACAAGCTCTTGGAATTCCGAGACTATGCTTGTGATAACATATTGATCTATAGGAGAAGGTTAAACGCTGGCATGATCGGCACATCAGATGAAAGACCTTCGAGACTGGACGTAAAGGGTGGCTATTTGATGCAAAATTGGAGATATTCCAGGGCAAATTAAAGAGTAAATGGACCGGACCATTCACAGCGCAAGAAGTACGTGACAACGAAACCATTATGATATCAGATTTGTCACCTGATGCATAACCATTCATCATCAACAGTCAGTTACAAGAGCCTTACCTTGAGTTTGAAGCTTTCTTGGTTGTTGTCGATTCAATCCAAGTGATATGCAATGAAGAATCGTCCACAACCTCAACAACATTGAAAGATTTAGATAATGTTCCTCAAAAGCTCTTCCATTAGTTATTTCTTTTCTTCTTTTCTATTTCTCAGTTGTATGTTCTATTTTCTGATTTGTTTTCCTCACTCATTGCTTCTATACTTAGGATATGCTTCATCTCAAGTATAGGGTAAATGAGTGACTTCATATCTTCATTCTTTATCCCATTACATGTCTCCTCTTTTGTTGATACGCATGTCTATACTTAGGGATATTTTACCCCAAGTATAGTGGGAGACATAATGAATCGTTGATGTTGTTCATTCCCACCCTCAACCCTCTCTGGATGTAGATACATTCTGCTATATTTAGGATTATTTGATCATAAGTATAGGGGGATGGTCGATTTCACATTCATTCTTTCTCTATTCTTTAGTCGTCGTAGTATAGGCTACTATGTACTCAGTATGAGTATGAGTTTTTTCTCTTCGATCTATGAGGACATAGCTCAAGCTAAGTATAGGGGATCGTATATATTTTGTATATACTTTAGCCATAACTCATACTTTCGTATTTTCAATAAGTGTGGCTAAATTACAACTAATTAAGTGTAAAGAACATACCAAAATAAAATTCATTAAAATTCTCTGTATATACCGATTAATAAATTAGGTAAAAATATCTCGCAAAATTTTTGAAAAATGGTTTGGAAAAATTCTTTTAAAATTCTTTAGAAAATTGTTTAGAAAATGTTTTGTAAAATATTTTCAACCATTGTAAAAATATATTATTTGTAAAAATTTCTTTTCTTTGTTTGAAATAAAATGTTTTGAAAATCTATTTGCAAATGATTGGAAAATGGTTGCAAAAATTGTTTGAAAAATCTATACATACTGTTTGAAAAATCTTTGCAAAATGATTTTCAAATTTTGTAAAATGTTTGTAAAAAGTATTTGTCAATTTAGTTTTCAAAATATTTACAAAAATATTTTCAAATTATTTTGAGAGACATGTACATAATTCGAACAAATAAAGGTTCTTTACAAACCTAATATATACAATACTGTAAATTCCTACAACACGACCCTTGTAAACAAAAAGATGCACGCCCCTGTAAATATCTACACATACTCCCTTTTTGTTCCAATAATCTTTTGTTTTTGAAAAATTCCTAAAATTTTGTAAAATCCAAAATCCCAATAGTATTTACAAAAAAAATTCAAAAATTGCATAAAAATCTGCAAAACCTTTTCAAAATCCATAAAAAGATCAAAACTAGAAATTTACATCACAAAGCATTTTTCTTGCATTGTACATAACATTCGTATTTTTCTGAATAACTTAGAAAATTGAACTATTCCAAATACAATATGAAGATTGGAACTTGGAATAGACCTTAATACATTTAATTTCAAAGGAACCAATTGAGAGTGGAAGTGGAAATATTTCATGTCGCCTTGACTTAATTCTTTAGGTTCTATAAGACTATGTTCATTAGTCAATTCAACGTGCTTAAATAGAATCCTTCATACCATCCGTACGACTCTTGAGGCAGTGACTTGACAGGAAACCCCACACCTAGCACTTAGCTAAACTCAAATGGACTATTGAAAAATCTTGGAGTCCAAGTCGGGATGATGCAAGGCTGCTTCATCAAGGGTGACTCAAGAACCATTCTTGGGGATTGCCGACACTGGTACTCTAACCAACTTCTTTCGGTAAAAATGATATATAAAGACTGGAGATGGATTGAGACAATCCTTCAAATGAGGAATGGTCTATCGGCGTAACTTTTTCCAAGACCCTAAAAAATGGGTGGAAAAAAAGATGCTATATCTACCGAGGCATAAACAAGAATTCAGAAGTTGTATAAATTCAAAGAAAATATTCAAAGAAGCCTATACCAAAAAGTCCACAAAATTTGGGCTTCAAAAATGCGTAATCTCAATCCGAAAAATCCTCATGCTATGCAAATGCTATGCAGAAAATGCAGGAAATATTTTTGTTATGCAATTTTTTAAAGATTTTGAATTTTTATGGATTTTTAAAAAGGATGATGCATATGCATTTTTCTGTATTTTTTTAAAAATATTTTTCAAATGTTTTTGGTATTTTAATTTTGCAAATGTTTTTGAGATTTTTGAAAACAAAAGATTTCAGATAAAAGGTACAAATATTTACACATGGATGCATCTTATATTTACAAGAAGTGGATTTTAAGAATTTACAAGGGTAATTGCTCAATTTTATAAGTATATAAATATTTTAACAAAGAATTTTAAGGATGTATATATTCCTCAAACTTAGTTGAAAAAGGGTTTTCACATAATTTTTGAAAACTATAGTCCAAAATATTTTTTTATAAAAAAATTACAAACATCTACATACATTTGAAAATCATTTTGCAAAGGTTTTTCAAATAGTATATGTAGATTTTCAAAATATTTTTGCAACTATTTTCCAAACATTTGCAAATAGTTTTTCAAACATTTTTATTTCACACACAGAAAATAAATGTTCAAAATAAAATATTTTCACAAAGTTTGAAAATATTGAACAAAACATTTTCCAAATAGTTTTCAAAAGATTTTACAAATAGATTTCAAACTATTTTCAAACATTTTACAAAAAACATTTTCACTTAATTTATTAACCAGTAAATACAAAAAGAATTTGAGGAATAATAACATCTTATAATTAGGTATTTTTAATAAATTTACTAGTATTTTTTGCCATATTATTAATAAAAATACGAAAGTACGAGTTATGACTAAAATATATATGTAGTATATATGACCCCCCTATACATAGCTTGAGCTATGTTCTCATAGATCAGAGAGAAAAAAGAAGACATAACTCGTACTGAGTATAGAAAAGTCTAAAGAATAAAGAACGAATGAAGAAATGAATGAACGAATAGGAAGTTGACCATCCTCCTATACTCAGGATCAAATAATCCTAAATATAGCAGACTGTACACAAAGCAGGGAGGGTCAAGGGTGGGAATGAACAGATCGTACTCAGACTGTCTCCCCTATACTTAGGGTGAGATATCCCTAAGTATAGACAAGAAGAGGAGACAATGGAGAGGATCAAAGAATGAAAGAACTCGCGGTGCACACCCCCCTATACTTAGGACAAAGTACGCCCTAAGTATAGAAGATTGTCAACAAGGGGCGACACCTTTTTGGTACAAAAAGAAAATAGAAGAGGAAAAGAAGAAAAGAGATCTGAATATGGAAGAAGAGATCAGAGGATGTACGGATCACTCCCCCTATACTCAGGGTAAAAGAAGTCATAAGTATAGACAACAACAGGAGTAATAAAACAGAACGACGACTGAACACTCGGCTCGTCCACCCCCCTATACTTAGGACAAAGTACGTCCTAAGCAAGGCACACATGAGAATGTGGTGGATGAGCAAAATAGGAGAGGGACGGATATCAAATATACAAGAGAGATGGATGTACATAGGATAAAGAAGGTAGAAAGCGAACCTTCTTGCAGGATCGCTGAGGAATAGATCTGGTATGGTGCAGGTCGACATCGGGGTCCTCAGATGACACAAACCGATCAGGGTCGATAGGGTATGATCCTCAGTGGTCCTTGGATGTAAAGGCACAGACGGGTGAGTGGAAGTAGTACGACTAGGTCTGGCCTTAGATGTCTCATTGATATCGAAGTGAAAGGGGACGAACTCATCATCATCGGAAGAAGTAAGGTCAGTGTCGTCCTGCGAGGTCTCGTCTAGGTCAAAACCAAAAGGAACGAACTCATCAGTGGAAGTAGTCGAACTATGTCCGTCCTCTACAATCTCAACCGGATCATCTTTCTCATTAAAAGGTCTGAATTCTCGAATAAAAGCAACCATATCAAATTCGGCCTTGGTCTCATCTGAATCTAAATGAATAGGAGCAGACTCATCAATTAAAGTAGTCGAGTCATGTTCGTCCTGTCTAGTCTCTAAATCTGCCCTCCGCTCAATGGTGTCAGTCTTGTAAATCTTGCGGATGTCATCAATGCATCGCCTATCAAAGGAAGCAGAAACTCCAAGGTCTATGCTTTCCGAGTCTTCCTCCTTGGAGAAGAATTTTCGGGTCTCATCATCGGTTATAAAGAAAGTCTCTCTAATATCCGCATAAAGATCATAGGCCTCGGGGTCGGCTAAGATCGGTAAAATCACATCAGGTGCAGGTCTCTGATCGGAAGTGGGTGCAGTGATGACCACTTCTCTTTCATCAGCAAAACGGAAGCATATCTCTCCTGATCCGTAGTCAATAACGACCCTCGCAGAGGCGAGGAATGGTCTAACTAGGATGATTGGAGAGTGCTCCCTTGTGGAGGTCTCAATGGGAAATATGACAAAGTCTACATTGTACCTAGTGCCCTAAATCGAGATAACGGAGTTTTCAAGGATACCCTTCGGTCTCTTAATAGATACATTAGCAAATTGAATGATCATCCTGGACTTGTTGAGAGGCCCTAAGTGAAGAGACTGTACCAACGACAAGGATGATATGCTAATCGAAGCACCGCTGTCTAGGAGAGTGTGATCACATGTATGGTCAGAAATGGTGCAGCTAATGAAAGGTGTGGTTGTGTTCTTCTGAGAAATGGGACAGTATGTGATGGTGTGGGCAGTGGCCATAGTCAGAATATGACTCTCAGATCTGCTCCTCCGCTTTCTCTTCTTATGATGAGGAGCAGATAATTGGTTTATGGCCTGGCAAAGTCAGGCATCAATGATCTCATGAATAGTGGCCACCACTTCAGGTTCAGTTAATATATTTTTAAATTTTTGGACCTTCTCCATACAAGGAAGGAGATCAGAATCAGCATATATACAAGGAATGCCAAGACTAGTCTGTACAGTGGCATCCTCAGGGTCAAAGGTGGGACAGGGTGTGAATGGATGTGTGGTCAAAGGATTTGAAAAGTGGGCACTCTCCTCACAGTCTGACTCTACCAAAGGTCTCCTAAACTCTTTTTGGATTTTTTTTAAATTTTTTCATTTTTTTGTATTTTTGGTAATTGCAAGCTCTCTTGGAAATCCTCGAATGAACCCATATCATCAAATGGTGGAATATCCTGGTCGCTCTTATTTATACTAGTAAGGTTGTCAAACCTCTGCCTCATATGATCCATCATTTTGGTCAAGTGCTCAAGGGGGGACTCCATGAATGGTGACTCCAACAGCTCAGTCTCGAGTGGATGTGAAGGTGGAAGATACGAAGGTGGAGGTGGGTGTCGTTAGAAGTCCGAGTCCTGATACTGTGGTTGACGAGGATATGTACAAAAATCAGAGAAAATAGGAGGAGGGTCCTCCTGATAAAAGGCAGGTGGACCGATTGGAGTGAACGAGGGATCCACAAAGTCCGGATAAAATACGCTCCAGGGGTCCATCTCGAAAACAAAAGGAAAGGATAGTCGGGAGAGCACGAAGGTCAAATTAAGAGAAGTGAAGAACAAGGCGCAACTGAGCAGAAGTGATCTAGATGCACACAAGCAAACACAAGCAAACACACACAAAACGGAACCCTCAATTTACCTACTCAACTCGTGAAGATTGCAAATGCGGTCTTTTTATCTTATCTTTTTTAGAGTTTGGTGAGAAGTCAAAAAGTTGCGCAAACACTTAGGGGATTGTAGGATTGGGTACTAATCCTTAGTTTTTGCGTGAGCAAGTAAGAGCGAAGACAATGAGGGGATTACTCGCACCAAGACAAAATTTTTCTTTTTGAGTTTATTTTAGGGTCGAGTAGTGTTAGCAATCCTAATTTTATTTGTTATCACTTTTTGTTGGATTTTTTAGTGATAAATGCACACGCCTAACGAGGAATCAATTTTATGTAGAACCTAGGTCGGCAAAACCAGAGGTAGAGAAGCGAAAAAGCAATGCAAGAGGCAAACGATGATGAATGCTAAAGCGTAAATGCTCACCTTGCCTCCAGCACTCTACATACAAGGATGCTCAAACTATATGCAGATGTAAGACGATAAAATTGCCCTAGTGTTGAGAAACTGCTAATAGCGTGAAGCACAATTTTCAAAATTTGTCTAGATCCAAATGTAGACTATAGGCACAGGCAAATATACTTAGATGTTTGGACCTAATACTACGTCAAGCAGCTCCTAAAACTAAGGGCTCAATCACACAAATAAAGAAAACAAAATCGGAAAACAAAGGGAAAAAAAGGCGATAAAAACAGCGACAAAATCGACGAAGCCCCCAAGGTAACAATCCCTCCGGTACTGGACTCCGTAAAGTGTGGTAGAGTCCTGAGAGTCCTGTTTAAGTTATTACAATAAATGTCTCTCTCTCACTTCAAATTACAAAAATAAATATAATAAAATAAAATGCTCAAAATACGACTGTCTTCTCAAAGTCCTCCAAGCCTCCTTTGATGCTAGGTCAGATGCTCACACCGCCTTCACGTGGGTGTGTAGGCACCTAGGGTGAAGCGCCTCCCTCGATCCGTGGTTCCTCGCACAAAGTCAACAAGAGAGGGTGATTACACGAGCAAATAATTATATCAAATAAATAAAGCCGCAAAAATACACAAATAATCACAAGCACAAATAATCCCAATCGCACAAATTATCCCAATCTAGCATTGTTGCTCCCCGACAATGGTGCTATTTGATAATCGAGATTCAGTGTGGGTCTATGTGTTATTTTTTGTGTGTTTTTAATTTTTATATTTTTTTAATTTTAATTTTTATATTCTTATATTTTGATTTTACTTTTCTAATTTTGTATTTTCTTTTATATTTTACATTTTTTATTTTTTTCTTTTAAAATATAAAATAAGATACATAAAATAAAGAAAAGAGAGAGATAATGTATATATAAAAATGGGTAAAAATAAGAAAAATATAGGAAATAAAATCTTTTTATGATTTTCATATTTTTCTAATGTTTTTTTTTATTTTTCTATATTTTTGCTAATTTTTTTGATATTTTTAGAGTAAAAAATACTCAAAATAGGGAATAAAATATAATTCTGAAATTAAATTGGAGATAAAAAATATCAAACAATAATTAAAATTCTCCAAATTAATTTTAAAATAAAGAAAATAAAATAGAGAAATTTTAGAGATAGAAAATAGATTTTTAGGATTTTTTTAAGAATTTTTGATATTTTTTATAAAAAATTTAGGGGTTTTGCAATTTTTAGGAGTATTCTTTTATATTTTTTAGTGATTTTGGTTTAAAGGTTAAAATGCATAAATAAACAAAATATTTTTGGGGGGAATTTTTTAAATAGTTTTTATAATTTTTATGAATTTTATAATGCAAACATGGATGAAAATGACATTTTTTGATTTTTTGTTTATTTTAAAAAGGCTCAAAAATGAAAAATAAAAATATTTCTTGATTGTGTAATGAAATAGGAACTTAAATATATTTTTTGAGTTTTTTTTCTAATTTTATAGATGCATGAAATAATTAAAACAAACAAAGAGAAAATACACACTAGTAGGGGTATTTTTTTAATTATGCAAAAGTTCAGGGGCCAACGTGAAATTTTTTTTAGAATATATATAAAGCAATAAAAAACTTTGCGTACCAATCAGAAATAACCAAAAGCCCAGGGGTGTCCCTGCAAAATTCCCAAAATCGCACGCGATAGATTCGCGACTAGCAGGGACCTGAATGTAATTTTCAAAAAGCTAGGGTCTAAAATGCAATTTGAAGAAAAATAATATAACTACACTAAATATTTTCTGGACTTTTTTGAAATACAGAAATGCCCAAGGTCCCTAGTGCAAAATGTCATCCCTCACATGCACTTGTCACGTGAGGTGACGTGACCAGGGATAAAAATGCAAATATGGAAAATACGAGGTCTTTTTTGCAAATTATACAAAAATTAAATAACTCCAAATGAATGATTTAATACGATTTACTAAATACAAAAATAAGCGAGGGCAGAGTTGCAAAAAGCCCACCCAGTAGCGGATCTGACGGCTGATCTGCGACTACTTGCCATGTGTCGACGATCTGATGGCCGATGACGATTCGATTGATGACGACCCATATTAGATCATGGCTGAAGATCGGATGGTTGCGGCATAGCAAGATCCAACAGCAGTTGCGAGTCTAGAAGATCAGGCCTTGATCGAACGACAGCGAAGGGCAGAGGAAGAACTGGGAAGAAACCCCGACAAGGAAAGCTTTCATGAGCTCGTTCTACGTCCTCTGGTGGTCTGGAGAGCTCCAAAATGACCGAACGTCTTCCTACAGGTCTGCTCCAGGTGCTGAGGCCCTCTAAATGAACGGGGATGCATCGTAGCACGAGCATGAAGGCGGCGGAGCAAAGCCCCTCCAGGTGTCTCCGGCAAAAGGCAAAATGGCTCCCAAGTTCTTTATACGTTCCTGACCTGCAAGGAAGAGAGTGAAAGGGACGAGGGCAAGTTGCCTCGACCCCACAGATGGGTGGAAATGGGCCGGGGATGCGGAAAAGAAGCTCACTGGAGCAAGCTCCGGCGAGGTGGTCGGTGAAGGTGGTTGGATGGGTTTCAATCGAAAAGGAGGGTACAGATCTAATATTATGACTAAGGGGAATCTAAAAATGCAAGAAAAGCAAAGGGAAAAAGAACCTCAAAGTAAGGTAGGCCTGAGATGAGTACCTCAACGACCTATGGTCGGAGATAGGGTGGAGCCACTCCTCGGCCCTCACCTGAGCTCCGCTCGCAAGCTGGAGGAGGCCTCTCACACCTCCGGTCTGGAGCACGGTGAAAGGAAGACCATGGCAAGGTCAAAGACGGTTCAAATCTGAGATGGAAGAGATGGGAGGTCTTATGTACAATGACTCTAGAGCTCCAAAGATAGAGGTGTAGCAGCCGATGGAGTGATTCGCGGCCCAAGGAGAGATGCCGGCGTGCATCCTCGATAATAGGGGAACAAAAGTAAAGAAGGGTGCGGGGCTATTTGGTGAAAGGAACACCCTCGAATAAATGGCCGAAGAAGGGTCAAAACATCAGTTCTGATAAGGGCCAAACCTCGGTCAGAGAGTTGACCGAGGTCAACCAAAGGAAGAATCTGGTGGGTCCACGTGGACCAATCAGAAAAACATTGGCAAAAAGAATTGGAAATTAGATAAAAATAATAAATAAATCTATTAATTTTAGGTTAAAAATATTTATTATTTTTTTGAAGTATTTTATTATGATTTTTATTTATTTTTTCGAGGTTTAAAATTACGAGTTTCCTCTTATGGGCTATATATACAGGTATAATTATCTATGTATTTTAATATTTTATTTTATTTTGTATTTTTAATTTATTATTTTTTCTATTATTTTATATATTTACAACTTATTTTTATACACTTAAATATATTTTTATTTTATTTTTCTGATGTATTTTTTACAATTAAATAAATAGAAGTATTAGATATATAGGTATACTTATTGATATTATACTTATGTATTTTATACAAGTATTTTATTTTTGTATTTTCTTTATGTTTTCATTCCTATTTTAATATGCATATAAATTATAAATAATATTTATAAAATTATAAAAATATAAAATTATAAAAATAATGAATAATAAATAAAATGAATATTTTAATCAGTACAAGTATACAATAGGGTTCCAAAACTCAACTTTTAAACCGTAACTCCAAAAAAATATGAAACCACCTTCATTAAATAGATTATTAAAAATTATATACAATTAAAGGTGATTTTGATACATTCGAGTTTTTATTTGAGAAATACAGGTCTGGGAAGTTGGAGTTTTGGAATTTTATTCAGACCATAACTTTTTATCTATACATTATTTTTGTATGAAATTAATTTTGTATTTTTGTATATTTAATTATCTACAACTTTCATGTGCAAAGTTTCTTTATGTGAAGTATAAAAAGTAGAACTAGAAATAGGTCTGAAAATGAATAAAGAATGGATAAAATCAAAGGGAATTTTATTGGATTTTGGCCCTTATCTCCTCCTACTTTATTCTCTATCGACCTAGTCATCGAGATGCCTAGGGCTCGGGGTTTCAGGTCATAAAATATTTGCAATATTTTATTCTTTTTCTTTTATTTATTCTATAAATTAGGCTTTAAAAATAGTGTTTTACACAGTATTTACACAAATATGCATGAGTGATAAAATGCCTAAATTAAACATATTTACACGCATTTACTAGGGTTTTTAAGGCCAAAATGATAGAATAAAGATGATGAAACGGAGATTCATCAATCATGGAGTAAAAAATCGAAGAGGGGGTTAGCAATTCTGATAGTTCTACGACCTGGGTCTGACAGTTGACCCAAGTCAACAGTCGGAGCCCTCCTATTATTCCAGATGGGCCATTACAAGACAAAACTGGCTAAAATAATAAAAATAAAATATTAAATGAAATTATTATATAAAATGTATAAAATAAAATATTTTTATTATTTTATTTAGTATTTAATATGATTTTTATTTTTTATGACTTTACTTATTACAAGTTACTTTTTACAAGTGTATTTATATGTATATTGACCTATGGGTATTTTATTTTGTATTTTTGTATTTTATTTTTCTTATTTATATATTTATAACTTATTTAGATATATAAATATATTTTTATTATATTTTTTTGATATTATTTATACACTTAAATAAATAGAGGTATATATTATATAGGTATAAGTAAAGTATATTCATCTATGTATTTGCATATTATTTTATTTTAGTGTATATTTTTATGGTATTATTGTATTATAAATATTTACATCTACTATAAATAATATTTACAAAAATATAAATTTATAAATTTATGAAAATTGTAAAGAATAAATAAAATAAATATTTTATCCAGGTATATAGTACAATAATGGTCCAAAAACTAACTTTTACATATTAACTCCAAATTTAGTGAAACCACTTTCATTAAATAGCTAATAAGAAGTTATTTAAATTAAAAGTGATTTTTATGCATTTTGAGTTCTTATGGAGAAGATATCGGTCTGGGAAGTTTGGATTTTGGCTTTTTATCTGAGTATCAAAAGCACACTGTGTATTATTATGTGTAAAATCAATTTTGTATTTTTCTATGTATTTTTATCTACAACTTTCACGTACATTGTTTCTTTATTAGAGGTATATATAATAAAAAAAATAAAATAGGTTTCAAAAATGAATTATTGAGGAAATAAAATTAGGGTTTTATTGTATATTTGAACCTTATCTCCCTCTACTTTATTCATTGTCGACCCAGACATCAAGATGCCTAGGTCTTGGGGTTTAGGGTCATAAAATAACTTTGGCATTTTATTTCTTTTTCTTTTCTTTTCTTTATTCTTTTGTTTTAGATTTTAAATAATATATTTTATACAATAAATAATGAATGTTAATTTGTGCAAAATAGTGATATATACATGCATTTAGCTAGGGTTTAAAGGCCAAAATGAAAGAATAAAGGTGACGAAATGGAGATTCATCACTGGTATGCAGAAAAGATGTCAAATCATGCTGTGTTAACCTAAGAGCATTATCAGTACGAATGATCTTAACAATGCTAGAAAAGAATATTTTAACATATTGAAAGAAATTTAACAAATTGATTAACCTCCGAACGCTCCTTTAATAGATATACCTAAGAAGGTCGACTATAGTCATCAACAAAAACTATAAAATAGTGATGTCCACTTAACGTGTGGATCGGACATGGTCCCCAAACATCATAATGAACAAGATTAAAAGCATCAGTACTACGAGACTCAGTATAAATAGGAAATGAAGCTCGATGGTGTTTCCCGAACTCAAATGCCTCGCATTGAACATGCTTCAGAGCAGAGAGCTCAAGAAACATCATGGAGATGGCCTTGGCATAGGGATGCCCAATGCACAAATGCCATAGGAGCGGATCTTCGGAGATGAACGCAGTACCAACAAAATTGGAATCCGAGGGTATGTCAAGATAATATAGGTCGTTCTTCTCATGACCCCTAAAAAACTTGTCTTGTCTGAATTTCGTAAAAATAACAACAAGACTCATCAACTATCACATGAAAATGAAGCTCAACACAAAGCTTGTGAACTAACAGCAAGCTAAGAGGAAAATCAAGAGCACAATGACGCCCAAAAAGTCGTAGCTTGGAAGAGAATTCCATAGTTCCGAAAGTAGTAATCGGTGATTGAGTCCTATTAGCAACTCGAACTGATTGCACATAGGTAGATGGTACAGAAGAGGTGAGCAGACTACCTTCCCAGTGAGATGAGTAGATGCACCAAAAATAATAATCCAATCTAGAGAAGAAGTGATAACAGAGTTGGTTGTTGCACCTAAAGGAGTAGCCAAAGCAACAGTGGTAGTGTTACTAGTGTTAGTAGGCCCTAGAGTATGAAGGACCTACATCAAGCGGGAGTAGTCTGCGTCACTAAGATGAATAATCTTGCCACTTAAGGTTGTTGTAAGCGATGTCGCTTTGACATCATAGTCATCCTCATAGGCATTATTGGCATGATAATAAGGTATGAAAAACTTCTACCAGCATCGTTTAGTCAGGTGATTCCACTTACCACAGTTACTGCATGGAGCAGTAGAGTCTCGCCCATGGCCATAGCCAAAGTCACGGCCTCAACTAGATTTTCGTCCATAGCCACGACTTGGATCACGATGGCATCCTCATCGTAAGTTGTATCTGCCTCCTTTCCCAGATGAGCCAATGTGTGCAAAGTTTTCTTTTGAAGGTAAGATGAGAGGTCGAGCAACCGATGTCTCAAGTTCCTCAAGTCGGCCAAAGATGGCCTTCATTGTTGGCAGTATGTATAATATAAGAAATTGCTCATTTGCTGCATGGTATCTAGAATGCAGGCCATCAAGAAAACAATATACCTGCCAGTCAAAATGCTCTTGTATCTGTTTAGTGCAACATGAGGGTTGGAATTTTGTAAGCTCCTCAAACAGGCTGGGGATATGCCTGTAGTACTTGATGAGGGTGGAATCTTCCTAAGATGCCACCCAGATTCTTCTGTAAATGTCTTCAAGGCATGCCTTCATCTTCTTCTGGTTTTATGTTCACTCGAGATCCTCCCACATTTCCTTAGTCGTATTTTTGTAAAGAAGATTTGAGACAACGTGGGCCTTAACACTGTTGGTCATCCAATTCATAACCAAGTAGTTGTATGTCTTCCAGTTGTTGTACTCCTTGTCCTTTTCATCTTTAGGATCTTTAGTCAGAATATAGAGTTTCCTCTTACCACCAATGAACACCATAAAAGATCAAGACTAGAGTACGTAAATTTTTGTGCCCTTGAGTTTGATAGTAATGCATTGTGCCGTAATATTAGTGGCCAAGGACTTTGTCTCGGTAGAAGAAGGTGTCGTGTTGGTCTTAAAATAGAAAGAAGATCTTGTGATGAACTAACAATGCATTTCAAGGTTAGAAAATGCCCTAAAACTCACGTTTGCCCTTGAAGAAGGCCTAAAAAACCTTAACAGACAATAGATTTGGATTCCTAGTAGCGGTCCAAGATGACTTTTGGATCTCCAAGAGACCTACGATACCTGTAGATAGTAGATGTGGGGCTGACGACCTTCGTAGGAGATCTTGGAAGAGCTGGGCAGCGCTAGTGGGAGGGTTGTGCCCCCCTAGACTGCACTAGCAGGCCTCCGTGGGTGGTTGCAGCAGCGCCAGTAGGTGCTGGAGATGCTCCTTTGGGGTCGAGCTGTTGCACTGGAGGTCATTTGAGGGCCTTGCTTGGGGACCTAATTCGGGGATGAGGGCCCGCACGGGCTTTTGCGAGGCCTGAAGGTGGTGGTGGGGATTTTAGGTCAGAACCCCGGTGTAGGACCATTGCATTGATACCATGTGGAGAAGAGAGACGAATGAGATGTTTATTCCATGAGGTTAGGGCCTCGTATATATAGAGAAAACCCTAGAGGGTACAAAAGGAAAATTTCGTAAATACCCTCGAGAGGTTACGGAACCCGAAGGGCAACGAACATAAATGTAAATATAATAACTCTAATAATATATAAACTTTCCTATATAAAACATTGATGAGTCTGCATTTCTTCATCTTTATTCATTTATTAGCTCAAAATCCCTTATAAAATATATGTATATATTAATAAATCCATATTCTTACTAACATGCATCTGTATGTAAATATTGTACATTTATTATTATTTTAATCTAAAATAAATAAATAAATAAATAAATAATAAAGAAAATAAAAGAATGTATATATGTAATAGATACATGCTGAATCAAACCCAGAGAGAAGGTCCAGACTTGTTCTTATCAACAAGAAATAAAGTAGGAAAGATAAGGTCAAAAATCACCAAAAAATACTTGACATGTTCCTCACTTGTGTAATATTATCTATAATACAATTTCTTTAATTATTTTATCACATAACCCTTTATAAATAATCATGATAAAAGACTCTTGTAAATAACAAAAATAATTGCAAAAATAATCTGTGAATATAGTGTAAACAAGAACACTCTATAGAGACCACAAAAGTACAAACTTTCCATACCAATATCTTTTCCATAAGAACTCGAATTTAATCAAACACATTTCCATGGGAATTCTAAATTAAATTATCTTTAAAATGGCAGTGATTATATAATTTTTGGAGTTACAGTTTGAAAGACGATTTTCTAGGTGATTTTTGCAATTTTACCACTTATTTATTGTATTTATACATAATGTACTTTGAAATAATTATTAATATTTTTAATAATTATTTCAAACAATAATAAAAAAATATAAAAGAAACATAAAAAAAAATAATTTCCTTATTTAACTATGTGTATAATGTACCATATGTATATATTATATGTATATAATTATTTTCCTTAAATAACCACCACTAAAAAATTAAATAGCTGATGAATCCTCGATTCATCATCTCAATATCTTGATCTTAGCGAAATCCCCAAGAAAAATCACAAATAAATATCAATAAAATCAATAAATTAATAAAATAGCTCATGTAAATAAAACACACTAATTATTGTATATTAGATTGTACAAAATAAATTAACAATAAATGGTCACAAAATTAAAGGAGTTTTTCACCTGTAAATAGCCCAAAAATTCACTTATTTTTAATAAATTTATTTCAAATCCTTTTTGGCTAATTCTTTCTCTATCTTGTTCATAAAAATGTACGTAAAAATACAATAATTTAAAATAAATTTCACCTGAAATAAATGTTCCTAGATCCCAAAGACAAAAGGCCATAAAGTCCAACTTCATAGCCAAATTCCCGCTCCGTATGAACTCCAGATTCACAAACTCAGTTTTGAATTTCAAGTTAGAAAATTATCTATCCAACGGAAGTTGTTTCATTAAAATCAGAGCTCGTTTGCAAAATTTGGATTTTGGGACCTAGGTGTACTTTTTATATATTGTACATTTCTCTTCTTTCTCTTCATTTTTTATTTACTCTTCTTAACTATTAAAAAATTCAAAAAATCTCTTTTATATTTCATTTTATTTCTAATATTTTATTTTATTTTTAGATTGTAAATATCTTTTATTGAAATACAAAAAATCAAATTTAAAAAAGTAAAAAAAATATGTACATATGGTTTGTTTTGTGGTTTTACTTTTGTAAATTCTCCACTATTTTTTCTCTTTATTTTATTGTAGCCTACTTTATTTTTTTCCTTTATTTATTTTCCATTCCCTACACTAACTTCCCTCTTTTTTTCATTCTACCACCAACTTCCATTCCACATCATATTCTTTATTAACCTCCATTCAACTCCACCAATAATCTAACCACCCATTCAACTCCTCCACCTTTCTAACCTCCCTTTCTCTTCTTCTTTATATTCATCTCATCATCCACATTTTTTGCCATCCGCCATTCTTATAGAAAATGAGAGAGCTTGGAATGTGGTATCGGTGACAATGGCTTCTCATCTTCCTCAAGCGACGACCTCCTTCAGGCGAGATCCGCGGAGCTATGCTCCGCATCATGAGTTCCCGTCGAGCTCGCATAGCTTCTCCAACTTTTATTTCGCCAATCGGATCGAGGCCACGACATGAGTTCAGCGTAGCTGCTCCGCAAATCCGACGAAGATTCAGGTAAGTGTTTTCCCTCTCATATCTCTATTTATTTTATTTTATCTAACATTTGTTTTTCTTTTTTTATCACATCACCACATCATTACTTATGATTTCCATCACCACCTTCACCACCACATCTTTTCATCTTTTGTATTTCATCACCATCTTCATCATTCCATCACCATAATGTCCCCTTCATTCTCATTTTTATTTGCATTATCTATTTTAAAAAATAAAAAATTTAAAAAAAATTAAAATAAAAAAGTCAATTCTAGCAGCAGTAGAAAAACATTCAAAAAATTAAAAAAAATAAAAAAGGGAGGCAGCTGGACGCAGCCCGCCCCCCCCCCCCTTCTGGCCACGGCGTTGCCGACCGCCACTCCTCGTAGAGCCTCCAGCTCACCGCCGCTCTCCGCAGGAAGCCACCTCCGCACACCGTCATTCGATTCCACCTTGTCGGCTCCCTCCTCCAGGTCGCACCGCCGTTCGTGGCTTGGCCTCAGCAACTATTGTCCCCTTCCGCCAACCGTCGTGAGCGGCGACCTCCGCCCGCTCTCCACTCTGTTGTCCACTAATCGTGCGGCCCCCGCCAGCTGCCGTGTCCGCGTGTGCACCGCTGCCACCCGGCCTCCTGCGCCTTCTAATGCCCCGCGCCGTCGACCCCCTCCCCTAGCCCTGATCCAAGGAAGAAGAAGGTCCTTCCTCTTTCTTTATTTTTTTTAATTCATGTGAAATTTGTATGTTTTTCCCTGTATGTTTTAGTAATTCCAAAAGTGCCATGTGTACAGTTTGTGTTGTTTGAGTTCAATTTCTATATTGCACTGATAACCTTATGTTCATATTTTAATTTGGACCTCAATATTGCATCTTTCATTTTAATGAAAAATAGCATGATGTTGAGCAACAAATTGTCTACCATTGAATATTTATTTATATTTTTGTAATTTATGGGTAATTAATTAAAATTATTTTAAGTGTAAAAGTTCATATTTTACCCATTTTGAGCTCATATATTCATATCTAACTCATGGTTGCTCTAAAAATTCTTAGAAAAACAGAAATGATGCTTTGACATGTACTTAAATTACTATCCAAATTTCACATCAATCGGAGTTGTCTTGTGCCTTAAATAAATTATATAGTGATTGTAGTAAATGATTTTTAATTAAATCTACAACATCTTTTTTACGAAATTTCAAATCTCATGGATTCGTTGTATAAATATCATTTTGAGATAATTCGCACTCTGATTAATTTTATAATGTGGATTTATTAAAAATTAATTACTCACTGTCACTCTGTTTTCATTAAAAAAATCCATAAAAAATCATATTTTGTCAGAAAATTCCAAAAAAATACTGTAGCATCCTTGCATCATGTTTTATTCCATTAAAATTTTCATAATTTTTGCATTCTGTTTGTATGAAAATTTGCGAAAAAAAACCATAAAAGGTGTGTTTTTTAATTATTGCATTTTAATTCCTAAAATTCCAAAAAAAATATGTTTTGTACTCATCTCTGGATTAGGATTGTAGGAAAAATACAATTAGGTAAAATCTGATTAAGTTCGCATTAAAATTAATTTGGCCTAGTATTGTGTTTTCTTATTGTCTTTATTCATCATCACTTGCATTTCACATTTGTTTTTGCATTAAAAAATTAAAAACAAATCCGCATTTAAAAACTAAACTTAAGTTTTTGAATTAACCCGACATTGTTCCTTTGCCTCCCTATATTGGGCCCCAGATTTGCCCAGGAGATAAATTAAAGCCGATACACTCTACATGGAGATCCTTTCTCGATTCTAAATGAATCGCTAAGTACACGTACTACAAAGAGCCCAGATTAAACATCGTATCTAGCGATCGATCAATAACTAACATTTTTTATTTAAATTATAAATGAAGAAAAATGATTTATATATTTATTTAATAATGTAAAAAATAAAGCATATTATATAATTTACTTAATTACTTATTAAGCCACCAATAAAGTGGCTCATTACTTTATGGAAATTTATTATTATTTTTAACTAATATAATTTCGAAAATTTTTAATTTATCAATTAAATTAATTAATTCCACTATTAACATCTTTCCCTTTATTTCCTGTCCATTAATTAATTTTTTTGAAATTCAAAGTTTTCTATTTATTTGGCTCCTACTCCCTCATTCCAAGTTGACCAATCCTTTGGTGGGAAGGTGCATATCTTCTGAGGGGAGCGGATCCTCTGAAGTAAGTGATTTTCAGCAGATTCTGCTGCAAATTACGGATGAATGCCACGTCTCCGCTCCCAGATCCAACGGCCCGTACGTCTCCGTCTCCTCCCGACCCGTCTCCTCCCCGACCTCAACCGCCCGCCTCCCCCATCTCCTCCCCTCTCACCTCGCGCGGCTGCTGCGCAACTCGCCGCCGCCGCTTCAGCTGCAACGCAGCCGTGCGTCGCCCTTCAGCCACTGCGCGGCCAGCATCTGCCGCACGTGGTCGCTCTCACCAGCGGGGGAGAGGATGTCGGGGAGGAGACAGCTGGCGGCGGGGGCGAGGTCGGGGAGGAGACGGCTGGTGGCGGGGGCGAGAGGGCTTGAGGTCGGGGAGAGGGTCGGCGGCGAGAGGGGCTCGGGGTCGGGGAGAGGGTGGCGGCTTGAGGTCGGGGAGGAGATGGTGGGAGGCGGGCGGCTTGAGGCCGGGGAGAGGGTCGGCGACGAGAGGGGCTCGGGGTCGAGGAGAGGGTGGCGGCTTGAGGTCGGGGAGGAGATACTGCAGAGGATCCGCTCCCATCTCGAGATCCCTCTCCTCTCCTCCGCGGCAATGGTTGGGTCGAGGCGTCCGCTCTTCGGCTCCTCCATCGTGCAGTACAGCTTCAACCGCAGAGGCTGGGGCGCAACCTTCGCCGATATCTACGCCCGCAAGGTGCGTCGACCCCTCCCTCATCACCGGCGGCATCGTCACGGCTGGCGGCGGGATGGCTGGATCGGGGAAGGAGAGTCGGGCGAGAGGGAAAAGGAGGAGGAGTGGGGGCAGCCGTCGGATTCCTCAAGGGACACGTGGCGCTCATCCAAACATTACAACCGAGTATGCTGCAAATCACTTGCAGCAGACGATCCGCGCCCATCTTCTGAGCCGTCCGGTGACAGAGAGTCGATCTTCATCGAGGCCATTACAAAGTTAATCCTATCCCTATTGGTGAGATCCACATCCATTTTCTGTCTTTTGATTAGGTATCTTTATGAGTAATTTTTGTTTTGATTTCATTATTAATTTTCAATTTAAGATCAGTTTCTCATGATTAATAATTGTTCTTCATCGATTTGATTCGATCTTATTTCACATCCACCTCTTACTCCCTATACATTCATGTTCTATCTCTCACGATCTATCTCCTCTGGCCATGCACAGTGGTCAATGAAATGGTTCTAATCCCTCACCAAACAACAAAACCATTCATTAACCTAACCGTTTATTTTTTTTAATCGAGACGTCATGCTCGAGTCAGTTTTTATTTTTATTCTATTGTAAGGTACACAAGATAAAAAAGATCATCTGCTTTTCTAAAAAAATAAATAAAAAACAAAAGAATTCACACTATCGCTCGAAGTAGAGAAGCGTTGCTCCAGATCTTCACCTGCATCGTCTTTCGTAGAAGACATACGCCACCGCCTTAACAACACCGCATCACTGTCGCCACTATGCCCTTGAAGATCCGCCAACTCCTGGAGTCACGCCGGAGCTCGAGCAGAGACCACCCTCCATCGCCTAGAGCATCAGCTCCCTTATCGCCGCTCACCTCCGCTCGAACAACCAACACCACCTCGCACGTCCTCGAAGTGAAGCCACCGTACCCGATCACCGAATAATCCATCGTCGACGCCCAAGCCTCGCACACAGAGATCTGTCGTGGAAACCCCCATCGTCGGATCTGTGACCCGACCTCCATCGTGGTTTCGCTACGCTCGCCGTCGCCATCGTCATCCCCTCCGCTGGAGCAGCAACTCCGCTCGAAAAAGCTTCCCTAGAGCTGCGCCCTTCACCGCCGATCGCCCTTTACGGAGCGAAGCTCCGTCGCCGTCGTCTTCTAGCTTGGAGAGAGCTTCGAGACCCACTGCTTATCACGAGCGTATACTTAATTATTTTTTGGAAAATATAAACCAGGCCATCGAGTTTCCGAAAATTGTTAAGAGGCCCTCGCTAGGGAGCAGCACGTGCAACGTATGCCTTATATTTGATAAATTGCCCCTTTTACCATGCATTTATTCTTGTTATATTTCAATGCAAAAACATTAAATAATTGCTTTTATGGTCCATGTATTCCAGACTCTATTTTGCATGCTTTTATCATTAAAATAAATATTTTCATGGTTAATAAGTTCTAGAAAAATCATGTTATTTGTGCCTCTTCATAGTATAATTTTCTCATTGCATTTTATTGTCAGTTGATATTATTAAGAAATAAAAAGCATAGCATTTTCACTCTTTGACATTATAAAATTAATAAAAATTCAAACATTACGTCAAAAATTCCAAAAAATACAATAGTTTACGTTTGTGATATTTTATTCGCTGGTAAATTTTGTGCATTAAATATTTTTAAAATCCTAAAAATTTACAAAATATAAAAAAGCTTTAAAAAAATCATGGAAATTGTAGAAAATCCTAAAAATGGTGATTTCACTTCATTTTTGTAGAAAATTTGTCATAGGTTCTAGGAAAATAAATCCAGTAATTTTTGAGTTTATTTGATATTTTTAAATTGAAAAATATCCTTGCTTGTTCACTGTTACATAATTTTTGATTTTCTATTTTTTATAAAATCCAGAAAAACGGTAAAAATCTTTGGTAAATCACCAAAAACATTATAAAAAGAATGAAATACAAAAAAATTTTATTTTGACTTTTGTTATCATTTTTACTATATTTAAAAATAAAAAAGCCCTTCTCTATTTTTGTATATAACTTGTTTGGAAATTATATTCTAAAAAATTAAAAACCGTTAAAATTAAAAATAAAAAAAATATAAAAATTACAAAAATAAAAAACATAATAATAAAAATATAAAAGCCAAGAGTAGTGTTCATGGAATTTCCTTCTTTATTTCATTAATCCTTTCATTGATTTAATATCCCTCGGGATTTTGTATCCTCCCCGAGCTCGATCCTATTTGCTATAAAGGTAAATTAAATAGAAAATTCTCTTACTATATTTTTGTATTTATCTTGGCTTGAGAAGTAAATTACTTTTTGTTTGACGATTCTTTGGGTTGCAACGACCTTTGTGAGTAATTCATCTAAATAGAACCCATCATAATCGCACAACAAACATCTAAGATATATTATACGTGTGTATATATATATAAACTTCTACATATAAACCATCTAATATATATTATACACACACACACACACATATATATATATATATAATATATATATATGGATTTAATGGGGCTGTCCCGCCCCCTATTTTTGGCGTTTTTTTTTTATTTTTTTGAAAAATAAAACCATGTATATTCATCTATATATCCCTTTACAAGTCATTCCAATTTCGATAGAAACATAGACTCCTATGCCCTCCATCTTAAACAGATAATTTTAACGGTCTTAGAATTATTGTAATCGACCTGTTCTAGATGGAGGGCATAGAGGGATATATAGATGAACATACATGGTGATATTTTTCAAAAATATGAAAACAAAACGCCAAAAATGGCACGGGGGAAACCATGTTGGCTTCCCCAAGGGGGCAGCCCCATTAAACTCTCAAACTTTTGCATATAAAACATCTAATATATATTATATACATATACAATACACTTAATAAATTTGAGACTTTATAATTAATAAAAATGTATTCAAAACTAAACCACTGCAAGAAATTGTTATAGTACGGATGAATCTATGATTCAGTGTTTTTATGATTTCATTTTAGCTAAAATCCTTGGTAAAATACATGTAAATAATCACTAATTCCAACTAATTATCATTCTAACCACAATTTTTTATATTATATATTTAACACTTATTTTACCCAAAATAAAAGAATAAAAATAAGAAAATAAAAATAAAAGAAAAGAAGGATGTAGATATAAAATATATACAGACTGATCCTAACCCTAAGAACGGGTCAATATTGACTTGATCGATAAAATAAATAAGTAGGGGAGATAAGAATCCTAACCTGAAAATTAACACCAAAAATATAAATTAACCATTTCTCACCCATTAATATTTCATCTATTATATTTATCACTTAGATAATTCCAAATTAAAAAACTTATATTTTAAAAGATTACAAATATATATATATTTATTTATATTGTTTTATAAAAAAATATCAGAAAAATAATTCGACACAAAAATATTATAATGAACCGTAAAAGTCGCAAAAGCCGACTTTCGAGGTTCATAATTATTGATAGAAAACTCCAAACGGACCAAACTCACTTTTAAATTTTGTTTTATATTCGATACTATTTATTAAAAATATCAAAAAATATTAGAATAAAACCAGTAAGTTTTGGCATTTGGGATCCGTTGTATATATGTACTATATGTAGAAATTTCCCAGATTTTTAATTAATTAACCGTAAATCCGATTAACTTAATTTCTTTTCTAAAAATCTTCTAAAATATATATAGAAAAATATAAAAATATAACTTACGTCAAAATGCCAATAAACCCAAAGCCACGAAATCGTTATCTAAATTTTCTGGACCTCATAACTCGGTCGTATGAACTCCGAATTTGGCAAACTCAGTCGTAAAATTCATATTATTTGATTATCTACAAAATGTCACTGATTTCGCTAAAATCATAGTTAATATGAAAAATATGGATTTCGGGATGATATAGGTATATTGTACAATGAACCGTAACTTATTATTATTTTATATAAGTTAATTTATATATTTATATACTTCACTAATATTTTAATATTTAATTTAATTAAAATAAGATTTATTTATTTATTTAAACTATTTAATTATTTACTATTTAACTACTAATTATCATTTAATGAGTCATTAAGTTCTTTAATTATTTCATTAATTATATAATTAATTATTTAATTATTAATTACTTAATTTCGTAATTAATTCTTTATTCATGATCTTTAATTTATTTATTTTTCTTTCTCTCTCTTCTTTTCTATCCCTCTACCCTTCCTCTTTTCTTCCTTCTTCCCCATTACCCTTCTTCTTCCTCCGCCCGTCGTTCTCCTCCCTTCCTCTTCTTCTCCGTCAACCTCCCAAACGCCCCAACAGTCGGTCGTTCCTTCAACCACATCGCTTCCCCTTATTGCCCCCAGTGACCGGATCTTCCCTCGCTAATATATAGTCGTTGACCCCCCACCGTGAATCCGATCTTCCATTTTTTTGAACTCTACATCTCCCAGAGTTCTGAGAGAGAGAGACACCTATGAGGTGACAGCTCCAGGTTTCTGTTGCTGTAGAGCGAGTTTGAGAGTGCGAGGGATCATGGGAGATCATCGATGGTGAAGGTATCACTCCGCCTCGAGGAGCCTCTGCGTGCCGCCGCATCGAGGTCGTGACTACCTGGAGCTCAGCTCCATGATTCCCATGTGACTTTATCCGCAATTGTCCTACATCTACAGGTTAGATTCCTTCCTCTATCCTTCTTCCTGTAGATCGTATCTTCTCCATTCTCCTCCAAACCCCCCTCTTCCTCTTCTATTCTCCTCTTAGTTCCTCTCTTATCTATAAATCGCAACCAAAATTACCCGATTTCATCATCGATTCATTCCATATCGATCCTCATCACCTCTTATATCTCTTCCATTTAACAACTCAATTTGTCTCTTTAATATCCGGTCGAGGTAGTTCTCTCGAGTCGCTTAACCCTCTACAGATGCGTCAACATCTGAGATCTGGAGCGGGAGATCTAAATAGTTTAGTACTACCATCTCTATCTTCAATTTAGAGAGACTTGAACCATCTGAGGTCGAGCTTCATTCGTGGACATTATCGAGCCTTAGCTAGAGGCATTGCTGTAAAAAAAGCAGACCTGAAGAACACAACTACACATGCAACCGAATAGATACGTTTGAAGCATCTCTGGACTGATCGCAGCATCGCTTCTAGCATATGGAGCAACTTCTTCAGCACTTTGAGTCGCCATTCATAGAGCTTCTTCAGGCCTTTGTTCGTATCGGAGAACCGTAGAATTGAACTCAAGTTAAAGCACTCAATTTCCCCTTCGTCATTTGAGCTTGAAGCCATCTTCGCCTGAACATAGCATCGAGCTTTGCCTCCTATAACAAATCGAATTCGGGGAACAATGAGAAACTTATATGAAGGACATTCATGATTTGGGGATTTTCATTTCAATCGTTTGATCATCTTTAATCAAATACCCCATGCTCTACCACACGTCAGACTCAAGGCAACCGCACCGACGTGCCCCAGAAAAGACCGTAACTGTCGCAAATTGGATGGTGGTGCGAGTTTTCTAATGACATCTACCTTGGCAGGATCAACCTCCATGCCCCTGTTGGAGATGATATGGCCAAGCACCATCCCTTGAGTCACCATGAAGTGACTCTTCTCCCAAGACATCACAAGGTGAACCTCAATGCATCGCTGAAGGACTCGGTCTAGGCAGTCAAGACAGGAGTCGAATCCATCGCCGTAGACCAAGAAATCATCCATGAGGACCTCCAAGCACTCCCCCACCATGTCTGAAAAAATCGACAACATGCATCTCTGAAAAGTCGCAGGGGCATTGCATAGCCCAAATGGCATGCGTCTGAAGGCGTATGTGCCGAAGGGACAGGTGAAGGTGGTCTTGTCCTGATCCTCGGGAGCGATGGCCACCAGATTGTACCCCGAGTACCCATCCAAAAAACAGTAGTGGCTCTTCCCTGCCAATCTCTCAATGATCTGATCTATAAAGGGCAGGGGGAAATGATCCTTCTTGGTGGCCTAGTTGAGTCATCTGTAATCTACGCAGACCCGCCAAGAAGTGGGTACTCGGGTAGCGATCTCCTCTCCAGACTCGCTGACTACTGTAGTGATGCCCATCTTCTTGGGCACCACATGCAACGGAATGACCAACTTGGAGTCGGAGATGGGGTAGATAAAATAGGCGCTCCACCATTTCAAAATCTCCTTCATGACAACCTCTCTCAGATTCGGGTTCAGCCGCCGCTGGAACTCACGCGACGGCTTCTCCTCATCCTCGAGATAGATATGGTGGGAGCACAGGGCCGGACTTATCCCCTGGAGATCAGCTACGCTCCATCCTATCACCTTGCGGTTCTTTTCAAGAACCCCCATCAGACGGGATGCTTGCTCTCCAGTCAAATCGGCGGAGATAATGACTGGGTACATCTCATGCTCACCCGCAAGGAACCTATACCTCAACGACGTAGGAAGTGGCTTCAGCTCTGGACAACTGGGTGCTGGTGGATCTGGCCTCTGAAAACTCTGAGTGAAGGCTGCCAAGTCCGCATGGGAGAACTGAAACTCTCGATCACACTCTGAATCTGGAGAAGGCTGCCCTGCTGGACTGTCTCTGCTCTGCTCATCATCTACCTCCTCCCTAGCTGTAGGCTCAGTGGAAGTCAGATCTGGTATAAAATCCTCAAACTCTGCCCAATCAAAATCTGACTCCGAGGGATCTGTATCATCCATGGTGGCATCAGTACCACCGTCATCACAAAACAAGTCTGTCTCGCGGTCAAGAACCGGCTCTGTCGACTGAACGGTATCCTGGACCAGGAATGCGCTCTCCAAGCTCTCCTCTACTGGCGTCTCTGCATCAGCGGACTCTGAAGGTGAGAGGATGGCATGTGCATCTGGGTCTACCCAAACTACCTCGTCATCTGTGATCACAAAGTCGCAGTCCTGGTAGATGTCTGGCCCTGCATCTGCCATCTGCTCTGTATCGGAAGTAGTCTCTGAGCATGTTGTATCTCTGGCTCTGATTTCCCCGACCGTCTCTATTTGTACACTTTCGCCCTCGATGCGAAATTATACCTTCCTGCTATCATGGTCGGTCACTGCCTTGGCTGTGGTTGTTGACACGAAAATCCGAGAAAGCGAGGTAATCAGGTATATCTAAAATGGTCGTTGCGACCTCAATCACTCGGGTGTGTCAATCAAGAAAAAGAGACCACCAATATAAGATAAAATCAACTCGAAATCAATAACGGTCTTGCTATTTTATTAACATGGTATAGCGACCAGGGTCGAACTCAGGGAGCACGTAATGGCCTTGCGGCCTACGAAGTAGTCAAAAAGAAAATAAAAGAAAAGAAAAGGGTATTTTCGGTGGATTTTAATTCTTTTTATATTTTTTGGATTTTTAATTAATTAAGAAACTAAAGTAAGCAAGAACTCAAGGCAACTCTACTATTTATTTAATGCACTAAAAATCAACCAAAAATTCAAATAAAAATGTTTTGTGTATTTTATAATTTTTACTGTTTTTAGTGAATTATTGGGATTTTTCTGATTTTTGTTTAATTTTCTAAAAATGGAACAAGGACAGAAAATGAAGGTACTGTCCAGCCGAGCTTAAGGGACCTAGATAAAATATCTAGAAATCCCAAATAAGCCTGGAGGTAATTTTCCTGTAAAGAGAAAGAAACAAGGAAAATTTAGGCACCTTAATTATTATTTTTGGGTTTTTAGATTATTTATTAGAATTTTTATGAGTTTTTAGGTGTTTTCAATTTTTATGAGTTTTAGATAATGAAAAATAGCCAAAATTGGCTAGAAAATCAAGCAAGCCAAAACAAACAATAGTTATTTTTTTTGTAATTTTTAGGTAGGTTTTATTATTTTTGGTGCTTTTTAAAATCATACAGTGATGAAATTGATGTTTTTGAATTTTTAAAAATATCAAATCAAAACAAAAATGTCTCCAATAATTCCAGAAAATTTTACACTATGGCAGGAGCCATGTATCCAATTTTCATTGGATTCGGAGTTGATTTGCTATTTTATTCAAAAATAACAAGTAGGTACTGTGCATAGGGACCTGAGTGCAAATACCTAAAGCTCTGGGGGGTCCGGTGCAAAATACCCAGGAAAACACGTTCGTCGCGCGTGCCTGGGGCACTTAGGGACCTATCTGTAAGAAAAACTAAGTCCTAGGACTATTTGGTAACAGGTACCAAAAGTCCGAGGACTTGTTTGTAATTTACCCACTAATACACGCACATGCACAATTAATTCACGCACAGGGGTATAAAAGCAATTATCTAAAAGTTTTCATTCAATTCAGAACCAACCAGAACTACAGGGGCTAATGATGCAAAATACCCAATAAAGCACGTGTCGATGCACGTGCTACACCATACACAGGGGCATATAAGCAAATAAAATAAAGCGCAGGGTCTACAGTGCAATTGTACCAAAAATAAAACATCTATCTAACGTATTTACAGGACTATATGCGAAATAAAATAAAAGGCAGGGCCTAAGGGTAAATTACCCTTTATTAATGAAGACGGCTGGATGGGCGCCACGTGGTAGATGGATGGCTGAGATGTGGGTGGCGCCCAACGAAGGAAGCCCTCGTCCTGATCGAGCGGTCCAGGTGCAGCCACGTGGAAGATCGAGTGGCTCTGAAGCAGCGTGGGAAGGCGCCTCTGATCGAACGGTATGGATCGCCTCTCCAAATATCTGACGGTGACGGGACCTCCTCAGATGGACGACCAAGATGTGGACTGGAGGTCGAAGGGGATCCAACGGCTGCTGAAGGACCTAGAAGAACTGTCGGCCGGCGAACTTCGCCGGCTTAATGCGCGCGCTCCTGGCCTCCTCGCGGGGCTCTGATGATCGGAGAAGGGTCGTCGTGCGCCTCCGCATCAAGTAGGACTCTCCAATGAAGCAACGGAGCTCTAAAGAGCCCGGTCAGCTCCGGTGGAGAGGCGGCTACTGGCTCGAGTCGGAGGACCTCAGATGGCCCTCGTTGTACCTGCAAAAGGGGTCCAGAAGACTCGCGGGTCGAGGGCAAAGTGCCTCGACCCGATTAGGCGTGGTGAACGTGGTCAGGGAGTCGGTGCGGGCGAGCTCCGGCGAGGGGGTGGACGGAGGAGCTCGAACCCCAGCTCCTGTGCGAGATGGGTTGGATGGAAGTGCGGAGAATGTGTGCGGGAGGAAGGCGGAGGGTATGGTGCAGCCCGATGATCAAATGGATGGGTGACGTGACCGGAATCGAAGGTGGTCGGCGGAGCGTCGAATTGGGGGTAATCGGAAATTAGAGAAAAGGAAGAAACAACTATGCTACCTGGGTGGATGGTTCGACTGGGAAGGAGCTTGCGAAGCTCTGGGTCCTCGCCTCGAGGAGCGTCGACGTCCGAGGCTCTGGCTCCTGCTCTGGGCGAAGCACGGCAGTGGTGGCTCGCCGGATCAGTGGTTCCCTGCCCCTCTCCTCGCTGCGATAGCACCCGGAGCAAGCTGTCACTCTCACTCGAGCACTGGAGGTCACTGGTGGTGGAGCAAATGAGCCAAAGATAGGAAATGGAGTGGCGGGGCTCGAGCTTAAGTATGGGTGCAGGTCCGGCTAGGAGTGATCGGGTAGGGAAATGGAATGCGCGGATCCCGAGGCGGACACTCCGGCGAGGGTGTCGGATGTGCTTGGATCGACACGGACCCGGGGTTAGAAGAATGGTGATCGGGTTTAGGCGCAATAATCGGGAGAAATCGGGTCACCCGCCTAAAACCCGTGAAAGGTGGTCCTGGTGGGGGGAGTTGACTGGGCGGTCAACAATCCCCTAGCCCAATGGGAAGAGGCCATTTGGAAAAGATTTGTAAAATCATTAAATAATAGTAAATGACCGATTTTTTAAAAAGTCAAAACATGAAATATTTTTGTTTTAATTTTTTCTATTTTTTGTGATTTTTAATTAATTTTTCAAAATAAAAATAGGGTATTTACATAGTAGGGTCATATATTGGTATATATACAATATATAGATTTTTATTTTTGATTTATAATTTGTTATTTTTATACATTTTTATTCCCATTTTAATTTTATTTATTTATAGCATAAAATAAGGAATAAAAAGATATTTTTATTTCATTTATATTATTTATATACATAGGTGAAATAGATATATACATAAATATACATGGTATATTTACAATGTATTTTTAGGTTTTTAATTTTGTTATTTTTATTTTGTTTTTGTTTTAGTGGTTTTTATTTAATTTATTTACATCATATAATATAGAATAATTACAAAATTTTTTGGAGATTAATTTTATTTATTTACAAGGCTAAATAAATAGGGATGAGTGGACTATATACATGGTGACTATGTACATAAGTGATATCTTTGTTTTGTTTTTAATTTTTCTATTTTTATCTTGATTTTATATTTATAAATATATACAACTATTTACAAACCCTTTGTAGTCTATTTTTGGGAGGAAAATATTTTTATTTTATTTACATATATATTTACACACATGAGCCCCTATCTCCCTCTACTTTGGCTTTTATGCGGTCAGGCCCATGCTGATCCCTCCCTTGGATTAGGTTGCTCAATATTTATTCTAAATATTTCCCTCTTTTTCTTTTTGATCTTTATTCCTTTATTTTTGCACAAAAACATGCTAATTATTACTTTTTACACAATGCGTGCTTTTGGTAATTATTTATATTTACAAATATATACATGCATTTGCAAAGGTTTTTGTAGCTAAAATATAAGAATAAAGAGTGATGAATGAGTATTCATCACCCCCCTATACTTAACTTTGCTAGTCCCTTAGCAAACACTTATTTGAAAAAGAAGTGAAAAAGAAAGAAAGAAAAGAAAAAGAGAATGTACATGGATCAAGGTTGATTATTAAACTTGCCTTCATTAAATTAAGGTATGGAGCTAGATCAGATCTTTGGATTATTAATGTGTCGGAACCTTATTTGGACTTAAGTTTAAAACTCAACAGCCTCTAAGTTCCACTAATCTATAACCAAGACTCCTCAATGCTCCAGATCAGAACAAGTCATCAATCACAAACCCTGAAGATCATGAATCTTTTCTTGTCCTGTGAATGTGAGGTATAAGCTCTCCACCTCAGAAATGGCAACTTGACAACCCTCCCTAACAAGGTAACTCTATGACCTCAATCTGGCCACTCTTTCCTTGAGGAGCGGGGTATTCCCTTCTAAGTTCAAGTTCAACCAGCTCAAGAAGAGGAGGAAGAAGAGAATGGATCAAGGCCAGTGTAGCCATGTACCCTTGGGAGCTTGACCAGTGTAGCCAAGTCTCCCTGCTGCAAGCTACATAAGGTGGGACATGAAACTCAAGCTTTGCTTATTGCACTCTATATACATACTCCGGTGGGATTATCATTTTCTATCAGACCCATCACTTTTTTGGAGTTATTTTCATTTTTCATTTTTTTTAGTGCATCTATACAACATATACCTGTGCAGCATATATACAAGGAGTTTTTCCTCTTGAGCCAGTAGACTATCCCTCTTTTGAAGCTTTATTGCAACCCACAACTCCCGTCATTAGACCTCATGGCAACCAGACTAAGTTGAGACGCACTTCCTTCACTAAAAGAAGAAGAGAGGTTCCGCCTAGAAGTAATACCCTCATATGCTACCCCAAGTCAAGGAAGACTGCCCCCTCACCACCTCATCCGTAGAGAGCTCGGTGCATAGTGCTGGTGTCCAAGTAAAGCCATTGTCTATATGAGTCATGTGTTGTTGTTAAGTGCTCTACTTAGGCTCATTGAGATGATATGTGATCATAGCCTAGTGGACTCAAAGAATTAAGTCACCATGGACCTGAAAAGCCTTAAACCTAATCCCTATAAGGTTCCTCTTATAAATTAGGTGGATTAAGATCTT
>JAZKJV010004927.1:0-99928 GCA_037367405.1 Ottelia alismoides | reverse complement strand
TGTTAGAACATGAAGAGTCAAAGTTTGGGCACTATCAGGTGGCACTCGAATATTTAATTATAGGATCTGAAGCTTCTAAAATCCTACTTCTCAGTGAAGTTCCTCTGAAAATCAAGTAGATCAAGGTTAAGGTAAAGTCCACTCTCGGTTTCCACTTATAACTCGATTAAGAACCCAATGACTACCACTATTGCATATGCATGTTGTGCTGAATGAAGTACACATGCCTGGAGATGTCAGGTTTTTAATGACTTTTTCAATTTTTGTGATGTTTTTAGTTTTTTATTCTACAAATTGTATAGATTTTATACAAAATTATACATATTTTACAAGGATTATACATATTTACAAGTATTGTATACTATACCACATACTAAGTAAGTATTTTATACAAAATGTACGATACAATATAAAGCATGCACACAAGTTCAGCTAACATACCCTATACTTAGAGGATGCATAAGTATAAAGGAGTGCAAAAGGAAAAGGTAACAAGGTAAAAGTTGGTTGCCCCCTATACTTATGCTCTAGTAAACCTAAGTATAGGAAGAAAGTACAATACATGTCGTCGAGAGCAACAAGAGATTATGAGTATACACAAGACATGCATCGCCCTCCCCGTACTTGACTTTTACCTAAGTATAGAAGAAGTACAAGGGAACGAATGTGATCGGGGAAGAATGTAGAAAGCATCAAGGAGGTTTTCCGACAACCCTTCTGCGGGAGTGAGGTGGGAGGGAATATTCAATGTGAGTGTCGACATTGGGATTAGACAAATAAGGTTATGAAAAATGTAGATAAGATTCACTTCCCATCGTCAAAGTCATCCTTAGAAGAATAGTGATGATTTTGGTGTGACCTGCTGACATTCTACTATGAGTGACTAGATATGGGCGACCTGCTGCGAGGCAACCTGCTACGAGGCGACCTGCTATGAGTGACCTACTATGGGCGACCTGCCTAGAAGTGACCTGTTATGGGCAATCTGTCATATGGTGACCTTCTTTTAGGTGACATACTATGGACGACCTGCCATGATGGAGCATGCTATGTCAATCTACTATGGGTGGCCTACTATGGGCGGCCCACCATAAGGTGACATGCTATGGGAGACCTACTATGGGTGACTTGTCAAGAGGTGACCTGCTATAGACGATCTTATATTGGTGAATTACCATGAGTTGACCTGCTATAGGAGACCTGGCATGAGATCACCTATCATTGGCGACCTGCTAAGGGTGCTTGCCATGAGGTGACTTACTATGGCTAATGTAAGGTTATTAACATTCCCATAACGTTATTTGTGTTCTCAATATGTTCATAGGGTGACTGTTGGACATGCGAGCCCACGGCGAGCCATTATGCAATAAATGTTATTGCATTTCACTCCTTAATCTGAAATAAAGAGTACATAATTTTGCATAATAGGTCCCTTAGTACAATTAGGATTATGTACCATGGCCATCTTGATGATCATACAGCTGTTGATTCAATTATTGAATCATAGAGGCTGGTGCTTAGATGAATATCTAATGAGTTAGATTGAGGACTCATCGAGCACCGTCAAATGATTGTTAAGAGATGATCTCCAGGATGAGTAGGATATGGCAATCCTATCTCATTTAGGCCGATATCTGACCGACCTCTTGATGCAGGGTCCTCTGCATAAGAATAGAGATCCGGAGGTGTCAGATGAGTTAGGTCAATGAGTTGACTTAACGAGATCGAGATAAACAAAGTCCTATATCATATGTTGTCATGATATAGGCACACATCCTCTGACCGGAGACAGATGTGTTACTATATGTCTGAGTATGTACATTTGGCAGACCAATAAGTTGATGACCTAATCAAGGGTCTATATACCGGCGCGCTGGTGTGCATATAAGGGCATATGAGTAATACGATCTCTCAAAGGGATCATACAGGTTCAGTTACTGAACCGAAGACATGAGCTCACTCATGAGATATTGGGAAGAATCAAATTCAATGCGCATGGTCGTCTCGCTTTGGAAGCTTGACTGAATTTGTAGGTTTGATATATACTTTTGGAAAGTATATGATCAAGACCTAGGTATGATATATGCTTTTGGAAAGTATATGATCGATACCGACTCCCAATGATCGAATGAGAAACTTACTGATAAAACCCTGAAGTAGACAGTATAAAGTTGATCTAATACTTCGGGTTTATTCTGAGTCTTCCAGTATGCAGGATGTACAGGTATTGGGAATACCTGAGGGTGATGTAATCATAAACGATTGTATAACCATGACGCTTCCATTCCTAGGGAGTGATGAAACAGGTTTGGATTTTAGTGACTCCTCTCAGTAGAGAAGTAATCTGATCTTAGTCCAAATGTTGGATTATTGATCTGAATGTGATTCAGATTCAATGAGAAGATTAGATTTACGGTCTTGATTTAATCAAGCATCTATGGGAGGCCCGAGATCTGGATTTGAGATGTGATCTCAATATCCATGTCACTATACGTGGAACAATACAATCGCCATGTCCTTATCTCCAAGTATTCACGGAGAAAAGCGCATTATCCTTGAAAGAGTTCATGGATAATTCTATTGTTGATATATGTATCCGAGCATTGAGAAAATGGATAATTAAATGTGATTTAATTATCATGAATAATATGAATTTGATTCATATTATAAGGAGAGTTATCTTAGATAATTAAATGTGATTTGATTATCAAAGATGTAGATAATGTGAATGTCATTCATATTATTTGAGTACATGAGAATAAGTTATCCAATATAATTAAATATGATTTAATTGTTATAGATAAGAATAATGTGGATAGAAATATCCAATTATTCATAATATATTATAAATGTGATTTATAATGTATTAGAGAGAGTTAATTATAATTTATATGTGTTGATTAATTATTATGTGTATTGGATACACATTGTGTAATTAATTGATAATGTAAATTATATGTTGTTTTGGGTTGTGAATTTGATTCATAATTTTTCTATGGCAAGATTGCAATATTCTCAAATATAATTGTGAATTATTTTTGAAGAATAAAAAGCCAACAAAAGTTGTTGGAAATAAATAGAGGAGATTTCAAGGAGATATGCAATCTCATGGATTTCCATGAGATTGCTCTCTCCATGGAAAGAGGGGGGCGGTACATCATTCCTATAAGGAATGTGTGGCCGTCCACTTTGGAAGGTACATGAGATGAAATCTCCATGTATCTTCTCTCCTTATTTATTGGTTTGATTTGGATTAATTTGTATTTGATTTTGTCAAATATATTTTGATCTAAATTTGTTGGTTTTACCAACAACAATCTTAGCCATTGGATTGACATAAATCAATCTCATCCATTGATTTTATATGTCACATGGATTGAGATCCATGGATCCCAAAACCCTATAAATAGAGAGGCACACCATGCTCTCTATTTTACACAACACATCTCTCTCTCTCTCTCTCTCTTTCTTTTCTAGAGGTCAGCCCTCTCTCTCTCTCCCTCTCATGGCCATCCACCATGGATGCCATGGAGAGGTTCTCAATCGCAGCGGTATCGTCGTTATGCTGCCCGTTCTTTTGCTCGTGGATCTCCGTCTCCTTCGGGGCACCTCGCTCGTGAAGAAGATGTCAGATCTCGTGTGTCGAGATCAGGAGATCCGCCGCTTGTATCATCAAAATGGATTGCGAGAAGCAACGCGGTTCATCCCCGCGCTCGCAAGCGTCTCCTCCATCGGATCGGACTTGAGACAGGAGGTCTCTTCGTTTTAGAGACTCGATCGCAACCACGCTTCAAGAGGTAATCCTATTACTTGTTTGTGGTTTAGACGAAACGATCCGAGAAGTGTTCTTGGATCATGTGGTTTCGTCGTAAGAAAATTTTTTAAATTCCGCTGCATCGAGCAACTAGTGCGACTAGTCGCTCTTCGTCGTATTCAATACGACGCTCACGCTTCCGTGATGCGCTTGAGGATCTAACCATATCCTTCAAGTGGTATCAGAGCCTTAGATCGACGGTTTCAAATATGATTCTCTAACCGAGGACAACTTGGGTTCGTTATGGTCGGCGAAATTTTCATCGCATTTGATTTCGCAGATCTGTTTTAGTAAATATATTCGGCACTGTTTAAATTGTTTAAACACGAATTTAATACTTGGATTTTGTTACCCATTAAATAAGGAAACCATAGGATCTGAGTTTGCATAAATCGGATTTCGTATGCTCTAGATATGGTAGTTTTAATGAACATTAATTTCAATATCACGGGAACTGCGAATCTTAACGTAATTAAGGAGTTAATTACTGTTTAGAGATGCCTCGAAATGCGTGCAAATCATATAGGTTCTATTTTAAATCAAGTTATCAAACTATGGAAACTTACTTTGCTTAATTTGGATTTAAATTGATTGAGATATGCTAATTTTAGTAAGTAGGGGTCACTGCTGAAATTACTTTCATAATCAAAGAACCATGTGATTGTCAATTAATGAAATTAATTGTTAATTTCAAGAAAAATTTATGGAAAATATTTGAGAAATATTGGAAGATGATTATTTCCTTAATTGACTTGGCCTCAACAAATTAATTGATTAGATTTGATCTAGATCATAATTGGAAACACAATCATCAAACTCCTTGCTTGAATAGGATTGAGAATTTGTCTAGCAAATTTCCTTATAATCAAAATTGTTTTGATTACTTATGGTATAATTTCGGTTGAAGAACGGATGATCATCTCAAGTACAAATTAATCAATTTGGCATTATCCTTTCCCGAGGCGGATATGGTGTCTAGTCGGGGGATCGCTGGGGTAGCGGGTTGCAACGTATGCAGTCCGTCCCACTTCCGCCGGTACTGGCCATGACAGCGGGTAGGGCCGGGATAATATCCGAGGGATTAAGTTGTATTTTTCTAATTATTAAAATACGAATTAATGCGTACTTTGAGAATATATACCGTATATATTCAAGCATAAAAATCGAGTTTGATTGATTGGATTGGATTGATAATTAATTTAATATGATTGAATTGATTATGTCCAATTATACTCTAATTTGATTAGAGTTAATAATTCCTTTGGAAGAATTGATTATATGAATGTGATTCATAGTAATTAATTAAATTTGAACAAGAGATGGAGGATCACATAAGTGACATCTATGGTCTCCCGTCAAGGCGAAGGATTTCCGTCGCCAGGGATTGTATATAGGAGACGCCTGTACGAAGTGATAGCTCCTATATACAAGTGCATCTGGATCGGACTCTTTGCTTCTCAAAAGAGTAAGGCCGTATGCGTAGTGACCCCAATATCGGATCCTCATATTATTGGGGCGATATTGGATTGCGCATAGCAAGTTCTATTCCTGTTGAAGGTTGGTTCAATTAATGACGGGTCAACATCACCTTAGGGGTGGTGGGCCCAGGTATTAAAGACCGAATTGGGAGATGCAAGTTGGACTTGCAAGGCGGAATGTGTTCCTGCTTCTTTTTATCCGAGTTGCAGTTTCTCATATTATTGGGATGTAACAAAGATAAAGAGGAGATCACGGTTCTTGCTTGAGATATAATGGTAAGTATATCTCTTACATTGAAAGTGATTGAGGGAATGAACTTTCATTGTTGACATGGCGAGACAACTTTGATATAAAAATTCCTAAAATCAAAGTATAATATGTATATATATAAATATACCACTCATGCAAATTTCTTATTTCAGATAATCCTTCATTAAACCCACTCAATTCTATACTCAATAATAACCAGTAAAATATCATGGATTGGACTCATGATCCAGATATTTGTACTTGCAGTTGGACACATAATGTATGTGGTTGCAATATGCAAGTTTCCTCATAATAATGAGGAATGACAATTAAATAGATAATAGGACTTCAAACCTAGGGTTTGTATGTTTCTATAGTCTTGATATCATCAAATGTGCTTTGGAAGTGACATGTTGATGATGATCACAATTGTCAAATTAATCCTTATAAAATCAATAAAGATATTATGGCATACATATGTGCTCTCAACATTTAATCATGAATGGCATGGTTCTCTGCATCATGCAGAATGGTGGCTCCATAAGAGATGATGTATTCAAAACGTTTGAATACCTGCCTGAACCAATGTTTCAAGAGTTTAGATGGATGTAGGTGATGAGTGTCATCATTCTACTATATTTACTCTAGTCATTTCATGAAGCTTCATAATATTCATATTGTATGAATTTAATGAAGCATATATTAATAGTTGAAATACTCTTACATTAAATTTTTTTTTTGAATTTAACATAAAAGATCCTTAGTCTTGATTAATGGTTGCTTATAGATAAAGGGAGCGCAGTGGAAGCATGGGTTGGACCAAGTAAGAAATATAGTCAAAAGGTTGAACTGTATTTCTGTAACTTCCATATGACATTCAAAGAGTTGAATGAATGCCAATACTGCAATAAGTTGATGTGTTGATAGTATGACTATCAAATCTATCTAGAATCCTTAGAGAAGGAATTAGATAGTGCATCAGAT
Source organism: Ottelia alismoides (assembly GCA_037367405.1). NCBI lineage: Eukaryota > Viridiplantae > Streptophyta > Magnoliopsida > Alismatales > Hydrocharitaceae > Ottelia > Ottelia alismoides. Next base: position 93,402 of record JAZKJV010004927.1, on the reverse strand, counting down.
TAATCTACATATAATCATTGATATTGACTTACTTATTTGATAAGATAAAGTCTAATAATTGTATCTCAATTTTCTAATGACACTTGCAATTGGTTGCATATGTATTAGAAATTTGATCTTAAGGTTTATTGGTCATCCATGTTGAAAGTGATGCAAGTGTTGCAAACAATTTCCATGAGATCAATAGACTTCATATTTTCAGTGGGAGCCCTTAGTCTTAGAGAATGTCTCTATGACCTAGATATTAGAATACACTCATTGTTTATTTCTAATTGTTGGATATAAACATGGAATTCTGTAATAAATCGATCATAAAGAGTTATGATGGAGATATTTCAGATAGTAATCTAAAATCTAAGTGGACTCTATTAAATTAGAAAATTAATGAATGGTTCATTAAGTTTTTTTAATACTGAGAATTAAAAAGATCAATAGGAGGATAAAGATCATTTGATAATGATCTGACATCAAATTTTGGGCATATGTCTGTTGATGAGATCAATGGACTAGTAAGATATGAAACTTTAGATTGTCTAAAGATTCAAATCTCACATACTTGTGAATATTGTATTCAAAAGTAGAAATGTCCAATACACCCTTCCTTGGAATGGTGAAAAATGTCAAGGTATTCAAGATCTCATACATATTGATGTATGTGAATCAATCTATATCAGAATAAACATTATGGATATGTGATATCTATTAATGATTATTTGTGATATGAGATTTTCTTCTCTTTACTTAGAAAACCTTGAAATGTTCAAAGATTTCACAATTTTGGTTTAGAACCAAAGGTTGAAGGAAGATGAAAAGAATTTGATCTAACCAGGGTAGCTTGTACCTATTAGATGAATTCAAGGAATACCTTATAGAGATGTGAATATCATTCCTATCTCACCCCTCCTAATGAACCTTAACTCAATAGAGTTGTAGGGAGATACAATTGATCATGTGCGACATGATTTGATCAATGATTAATCTTAGCATAATTATCTCTTAGTTTCCAGGTATATGTATATGTGGTAGAGACTACATTATACACTTAATAAGGTCCCAAGCTGGTAAGCTGGAATCTAGCACCAGAGAGTGCTACTTCATTAGGAAATAAAGGAGGTATTAGATACCTACTTTATGACCTTGAGATTCTTAAAAGATCACATCTTTGAGAATATGATTCTTATTGGATGACTCTCTTGAGAATCAAGATGAAAATGAAGTAAAGGAACTCATTTAATCTTGAAAAGATAATGAGGCTCCTGAAATCGGAAACTAAAAACTCTTCAAATAAGTTTGAGGATGGATTCCATGTGTCAGTTAAATCTGAAAATGATTGGACTTCATGTGATGAAGCTCCTGAGGATCATGACATGGAAAGATGGATGTTAGCAATAAAAAGTCTAATGTAGACTTCATATACAAGTGTTGTATATGGACCCTCGAGGATCCACCTATATGGGTCAGACCCATTAAGATGTAAATGGATCTTCAAGAGAAAGAGGGAACCTGATGAGAAGGTAGAGACCTTCAAAGCACGGTTCGTAGCCATGAGCTACACACCGAAGAGAAGACATCACTTACGATGAGACTTGCTCTCCAGTGACCTTGCTTTAACTCATCAGAATATTGCTAACTATAGCTACACAACTTGACTATGACATCTTCATGATGTGAGTCAAGATTGCATTCCTCTATGAATACCTCTCTGAGGATATTCATATGAAGTAGCCCCAGGGCTTCATGGTTGAGGAAAGCAAGATGTGCTAGCTGAAGAACTCCATCTTTGGACTCCCTTAAGTTTCTTATTGTTGGAACATAAGATTTGATGAAATTATAAATGTTGTGATTTCAGATAAAATCTTGATGAACCATGTGAAGCTTAGTGGGAGTGCCATTGTGTTCATCGTGCTAAATGTAGATATTATTCTAATCATTTAGAATGATATAAGAATAAATAATAAGTGTTTTAAAATTTGGTTGTTCCATACTTTGAGATATGATCTCAAGGATACCTCTTAGGATCTAGTTCTGAAGTCGTTCAGAAACAAAGAGAAGAGGATATTGGGACCGTCACATTAGTAGTACACCTTGGACTTATTCCATTTTCTGGAAAAATTCCAAGAAAGGCTTCCTTCCCTTAGATGTGGTAGTGACCTGTCTAAAAGGGATAGCACCTCAAAGAGTTGAGGAAGTGAATGCTAGAACTGCTTGCACTTGTGCATCAGTTATGAGAAGATGGGTATATGCTAGATGTGTACAAGAGCCAGATGTCTGTCATGCAGTGGGAGTAGTAAACTGTTACTAATCCTGCTATGGAGATAAAACACTTGATTGCAGTAATAATAATATCTTCAAAGATGATAAACTTAGAGATATTGATCTCAAAGTCTTATCTTCAAAAGTTTAAGATCTTGTAGATAGTGATCTATAAGGGTCTTGACTGCATATACCTTAGGAGATAGAGATCTCCAGGAATGAAGGTATTCTAAAAGGATTATGGGAATACTGGTTATGATAATTAATAAGATGTAGTGTCATGACACTATAACCGACAAAATTGAGTATTGGTTGCATAGGATGCAACATTCGCATTGGATGCAAGCACTGTTACTGGGAGATATGCAAGTGCCGGTAAAGGACTTGGCGTAGTCTCTTGGGAATAGAGTGATTGATCAGCTTACCTAGCTAGTTTCTAAATAGCCTATGATTGTCACATGAGTGTGGGTTTAAATGATTAACCCATTAATGGCTCTTTGGGCTAGTGGGAGATTGTTGGACATGCGAGCCCACGGCGAGCCATTATGCAATAAATGTTATTGCAATTCACTCCTTAATCTGAAATAAAGAGTACATAATTTGCATAATAGGTCCCTTAGTACAATTAGGGTTATGTACCATGGCCATCTTGATGATCATACAGTTGTTGATTCAACTATTGAATCATAGAGGCTGGTGCTTAGATGAATATCTAATGAGTTAGATTGAGGACTCATCGAGCACCGTCAAATGATTGTTAAGAGATGATCTCCAGCCTGAGTAGGAGATGGCAATCCTATCTCATTTAGGCCGATATCTGACCGACCTCTTGATGCAGGTCCTCTGCATAGGAATAGAGATTCGGAGGTGTCAGATGAGTTAGGTCAATGAGTTGACTTAACGAGATCGAGATAACCAAAGTCCTATATCATATGCTGTCATGATATAGGCACACATCCTTTGACCGGAGACAGATGTGTTACTATATGTCTGAGTATGTACATTTGGCAGACCAATAGGTTGATGACCTAATCAAGGTCTATACACCGGCGCGCTGGTGTGCATATAAGGGCATATGAGTAATACGATCTCTCAAAGGGATCATACAGGTTCAGTTACTGAACCGGAAGACATGAGCTCACTCATGAGATATTGGGAAGAATCAAATTCCATGCGCATGGTCGTCTCGCTTTGGAAGCTTGACTGAATTTGTAGGTTTGATATATACTTTTGGAAAGTATATGATCAAGACCTAATGATGACGCGAAATCCACCTCTTTAATAATGATTAATTGTAGTATAGGAAGCGGATTTCGGTCGTCAAAATACCACAATCTTTGAATGTTGTGGAATATTTTACTTGGCAAGTTTACCAAGGTCGAACACAGGGAACAGAGATTTTTAGTTGCGTGGTTTTTAAATCAAATTAAGTAATTAATAAATGCTCGATTAATTCCTGTGTGGGGAAAATATAATACAAATGCGAAGAAAATGCAATGCAGGAATAATAAACAGAATTTATACCCAGGATCTGTAATTTGGATCGTATCTAATTCTCTAATAATATGATCAATAATTTCCTCAAAATTAATCACAGATCAACATGTAATTGAATCAATGCTTCAGATCAATAAATTTAAGCTCGGAATAATTTGAAGCGAGAGATCAGACCTCCAAATATTTTTGAATTAATTCCTCGAATAGTTGGCTATAAACTTAGAGGAATGGATCTAAATTAATCCCCTATGAAATCTTAAATGTGATATTAACCATCAATGACAATCAGAGTTCACTATCCGACCTCCTGCAAAAATTTATCACTCAATTCTTAAGCACAAGTATGTCAAAATAAGCCTGCAAAAAGTCAGTGATGATCCGCATATAATAATTGACAATAAACCACCTCAGATCTGTTCACAAACTATGCTAAATGGTAGAGCATGGAATTAGCTTCGAAACGACATATTATATGATAAAATCGGAGTTCGTATGACAAATATATGATAAAATGAATTTTCAGGGACTAAAATGCAATTAAAATAAAGTTTTCTTTTCAAAAAGGTCCCTGGAGGGCTTATCTGTAATTTTGGAAAGTCGGAGGAACTCCTTTGCAATTTACCCAGACGGGGGGTTTAAATGTAAATTCTGGAAGTTACGGGGACCATGTTGCAATTTTCCCCAGGCGCACGTGCCGCGCACGTGCACCCGGAGGCTCGGAGGAGAGGCGGAGGCTCGGGGCTCCCGAACCTGTGGTTCGGAGCCCGAGCCTGTGGTATGAAACGAGGCTCAGGTTCGGAGCTCCCGGGGCTTCGGCTCGGATGCCAGGCCTGGCTGTGCCACGTGGGAGGTGGTAGGCCGTCGGATCAAGGGCAGCTTGCCCGATCCGACGGCAACTGTAAGTTGCTGGCAAGGTGTCGAGCGAGAGCGGCCAAGGCTGGGGCCGCCAAGCTCGGCCGTGGTCGGCGGAGGCGGTCGGAGGACAAGGGTGCCTGGGCGAGGAGGCGGGGCATCGAACGCTCGACCGACACACGGTCGAGCTTGGCAGGGGCAGTCGCGGCGGTGGAGGGCGAAGTCGTGGGACGGAGGTGGACTGCCTGAGGTGGAGCGGCGAGTGGAGCCTTGCGACGGAGGAGGCGGGGCCGCGAGGCGGTGGTCGTGGGCGAAGGAACGCCGAGGCGCGGGGCGGAGTGGCGAGGCGGGGCTGACGAAGGAGCTGGGGCGGAAGAGGCGTTGATGCACGGCGAGGTGGTGCTTCGGCCGAGACGCGGCCCAGCTGCAAGCGGAGCACGGAGGCGAGCGGCCTCCGCGCGGTGGCGGTGGAACGGCGGAGTGCGATGGAGAGCTGGCGGTGCTGGTCAGTTGGAGGCTTCCTTGCGGAGGCGGAGGCGGCGGGGCCGCGAGGCGGTGGTCGAGCTTCCTGCAAGGGTTAGCAGAACAACAAAAACGAAATAGGGGGAGCTGGAGATGGGGTTTCGTGAGGAGGGAGAAGGGGGTGGAGCACCGGCATGTGCGAGGCCGGCGGGGGTTAGAGGGGAAGTCGAAACGGAGGAGCTCACCTCGAGGAAGGAGGGTGCCCTCTGCAGCCGTACGACGGCTGGATCTCGCCACCGAGCCGCTGTCACCGGCGTTCTTGAAACTGGGCGGATGGTTGGCGAAGGTGGAGGGGCTGGCGCTTTATAGGGGCTGGTGGAGAGAGCGTTACGCAGAAGGGGGCGGTGAAATGGCCATGCACGGCGGCTTGATGGCCGTGCATGGCGGGGGTGATGGGGAAACGGCTGGGGAGAAGAGGCATTGGGGAAGAAGGCTTGGGTCACGTGCTAGGCACGTGACCTGGGTGGGGTGGCTGGAGAGAGTGGGGGTGTCACGTGGCACGCCCAGGAGCTGCCACGTGGCGCCCCCAAAAAAATTTCAAAATTTGTAGACAAAGAAAAATAGAAAAGAAATAGCAGGAGACCTCGGATCGAAAAATTTCCTTCACGAAAGTTGCTCGTCTCGACGAGATCTACAACTTTCATGAAGGACCCGAGAGCAAAAGAAGTCACCTGTGAGAAGTGGTATTTTTGGTGGCTTTCCTTGTGTACAAAAAAACCGATTTTTGGAGTTTTGTAATTTTTTTGTGGTTTTAGAGAGGATAAAAATTCTAGAAAAAATACGATAAAATAGAAGAAAATTATTTACACATTAATCTAATTTTTTTGGAATTTTAAAGGATTAGAAATTAGGAGAATAAAATAAAAGTAAGAAACGCTCAACTTTTGCACAGACCGACACAGACACTTGGACTTGGTCAATTTCTTTGATCTCAGTTTTAATCTGGATTTGAACTTTTGCATTTCTTATTAAAACTTTCATCAAAGGACACAAATGAAAAAGAAATAAAATTAAAAGGGTTAATTATGTACATAAAAACTCAGGTCAAAAATAGCAAAAAGTTAAAATGCGCAAAAGAGGCCCAAAACCCAACTTTCACATATGAGCTCCGAATTTTATGAAATTGGTCTTGTTTTGAAGGTATTTGAAAATGGAGTACTTTAAAAAGTGAGTAGACCAAAATCGGACACTGTATGTGGGAGATATGCTCATTTTAGTCCATCAGATGTGAAATTTGACTTTGGAATTATTCGACACTTATTGGGGTTAGTAATTTTTTGTATTTTTTATTTAATAAAGTTAGTAATATCTACACAATGGAGGTGGTTTTGGGTCAATCGGAGTTAGGATGAATTAAATAAAAATGTGAGAAGTTAGCGGCTTTTTGGGCTAATTTACACTGGGAATTTTAAATGCAATTATGCATGATGAAATGCAGATATTATTCACACATGTATGATGGCTAATAATGATCTCTTAATGTTTAATTACAGGTGAATGATGGGAGACAGAGCCTAAATGACTAATTTTAGCATGATGAATACGAGATTCATCATACCCCTATACTTAGACCATGCTCGTCCCCGAGCATGAATGAATGACTTAGTTGATTATATCCCTGACTGTGTAAGTGAATTTACAAGGCTCGATTCATAGAAGACCCTTAATTTGAGTGATCCTAAAATTCTGAGCTCGCTCAAGCTTTAATCAAAAGGAATCCAACTTCTCTAATTTTCAGACTCTCTGTTTGTACATATGATATAAGGATATGATTCTTAGTGTACTGCATTCATGAGAGTCAAGTCGAGACATCACCCAAAGTTCCAATCCAAGAGACTCTCCTCTAGACCTGATCCTCAACCCTAGGGAATAAGTCTATTCTTGCTTCAGTCAACCGTCTCATTAGTTTGTCAGACTTGAAAGTGTAGATGGACGGCCAGTTGATGGAGAGCATAGGATTGTGTCTGATTTTCTCTCCCTTTCATTGGAACAAGGTGTCTCTCAAGTGCCTTTTTACTCAACACAAGTATATTTTAATTTTGTTGATCAATGTGTCCGTCAAGAGAATTTGGAGTCGTCTGCACTTGTTTTTCTGGGAGTACACCGGGGTGTGTCTCTTTTGAGTATCTAAGATACCTTCGACACCCAGACTTCTATCGCTTACGATGCAGAGCCCTTTTATGGTGACAGCCCGACTCCTTAGTCCTAATTAGCGCTTGGTCCAAGTGGACACTTTGAAAATGTTTGGGAGCGCTCGCCATTGGTGAAAGCTCATTTAGAATTTGACTTGGGATGGTAGAGCTTTTCTTGACATTTCTTTTTCTTTTCTTTTGTTGGCTAGCTCCACTGCTTTTACCAAAAGTTGGCGCATACTGATCAACAATTTTCCTTAAGTTTCATCACACCCTGGCACTTAGGTCAATATCAAAAAGATAGCATATGAATCTTGTTCACATACTGGCTAGTGTTTTGCTGACACTCAGGTTTTTTGAAGCCTTCATTAACTTTATCCCATCCTCGAATATCATCAGATCGGGTCTAAACTCAAATCTCTAGTCCTAGTTCCTCAAGTGATATCTCAACTCATCTCATCAATCATGCAGCTGTGAAAGTGATTGTGCTGATCATATTCTTTTTTAAGGTAGAGATGAAGAGTGCAATATAGCGCTCAAATCTTTCAAACTAGGGAAGTGTGGATTTATTAAGTTCTAAAAACCCTAATGACTAAGGCAGGCTAACTCAGAATCTCAAGATTTCAGAAATCAAGTGTCCTTTAAAATCCTCAAGCCTTGAGTGCTAGTGAATGTGTCAGGAATATATCGACCAAAGAATGCATGAAATGCTTGATGAAATGCAAGACCATGAGTGATTTTTTTAATGCAAATATACTTTTTTTAATGCATTTTTTTCCAAAAGTTTTGTTTTTGGTGTGTGTGTGTGTGTGTGTTTTTTTTTGTTTTGTTGTTTTTTTAAACAGGTATTATACACACTACTTGTACCCATCCCCGATGTTAGATAAAAACGATTAAAGTACGAGCTATGGATAAAGTAGATAAGATATATAGAAATACACCCCCCCTATACTTAGCTTGTGCTATGTCCCCATGGCACAAAGTGAAATGTTGACAAAGCGTACTAAATATAGAGAGATTAAAAACAAAAGAAGAGAAGTGATGTATAAACAATGGTAGCGGTCCCCCTATACTTCGGCTCAGGTCAGCGTAAGTATCATCGGATAATTACAGATGGGGAACCGGGAAGAATTTCGGATGTACAAGAGAGTGTAGGTTCCGGAGAGGTGTGCTATCTGGGCAGATCAAATTTTTCATCAAAATCTATGCCCTGAGTGAAGGAGATCTGTTCAACTTGTACTAATTGCTCATTGGATTCGACAAAATGTTTAAGCAGCTGACCGTTGACTATAGATGTTTGCGCGCTATCTGCGGTCTCTGAGATCTCAACACTCCCATTATTGTGTACCTCTCTTACAATGAAGGGTCCCGTCCATTTTGATTTCAATTTTCCTTGGAAAATTTTCAACTTTGCATTAAATAGCCAAACTTTCTGCCCTGGGACAAAGATCTTTGTTCGAATGTTCCTATCATGCCTTCTCTTTACTTTTTCTTTGTAGATGGTGCTGTTTTCGTAAGCATGATTTCGGATTTCAGACAGTTCATTCAAATTCATGTCTCGGTTCTTCTTTCCTTGGTGACAGTTCCAATTAATCTTTTTGATTGTCCATTCTGATTTATGGACGAGCTCTGCGGGCAAATGGCATGGTTTTCCATATACCATTCTAAACGAGGAGGTGCCCAATGGGGTCTTATAAGTCGTCCGGTAAGCCCACAGAACTTGGTCCAGGAGTTGGGACCAGTTCTTCCTGTCAGGGCGAACGAGCTTCTGTAAAATTCCTTTAACCTCCCTGTTTGACACCTCGGCCATGCCATTGGATTGTGGGTGGTAAGGAGTAGCGACACGGTGCTCGATGCCGTATTCCTTAGTTAACTTCTTCACCTCCCGGTTGACAAAGTGGCTTCCCCCATCAGATATTAAAACTTTTGGAATTCCAAACCTCGAAATAATATGATCTTTCAAAAACTTGCAAACAGTTTTGCTATCTGCAGCTCGAGTAGGGATAGCCTCCTCCCATCTAGATAAATAATCTACCGCGAGAAGAATATATTCAAATCCTTGACTATTAGGGAATGGGCCCATAAAGTCAATGCCCCATGCATCGAATACGTCACAGATGATCACTGATTGCATAGGCATGGCATCTTTGGAACCAATGGTTCCTCCCATTCTCTGAAACGGGGCACGACCTCACAAAATTATAAGCATCCTTAAACAAGGTCGGCCAGTAAAATCCACATTGCAATATCTTCTCAGCGGTCCTCTTCCCAGAGTGATGTTCTCCCGCCTCCAAGGTGTGGCATAGATTGAGGATACTTTGATATTCCTCTTGAGGAATACATCTTCGCCATATGCAATCCGGTCCTTCAAAGAAAAGGAAAGGATCTTCCCAATGATAGTGTCTCGCTTCAGATATGAGTCGATCGATTTTGTTTCTGGGACAACCTTGAGGAACTTCATTGGTGACGAGATAATTCACCGTGTCTGCATACCAAGGGAGTGAGTCAATAGCAGAAATTGACTCGTCTGGGAAGGTTTTACGGATGGATTCAGATTCCGGAATTTTGTTTTGTTCAATTCGTGATAAATGATCAGCCACGACATTCTTCACACCAGGTTTGTCCTTAATCTCCAAATCAAATTCTTGAAGTAGTAGAATCCATCTCAGAAGTCGTGTTTTTGCGTCCTTTTTGGCCATTAAATAGCGAATGGCAGAATGGTCTGTGTAAACTGTCACCTTAGATCCTAGAAGTATTGATCGAAATTTTTCCTAGGCAAAAACCACAAGAAGCATTTCTTTTTCGGTCACAGTGTAATTTTTCTGAGCAGGGTCTAAAATTTTGCTTGCGTAGTGAATAGCATACGGGATTCCATCTTTTTGTTGTCCTAATACCGCCCCTACAGCGAAATCAGAGGCGTCTGTCATGATCTCGAAGGGAAGAGACCAGTCGGGAGCTTGTAGGACGGGAGTGTCAATGATCCTTTCTCTTGAGTAATTCGAATGCTTCTAGACACTTATGATCTACCACGAATTCGATGTCTTTCCCCAGAAGGTCAGTTAGCGGTCGGGCAATTTTTGAAAAATCTTTGATAAATCTCCTGTAAAATCCGACATGCCCTAGAAAAGACCGTACGTGTTTCACATTTGTGGGTGGCTCAAGCTTTTTGATCACATCAACTTTGACAGGGTCAACCTCCATTCCCTTCTTGGAGATGACATGCCCCAGTACAATGCCCTCTTTTACCATGAAATGGCTTTTTTCCCAAGAGAGCACCAGATTCACTTCCCTACACTTTTGGAGGACTCGATCCAGGTGCGCTAGACAATCATCAAATGAATCACCATGGACCGAGAAGTCATCCATGAAGACTTCCAGGAAATCCCCGACCATGTCGGCAAAAATTGTAATCATGCACCGCTGAAAGGTGCCGGGGGCATTGCAAAGCCCAAAAGGCATTCGCTTGAATGCGTATGTGCCGAAGGGACATGTAAAAGTAGTCTTCTCCTGGTCCTCGGGGGCGATGGCTACCTGATTGTAGCCCGAGTAGCCGTCTAAGAAACAGAAGTATTCTCTCCCTGCCAATCTCTCCAGGATTTGATCAATAAAAGGCAGCGGAAAGTGATCCTTCTTCGTTGCGGCATTCAGGTGCCTGTAATCCACACAGACACGCCACGACGTAGGTACCCGTGTCGTAATCTCTTCTCCCTCCTCATTGGTGATAATCTGGAGTCCTGACTTTTTCGGGACTACATGCAAAGGTGACACCCATTTGGAGTCGGAGATGGGGTATATGAACCCAGCTTTACACCATTTTTCGATCTCAGTCTTAACCACTTCCTGTAAGTTTGGATTCAATCTACGTTGGCATTCACGAGAGGGTTTAGCATTATCTTCCAAGTAAATATGGTGTGAGCATAGGGCTGGGTTAATCCCTGGAAGATCAGACAATCTCCAGCCTATAGCCTTGTGGTTTTTCTCCAAAACATTAAGCAGGCGGATCTCCTGCTCTTCGATCAGTTGTGAGCTGATAATGACCGGAAATTGTCCTTTTTGTCCTGCAAGGAAGGCATACTTAAGTGTAGGGGGCAATGGTTTGAGTTCAGGTAAGTCAATGATGTTTCTCGAATCTGGTTCTGTCTGTGATGTTTGTTTTTGTGATGTGGACGCTTGTAGTGTATCAACGTTGACCACCATCATGGTTGTATCAGGGATCGGATCGCTAATGATGGAATGAGGTGTGGCAATCGCCGCGTCCGATCTGTGTACCTTACTCAAGGATTGTCCATAAGGAGAATGGACTGACAGGTCTAGAGTGGCCTCTGAGTCTCCAAGAGTATAGGTAGATGCATGGATGAGCTGGCAGACTAAGTCATCAACAATTTCCTCACCAGATGAGGTTGATTCTATCATAGCGGCTGGGTTTTGTCTCCATGACCCAACTGTTGGTTCTGTAATTTCAGTCTCAGTTTTTGATTTTTCAGACTCGGTGCTCGACTCAGTGTCAGGTCTTTGGAACCTAGTTTGCTGCATTTTAAGTTCAACTTTTCCGAACTGGATTCTCACGGATGTATAATCAAATATAGCTCCTGCGGTCCTAAGGAAGGGTCGCCCTAGTATCATCTGGGAATCTTTCCAATTTCTAGGGACATCCATGTCAAGAATTGTAAAATCCACTGGGTAGTTTTGTCCCTCTATGTTGATGACAATGTTTCAAATCTCGCCCCTAGGTCGCTTAGTTGAGGTGTCTGCGAATTGAAGTACAGCTGCAGATTGTTTAAGAGGACCTAGATTTAGATGCTCATATAGGGTTGTGGGCATGAGATTGATGGATGATCCATTGTCTAACAATGTTCTCGCAAACTTGATTTCCTTGATGTAGCTAGTGACAAAGTGAGCACCCATATCTCTCTTCTTTCTTGGCAGCTCATTTTTTATAAGACGAGATGTGGCTACTGAGAGAATGTGTTTCTTTGTTCGGCTATGAGTTTGTTTGCTGGCCCTAGTTGGTGTGTATCTCACCTTCAGGTATTTTTGAAAAGTCGAGTCTCTTTCTATCATCTCGTCTAGGGACAGAGTGACCTTAATATTTCCTTACATATGCGGGCCATCTCTTCATCATTTTTTTGGTTTTTTATGTTTTTCTTCTTCCCTGCCGTAAGAGCACGGGGGAAAGGAATAGATTTGTTGTGATCAACATCATCACTTTTATTGAATGAAAAAGTTCGTACAAGACTCTGACTCGGACTAAAAATAGGGAAATTTGAGGTTAGAGGATGGTGTCTTGGTGGCATTTCTTTGTCTGACTCAGACTCAGACTCTCCATTATATCCGGGTGGTGTGGGTGGGACTTGTTCTTTCTCCTCCTGTCTTCCTTTGTCAATTCCCCCAGGGTTGTGTGAATTGGTGGACACTGGGGCTATGTCTTCGTGTTCCTTTGCTCGATCAGGCATGGTTACGATCCTTCCGCTCCTAAGAGAGATACGATAAGAGTCATTATTTGAGGAGGGCTTAAGCTCAGGTATGGAATAGTCAGAGATTAATACCTGATTGTGTCCAAGGCTATTTGGGTTAGCCTGGACTTGAGCTGGAATCACGGTCTGGGGTGCTGTCACCTCATCTCTCCAACGAGAGAGTCGATTTATGTCGACTCTCATGTCATGAAGCTCATCCAACACTCGCTGGAGTTCTGGAGAGATAGCAGAAGAGGAGGAGGACCCTTGGCCCTGCCTGGCCAGAGGTCGCTGATATTGCCCTTGTTGGCTTTGGCGTTGGTTCTGCTGTGGCTGAGGTTGCGGGTTCTGATAACCCGTGCGATATTGCTGCCTCTGCTGTAGTTGAGGCTGGTAGGTGGGCTGGGCTTGCAGTGGACGAGGGTTTGGAGTAGAGTTTTGGCCTGAGCGATTGACTGGTTTCAAATTGTACCAGACTCCGTTTATCTCCATGACCTGTGGAGGTTCCTCAAAATCAGTCTGAGCGGAGGTTTCATCAGTTTGAGAGGACAAGACTTGGTCTCCACCCCAATGGCTATGTTGCCCTACCCCTTGACCTTGAATGTAGTGAATTTGGTGTATGGGTGCGGGGGGTGCAATCTTTGATACCCTGTCAGCCAATTCCTCCATTTGTTTAGGCAATTTGGCTAATTTCTCCATATCAGATGATTTATGGATCTCATCCACCTTTTTATAAATCTGCTCAACCATAGTTAGCTTATCAGCTATAATTCCCATGTCAGCTGGTAAGCTAACTATGGTTGAGCAGATTTATAAAAAGGTGGATGAGGCAGCGGGGCGAGGAGGCGGGGCAACGAATGCTCGGCCGACACACGACCGAGCTTGGCAGGGGCAGTCGCGGCGGTGGAGGGCGAAGTCGTGGGGCGGAGGTAGACTGCCTGAGGTGGAGCGGCGAGTGGAGCCTTGCGGCGGAGGAGGCGGGGCCGCGAGGCGGTGGTCGTGGGCGAAGGAACGCCGAGGCGCGAGGCGGAGTGGCGAGGCGGGGCTGACGAAGGAGCTGGGGCAGAAGAGGCGTTGATGCACGGCGAGGTGGTGCTTCGGCCGAGATGCGGCCCAGCTGCAAGCGGAGCACGGAGGCGAGCGGCCTCCGCGCGGTGGCGGTGGAACGGCGGAGTGCGATGGAGAGCTGGCGGTGCTGGTCAGTTGGAGGCTTCCTTGCGGAGGCGGAGGCGGCGGGGCCGCGAGGCGGTGGTCGAGCTTCCTACAAGGGTTAGCAGAACAACAAAAACGAAATAGGGGGAGCTGGAGATGGGGTTCCGTGAGGAGGGAGAAGGGGGCGGAGCACCGGCCTGTGCGAGGCCGGCAGCAGTTAGAGGGGAAGTCAAAACGGAGGAGCTCACCTCGAGGAAGGAGGGTGCCCTCTGCAGCCGTATGACGGCTGGATCTCGCCACCGAGCCGCTGTCACCGGCGTTCTTGAAACTGGGCGGATGGTTGGCGAAGGTGGAGGGGCTGGCGCTTTATAGGGGCTGGTGGAGAGAGCGTTACGCAGGAGGGGGCGGTGAAACGGCCATGCACGGCGGCTTGATGGTCGTGCATGGCGGGGGTGATGGGGAAACGGCTGGGGAGAAGAGGCGTTGGGGAAGAAGGCTTGGGTCACGTGCTAGGCACGTGACCTGGGTGGGGTGGCTGGAGAGAGTGGGGGTGCCACGTGGCATGCCCAGGAGCTGCCACGTGGCGCCCCTAAAAAAATTTCAAAATTTGTAGACAAAGAAAAATAGAAAAGAAATAACAGGAGACCTCAGATCGAAAAATTTCCTTCACAAAAGTTGCTCGTCTCGACGAGATCTACAACTTTCATGAAGGACCCGAGAGCAAAAGAAGTCACCTGTGAGAAGTGGTATTTTTGGTGGCTTTCCTTGTGTACAAAAAAACCGATTTTTGGAGTTTTGTAATTTTTTTATGGTTTTAGAGAGGATAAAAATTCTAGAAAAAATACGATAAAATAGAAGAAAATTATTTACACATTAATTTATTTTTTTTGGAATTTTAAAGGATTAGAAATTAGGAGAATAAAATAAAAGTAAGAAACGCTCAACTTTTGCACAGACCGACAACAGACACTTGGACTTGGTCACATTCTTTGATCTCAGTTTTAATCTGGATTTGAACTTTTGCATTTCTTATTAAAACTTTCATCAAAGGACAAAATGAAAAAGAAATAAAATTAAAAAGGTTAATTATGTACATAAAAACTCAGGTCAAAAATAGCAAAAAGTTAAAATGCGCAAAAGAGGCCCAAAACCCAACTTTCACATATGAGCTCCGAATTTTATGAAATTGGTCTTGTTTTGAAGGTATTTGAAAATGGAGTACTTTAAAAGTGAGTAGACCAAAATCGGACACTGTATGTGGGAGATATGCTCATTTTAGTCCATCAGATGTGAAATTTGACTTTGGAATTATTCGACACTTATTGGGGTTAGTAATTTTTTGTATTTTTTATTTAATAAAGTTAGTAATATCTACACAATGGAGGTGGTTTTGAGTCAATCGGAGTTAGGATGAATTAACTAAAAATGTGAGAAGTTAGCGGCTTTTTGGGCTAATTTACACTGGGAATTTTAAATGCAATTATGCATGATGAAATGCAGATATTATTCACACATGTATGATGGCTAATAATGCTCTCTTAATGTTTAATTACAGGTGAATGATGGGGGACAGAGCCTAAATGACTAATTTTAGCATGATGAATACGAGATTCATCACCTAGGTATGATATATGCTTTTGGAAAGTATATGATCGATACCGACTCCCAATGATCGAATGAGAAACTTACTGATAAAACCCTGAAGTAGACAGTATAAAGTTGATCTAATACTTCGGGTTTATTCTGAGTCTTCCAGTATGCAGGATGTACAGGTATTGAGAATACCTGAGGGTGATGTGATCATAAACGATTGTATAACCATGACGCTTCCATTCCTAGGGAGTGATGAAATGGGTTTGGATTTTAGTGACTCCTCTCAGTAGAGAAGTAATCTGATCTTAGTCCAAATGTTGGATATTGATCTGAATGTGATTCAGATTCAATGAGAAGATTAGATTTACGGTCTTGATTTAGTCAAGCATCTATGGGAGGCCCGAGATCTGGATTTGAGATGTGATCTCAATATCCATGTCACTATACGTGGAACAATACAATCGCCATGTCCTTATCTCCAAGTATTCGCGGAGAAAGCGCATTATCCTTGAAAGAGTTCATGGATAATTCTATTGTTGATATATGTATCCGAGCATTGAGAAAATGGATAATTAAATGTGATTTAATTATCATGAATAATATGAATTTGATTCATATTATAAGGAGAGTTATCTTAGATAATTAAATGTGATTTGATTATCAAAGATGTAGATAATGTGAACGTGATTCATATTATTTGAGTACATGAGAATAAGTTATCCAATATAAATAAATATGATTTAATTGTTATGGATAAGAATAATGTGGATAGAAATATCCAATTATTCATAATATATTATAAATGTGATTTATAATGTATTAGAGAGAGTTAATTATAATTTATATGTGTTGATTAATTATTATGTGTATTGGATACACATTGTGTAATTATTGACAATGTAAATTATATGTTGTTTTGGGTTGTGAATTTGATTCACAATTTTTCTATGGCAAGATTGCAATATTCTCAAATATAATTGTGAATTATTTTTGAAGAATAAAAAGCCAACAAAAGTTGTTGGAAATAAATAGAGGAGATTTTCAAGGAGATATGCAATCTCATGGATTTCCATGAGATTGCTCTCTCCATGGAAAGAGGGGGGCGGCACATCATTCCTATAAGGAATGTGTGGCCGTCCACTTTGGAAGGTACATGGAGATGAAATCTCCATGTATATTCTCTCCTTATTTATTGGTTTGATTTGGATTAATTTGTATTTGATTTTGTCAAATATATTTTGATCTAAATTTGTTGGTTTTACCAACAACAATCTTAGCCATTGGATTGACATAAATCAATCTCATTCATTGATTTTATATGTCACATTGATTGAGATCCATGGATCCCAAAATCCTATAAATAGAGAGGCACACCATGCTCTCTATTTTACACAACACATCTCTCTCTCTCTCTTTCTTTCTAGAGGTCAGTCCTCTCTCTCTCCCTCTCATGGCCGTCCACCATGGATGCCATGGAGAGGTTCTCCATCGCCGCGGCATCGTCGTTATGCTGCCCGTTCTTCTGCTCGTGGATCTCCGTCTCCTTCGGTGCACCTCGCTCGTGAAGAAGACGTCGGATCTCGTGTGTCAAGATCAGGAGATCCGCCGCTTGGATCATCAACATGGATTGCGAGAAGCACGCGGTTCATCCCCGCGCTCGCAAGCGTCTCCTCCGTCGGATCGGACTTGAGACAGGAGGTCTCTTCGTTTAGAGACTCGATCGCAACCACGCTTCAAGAGGTAATCCTATTACTTGTTTGTGGTTTAGACGAAACGATCCGAGAAGTGTTCTTGGATCATGTGGTTTCGTCGTAAGAAAATTTTTTAAATTCCACTGCATCGAGCAACTAGTGCGACTAGTCGCTCTTCGTCGTATTCGATACGACGCTCACGCTTCTGTGATGCGCTTGAGGATCTAACCATATCCTTCAGTGACCTACCATGAAATCACCTACGTATGGTGACTTGCTATGTCGACCTATCATAGCATTATGTTTTGTTGTGAGATGACATGCTATGTGTTCGACCATGTTAATGGAGTGACTTGTTGTAAGTTCTGTTATGTTTTGATTTTAATCTAACTTGCTAAATTGATATTGAGAGTGACAATTACATTTATGTGGTTCTTGGTTGCGTTGGAAAGCTTATTGAAGGATCTTTCTAATGAGTATTCTTCTCCTTAAAATAGTAACATAAGACCTCTTAGAGAACGTGTTAAAACTATCAAACAATCATAATGACAACATGCATCCACTCGTTTGATAAGTGCATCACATGAAACATCCCCCAAATGTTCTACATCACCCATTCACTTTTTTTTTCAAAACATGACACAAAGTACTCTTTAGAAATGCAACATCTAACACAGATCTTTTGATTTTAAGAACATGGATGTATATAAGGACCGAAACATGTGAAACCAGCAACAAGATAAAGGAGAAACAACGTTATATCCAAAACACACCTTCTTAGAACTCCACCCGTAGAGGAATGACCTTGACCTCCTCTTTATGGTGGTGACTTCGGATCGTCAATTCGACGCAGTCTGTCTAGTAGCTCCAACGGTGCTCCAGTAAGCTCCCCGACGAGGAGAGGGAGTGGGAGGTGGTTGCTCTAAGGCTTAGAGTTTTGTAGCAGTTAAAAATTATTTTTATAGTACAGAAATCCGGATCCATATCTTGTTTCGAACTTAGGTTCGGGTCTAAAATGGAGCCATACCCGGTCTCACTTAAATGGCCATAACTTGAACTTTCAAACTTGTATATTAACATTCTTGGACTCATTGGAAAAGGTCTCAACAATCCATACATAATGGATTGATCATTTCATCACTTGAAAATTGATAAACTCAAGATTTTAAAAATGCATTGTCTCACATCCGAATTCTGATTCAACTCTCGATTCGGGTCTAAATTAGAACCTATCTTGGTCTCATTAATATGATCATAACTTGAACTCCTGAACTTAGATTTTGATGTTCTTGAACATGTTGGAATGGTATCGACGAGCTCTTTACAATGGATTGGTCATTTTCTCCATTTAATAATCGAGAACACTCTAGATTTTAAAAATACTGGGTTTCACAACCATGCATGTTGCCAATGGACTCATTGCAACTCCGAGCATGTTTATGGAAGAATATCGTTTTGCTTTCAGTGTTCTATGTCTTGTTGTTTGCATGAGCCAGAGACATGGAACCTTTATTGTTCTGCCAGATATCGACAATCTTAATGTTGTCTACATGAGTACCCCAATACTGTTTCGCCGCATGTCTATCCCCAAGTATGAAGATTCAGATGCCGCCATGAAATCCTCTATGTGATGCGTATCAAAGTCTTAGAGAATGTTGATCGTTTAACCTATGGTGGCATGATCGAGAAAGCCAAGGTTGGCATAAAAGTTTGACCTTGATAGAAGATGATGTGAAACAAATATTAGCAGAGCGCAGCGCCGCGAATTGTACAAGAAAAACCCAGTGTAGATGGGTTGAAGGTGTGGTACTTGGGGTATTAGGAAAACGTTATGTGGAGCTATTATTATTGAAATATGATTAAAATCATGTCACAATGCTATATTGTGGATATATATTATTTTTTGACAAGTAAAACTGAAGTAAAGTGCGAGGTGTATTGGCTTCAATTGAGAAAAAATTTGACAAATTAGAATACAATTTATTTTACGATAGCATGGGGTTTAAAATCACGTGCATATGATATGTTTGAATATGTTTGACAAATTACACGTCCCTCCCCCGACGGCTGCACTCGGGAACCCGTGTTGTAGGTGTGGGCAGAGGCCGTGGCGGATTAGATGTAGCTTTGCAATTCAAAAAAGACTAGCAGCGCAACTTGCTACTCCTTGTCTCCTGTTTCGGTGTAAAGTTTTTTTCTGGTGGGGAATAGCTATTTTGGAATAATTATTATTAAAAAATTCTTAAAGGTACGTGTTGTGACTGGCAAGATTTTACAGGGGAGGCATTGTAAAAATCCCATTCTAATGGGTTGTGGTATATGTGTTGTGCATTCAGTGAAATCAGCGCATGGGCATCGTTCCCGTTCGAATTGGAACGGCTCTCTCAACGGTCGAATTGGAACGGCCCTCTCAACGGTCGAAGGAACGGCTCTCGCAACCTATATTAACGTCTCATCTTCTCTCTCCTCTCATCTCTGCTTCTTCTTCTTAACGCGAATGTCAGCTCTTAGGTACCGTTTTGTTGATGGATTACTTGCGGGTTAGGGAGTTTATCCCTCTTAACCCACATCCCCTCTCTCCCTGTGGGCCCCACTTTATTCCTTTTTTAAAAATTAAATAAATTAATTATCTATCATCAATTTCATCAAAAAATAATATATTATACCATCATATCATATAAAAATTATAAACTACTCCACTTCTACTCGTTTTTCCAAACTTCAATACAATCACATCACAATAACTGCTCACTTTTTCAAACTTCAATACAATCATATCACTCCAAACACACTTCTAACCCAACCACGGTTTAACCCTCTATCCAAACACCAAAACTCAAAAATAAGTTACCCTCTACCCGTTTAACCCACCTTAACTCGCGTACCAAAGACACCCTTATATTCTTCCTAACCGCTAACGTCCTCTGTAGTTCCATAGATCTCTCCACCATCTTTTCACGAGACTCCATTTCCAACACAATACAAGAGGAGATGATGAAGATGCAGGATCTATGGAATAGCAGTTTCCAGGATCTCCGCGTCTGCCCCCTGTTCCCCCGCGAAGCCTCTCATCAGAACGCACTCGGAACCGTTCTGAGGTAGCGCTGTTAGGGTAGCGCTGCGCACAAAGTTCCAGTCGGCTACACGCCTTATGTCAATGTCAAGAGAGTCCAGGTAGACACTTCCCTTCCCAATTTATATTTCTAACTAATCTTGATGATTGGATTTCGGTTGTTGCAATTTTTGGGTTCTTCGTGTGTATAACCTCGTCGACAAGGACCCCCGGCAAGGCAATAGCGCTGTTCTGGGCCGCAATCAGTGCCGGGGACCGGGTATACAATGCTCGGAAAGATATGGCCATCGTGATGAAGCAACAGAATTGGGGTGACGAGGCGATGGAGGCGGCGCTCGGATCAGGCACAGGAGTCTCTCGACAACCTCCTCCTCGATCTCTACAAGGTTATTTGATAGACTATAACTGTCTTCCTCCATAATACTCCGGTCGCCCACTTCTTTTTTCTTGTTTCTGATTAAACAAAGAGAGATTCTTGCAGAGGTGCGGGAGATTGGATGACCAAATTGCTATCTTGAAGCACAAGCTGCTTCAGATTCAGCAAGGTATGGCCTTCAACGGGAAGAAAACCAAGACAGCTCGCTGTCAAGGGAGTAAGTTCCAGGTTTCTTTGGTGCAGGAAGCTACAAAGCTTCTGGTACGTACGATTAACAATTGGGCCATCTTTAACATAGTAGCAAGGATCGGTGATCTGATCTATGTTGATGATGTAGTTAAAAAGCGCAGCATTTCGGGGGCAGTTCATTTGTTTAACCCAAGAGGTTTGGGTGGGCTGCCTATTCAGAAAAGAATTTCTCCTAGCCCTTTCTCAATCCAGAAAAGTCCTTGCGCAACTCCACTTGCAAATTCCGGGTTCAACTCTTTCGTTTCTGTGCCTGGGAGCCCTCTGAACCAGCATCTCTGTCCACCCAGGCAAAAGCAGCTTGATGCAAGAATTCGAAAAGACATGTCTGTTGATGGTAAAAATCTCTGGTCCTATGCCGGAAAGTTGAGCGCAGATGTGGAGATGGCTTAAGAATTACAGCATCCTTGAGGTAGATGGGAGGAAGGAGGCTATAAATGTTAGAACATTCTCCAACTGCAAGTTCAAGAAAAAGTTTGATGATTAATACAGTAGAATCTATATCGAAATTCAGGTTCGTTGCATAACCTTTTTCGACATCCTTAATTATTATTTCAATGATTGTATCACTGAGAGGCACTAATGGATATAAATCTGAATGCACTGTTTAAGATAGTCCTAAAAGTATTTTTCTCTAGTTTTTCTTTCTTCGTAATGATTTTTGTCCTATTAATTGGGCTTTTTTATTAGCTTATGAGAAAACTGAATTGTAGTTTAAAAGCTCCATAGGAAAAGAGATGTAATCATACCTTGCCTCTTTAGATCACCAAATTACAATCAGAAGTTGTTCTCATTGTTCTATGCATGCTGCAGGGAAATCTGGGTTGGGCGCTGATGCAAAAGGAGAATTACACAGAGGCGGAGGCAGCGTACAACAATCAGGGCCGTCCCTGACATTTCATGGGCCCTAGGCAAAAGAGAAGAAAAAGACCCCTATAAAAAATAATTTAATTTTTTAATTTATAAATTTCTTATAAATAAAGTTATTTAAATTTTACAAAGAACTATGTATGTTTATGATCAACGAGCATCAAATAATAAGTAATGAATTAATACTATAAAAAATAATTTCTACAATCGAAATAGACATCTATGGATATAATGCAACTCAAGGAACGTAAATACAAACAAAAGCTATGGGCAATATCTATCAAAAAAATATACGGCATTATTTTTTTAAGTTAGCATTTTTTAGAACGTTCAAGCACAAAAGCACATATATCCATTGACTACAATAACAAAAATATTTAAAACAATTAAGAGTTTTATCTTTTAATGTCTATTTTCCATATCATATGGGCTGAAAAAAATAAGGTTAGAGAATAATAATATTCAAGCAAGAAGCACTAAACAATTAATTATAATAAAAATAATACATGATTTAAACAGACAATAAAATAACAGTTATGGAAAAAATAATCAAATCATCAGTTTTTTTATTTGACAATGGTAATCAGGCAAGCTGATGGTTTCTATTAACAGTCCAAGATCCAAACTTATATATGTTAATAAAATAACTTCTCAATCACAACTAGCATTAATCTTGAAAACTAAATTAAATAATAAAGATTTAGTTTTACAAAAAAACAAAATAAGTTACCTAAGATTGTTTGATGGTTATTCACAATCCAACCATAAAATATTCTTAACACAAATATAAAAGTGACTATAATGACAATTAAAACGTTGTAAAAGGAAACGTATGTCATGTGATTGAGCAATGAGAGATGATTTTTTTTGTAAAAAAGATAACAATAACTCAAGTGGTTAATGTCACATTCCCAAGCCCCTGCAATGTGCAATAAATTTCAAATTTGTAATTTCTTAGAAAAAGATAAGAGATGATTTACAAGTATACAAATATGGTGAGTAGATGTGTGAATCCAAAAAATAATCGTGATTTGTGGATCTAAGGGAAAAATTACAATGCACAAATATAAAAAATACTATTAACTGAGACCGTGATTTGCGGGTGCCCAACAACAACAACTAGTCATAAATTGAAGCAGGAGAAATTACAACAGTGGCAGAAATCGCAAATCACAGGAGGAGGAGGTCATATTTGTCTCCAAAGGACACATTTAATTTCAATGTCGGGTTTTAACTTTTAAGATATTAACGTGGCAATGGGGAACCCAAAGGCTTTTTAGGCATTTAGGAATATGAAGAGTCAAATGATACATGCAAATATAATTAATTAATGCACTTGTGTAGCCATTTAGACATTGGATTGGTATTTGATAGGGATGAAAACGAATACGGATATATCTAAATATCCTCTTACAGTATTCGAAAAATTACCAGATACGGATATCCGTATCCAAATATTAATCGAATACTGATCGGATATGGATATGAATTGTAAAAAAATTTCGGATATAGATGCATATATTATAATGGTTTGAATATCCGGATCCGGATATCAAAATAAAATATTTAATATTATTTTATATATTAGTTAATATAATACAAGACACAACCCTATGTTATTATATTAGTATTATATATTATATAATACAATATATCAATGATACTAATAAACTTTTGTTTATTTAGGGATGGACACAAACAAAATTTACGAAACTATATCCCCCTTTTGCTTCTGGTTAAGAACGCATGTCACCTCGACGATCCATTTGTCACGATGCAACTTATTTATATTTCATTACCAATTTTTAAAATCATTGTAAACTTTGATTAAATATCAATTCGTACTCGTATGTTATCATTAATAGACCCGTATTTGGATTCCATGTTTATTGGATTCATATTTGGAGTCACTCTTTCATTGGTTCAGATTTGAATTAGCTCTTTATTTAGTCCGTATTCGAGTTCGCTCTTTATTCGATGCATATTCGGATTCGATAAATATTAGGTTTGTATCCGTATCCGTATTTTTAAGGATACGATTTCCTTAATGCATATCCGAATCATATCCGTATTTGTATTTGATAGAGATGAAGCGAATATGGATATAGAAATAGGCATATTTGATCCGTATCCGATCCATTTTCATCCCTAGTATTTGAAATAAAAATAATAAAAATTAATTATATGTAGCCAATTTAAAGATGGGCCCCCAAAATTAAAGGGCCATGGGCCATTGCACCTCCGGACTAGGCTCAGCTCTGACAACAATAAGATGCGCAACCAGGGCATTCGCTTGATGCAAGGAAAAGTTGCAGAGAAGGCGAGGACGACAATGGCAAACAGCCCACGAGGTGTGAATTCGCACCTCGAGAGTGCCGAGTAGATGCTCCATGATATAGAATCAAATATTCACACCTCCGGCATCAACGGCAATAGAACCACTCCCATAGACTGGGCCTTGGATCCTAAATTGTGGGCACTTTGGCAGCCACAACCCTGCGTAGATAGACGTCTTGAAGCTGCAAGATCAGTTTTTTGCAGATGAGAATGTAGATATGAACATGATAAGGACAAGTGGGAAGGCAGAGCAGACGTCAATCTTGGGTAAAGAGATCTCTGTGGATTCAACAGCACCAAGCAAGTCCTGGTATCCCAGCAATTCGAAGAGATCTCTGTGGATGAGAGGATGGTCATCCCAAAGCAATCGCACCAGCAACCATAGCAGAGGAACAGTCGAAGGTCCTTGCGAGCAGCCCATGGGAAGGGGTCGAGGAGGCCCGTACGGGGGGTGGGGGGAGGTCGACGAGCTCCCCCCGACGTGCCCCCGCCCTCCGGCCAGTTGCCCGCAATCTCATGCGCGCCCCAATCCCGTGCACCCACACCCCAACCTCCCTCCCATCGCTTGCCCGCAAGCACCACCACCTCCAACCCCGCACAACCACCCCCCAACCACCAGGGGGGGAGACCCGGGCGGCCTCCAGGGGGGAAAGGAGGCGGGGAGGCCTGGTGGGAAGGGGGAGGCGTGGAGGCCCGGGGGGGGGGGGGGGTGGCGTGGAGGCCCGGACAGCCTCTGGGGGAGGGGGAGGGTGTGGAGACCCCGGTGGCCTCGGGGGGACGTGGAGGCCCGGGCGGCCTCCCGAGGGGGGGTGGAGGCCCATGCTATTTAAAAACAGTTTACTAGTGTATCCAATGTAATATTACAATTTTGCATGGGCATTTTCGTAAAATAGAAAATTTTACAGGAGCAACCATGTAAAATAGAAAGTTAGATACAATAATATTTTCTCAAGACATTCAAATTTTTTTCGTTGATAATGATTTAAACTAACCGTACATATATGATCTAAATTAGCCGGCTTTTGACGTAATAAGTGTCATTGTTATAACAGATATGGCATATATTCCGCTGCTCTCCGACGCGGCCATCTGCCAAGCTCACGGAGACGATGACATTGGCGGCGAGATCCTTAAGGAGATGACGAAGACCTGTGACAACACCTCATGTTCCGACAACATAAGCAGCGAGAATGCCGATTACTACCATGATGACGCCACGTTCACCTCTGTGGGAAATCGACGAGGTATGCCGCCTTGCTACTTGAGAGAGGACGTGAGAGGAGATAGGGATGGAGAGATCGGATGAGGTCTCCCGTTAGGCGAGCTAGTTCTTCTTGTATTGTTCCCCTCCGAGTAAGAGGTTATATATAGGGTGTAACCCTCACCATGTCCGCCCCCATCCTTAACGCCCAACGGTTAGGGTCTCCGTGAGACCCGACCATGCCGCAACGGTCGGAGGCAGTTGCTTGACCGCGTCGGTCACAGAGGTCGTTCTACATCTCCCACTTGTCCGAAGTGGTCAAAAACATATATGCTCCCACTATTCGTGTAGTATATATATGGAGATTTATCATATGAGGATCATTATATATGAAACCTCTTCCTTGAAATCTCGTCGTTCTCCTCCCTCTCATCGATGGATCCTTCCGTTCTCGCGGCATTCCTCAACAAGCCAGACATTGATCCAGCATTCGCGGCAATCGGCTGCACAATCCCTATCAAACGACCTTCAATTTCCAGTTTGATGTCGATCTCGTGCGATCCAAACGACCTCTTCGCCGACCACGCCACGGTCATGGACGACATCCTCAACTGCAATCCAATGGCAACACCGATGTCGATGCCAATGCCGTCGTTTGCTCTCGAGGATGAACACATGGTATCACTGTTGAGCTATCTGGTTCCCGGTTCCATGCGTAGTTCGTGCTCCTACATGGATCCAATGGGCGCGGCATGAATGGGCATGTTCTTACCCGGAAGCATGGGTTCGCTGCGGCGAGTGAGACGACGTTCCCGACTGGCCTCTCGATGCGTTACGGCATGTTGGCGTCACTGCAGGAGCTCATCGAATACCAATCAGAGCTCAATGTAAACGTCTTCTCTTCGGAATCCAACGGCTTATGGAGAGTTTCGTGGAATGTGTAACTTATAGGCAGAAATAAACATTTTTTAAAAAATTAAAAAGTTTTATATACATAGAGTACATATATAAGAGGGGTCCAAACTCCAAAACTCACCATATTAATTCTAAGATTTTATAATATTTTTAACAAATAGTATTAACTATAAAATGAAGTTTAAAAGTAATAGGTCAATTTGGAGTTTTCGATAAATAGATATGAATAGTGAAAGTTAGCTTTTGCAACTTTTTCGATTCATCATAATTATTTGACACTAAGTAATTTTTCTTGATTTTTTTAGAAATAAATATATATTATTTTAAATAACTTTGAAGAATGAAATATTTTTATTTAAGATTATCTGAATAATAAATAAAATAGGTGAACATGTATACAAGGTGAAAATGAACAAATGCATTAATGATATTTATAATATGATATTTTTATAGATTATGATCCTTATCTCCTCCTCCTTATTTATTTTATCGACCAAGTCAAAATTGCCATAATCTCGGGGTTAGGATCAGTCTATACATATTTACACCCCTCTTTTCTTTTCTTTTTCCTTTTCTCTATATTATTTTATCTTGGATAAAATAAGTGTTATATTAGCAAATGAGGTTAGAATGCTAACTAATGAGAATTAGTTAATATTTACATGTATTTTACCCAGAATTTTAGACAAATGAAAGAATAAAGAAAACGAATCATGAATTCATCACTTCCATGTTATGATTGTGTGTGAAATTACCAGCATGCTTACTTTTCTTTTTCATACACACACATCGATTATATGCATGTTATGACATTTTCAGTTACTGTACCATTGGCGTATCCGTTGTATTCCTTGATTTCCCAATTAGGTTGCATGTTTATAAATGAAATCAAAATGAGACTAAAATGCCTTAGTGTGTACATTTGTAAAAGATGAACAAGACATAGACGCATTCAACCCTAACGCATTTTATACATTATAGTCATGTTGTAACATTCATCGTCGATTAAATTTTGTGGATCTGTACATATATATTTTTTGTGGATATTTATATATTATTGATATGCTATAATTCCGTGGATATTGGCATATCCACATGGCTTTATATAAGTATAAAGATAAGGTCCAACAATCCTACATGTATAAATTTTTTTATTTTTAGGTTTTTTTAAGAAGGCAATATACTACTCTTTCTAGTGTACCAACCATTTAAAAGGAAGTATCGACGTGTATCAAATCAATTGTCATCTAAACTAGTAAACATATGGATGACCTAATGCCATTGCCACATAACTTCCACGCTAATAATATCTTAAGATTCCACGCTGACGTCTTATATCTCTCTCCCAACTTTAAGTCCCTTCTATGAGCAAAGCGTTTGAACCTAACAACGACAACGAGGGCCAAATATCCTCAATAATGACTCTAGTTTAAGCTCGAACGTCAAAAATGGTTTTAAAGCGAGTTTCTTTAAAAGTGGAAATAACTAATAGAGAGGTGGAGCCACCCTTACAAATTGATAAGATGAAAAGGCTACTCAGAATATACAACCGTCGTTAGTGTTTGAAATGCAAATATTTTGGCATATATTTGAATAAAGATGGAAGTTCAACATTTTAATACAAGTGATGAGGAATACTGCTTGATAATTTGAACCTAAGCAATTGGGTTTGTGGCGACAGATTCAATTGAGTCTAACTCCATCAAGATGTGGAGATCGATTTTCCTCGATAACAACTGTAAATGTTATTTGAAAATTTTCTGCACCATGGGGGAGAGAAAGTGTACTGTGTGAACTATGAGATCATTGGACAGATATGTTGAAAAGGAAAACAACCTTACAGACTGCATCTATGTTTAATGTCTACATGCTCACCAAATATCGTTCAATCCGAGATCGATAG
This sequence comes from Ottelia alismoides, assembly GCA_037367405.1. NCBI lineage: Eukaryota > Viridiplantae > Streptophyta > Magnoliopsida > Alismatales > Hydrocharitaceae > Ottelia > Ottelia alismoides. Next base: position 65,336 of record JAZKJV010004927.1, on the reverse strand, counting down.
CTATTTCATCTTAACAGTAAAAAAGTACGATCCTTTTTTAAATGGGTTTTATGTTCTTAAAGTGTTGACATTCTGTTGACCTTTAAGGTGAAGTAGATATAATAATTGGATTTGAATAAAATTTGATAGATATGTAAAACATTAAACATCGCTTAAATTTAATAAGGTTGGATTTTTGGAAGGAAATTCCTAATCAAAACAAGTAATTAATGTTGTAACATGGTAATTTTCAGACCAAGTAATCACCTCATAGTGGATCGCTTTGTTGAAAAAACCACCTTAGCACGTAATGGGCATTTTTCGGACCAAGTAAGTCACCTCATAGTGGATTCGAATTTTTTTTCATACCCAAGGAGTGGTCTAGTGGTAGAGCAGTGTACCACTTTTAAAGATCCAGATTCGAATCACAAGGGGACGCTTTGAACTTCCAAATTACCATGTCTATTATAAAAAAAAAACAAGTCACCTCATAATTCCTGCACAATTTGATCCAAATAATATCATTAAATTTCTGCGAAATTCAATCGAAATTTTTGTAACGGTGAACGAAATGACCGAAATATGGGACCTTAGATCGGAAATTCGATGGAAATTCCGTTTCGGTCGGTCAAAATGGTGACGAATTAGGGCCTTGATCCAAATTGCTGTGCCCAGGTGACAACCATAAGCTAGGGTTTCAATTTGCAGGATCGCAATGGGAATTAGTATCATATCCGATCACCTGCTTTGCGCGGCGATCTCCATCGCCGCCATTGCCATCCTTCTTCGGATTGCCTATGTGCTCTACTTCACCGGGAAGCCCCTGATCGGAAAGCCGGCGAACCGCGTGAGTACGCTGATCATACTCGGCTCAGGTTGGAGATCCCTCTCTGCAATTCGATTGTGATCTCGCGCTCATGCATTTGAAGTTATCTCGTTCTGCGAACTCAAGATGGCTTTCAGTGTTGTAGGAGGTCATACCGCTGAGATGATCAATCTCCTGTCCGTGCTTCAGATGGATAGGTTTGCGCCGAGGGCTTACGTCGCGGCCATGACTGATAACATGAGCCTGCAGAAAGCTCGCACCTTTGAAGATTCTTTGGTGTCTCGGGAGGTGAGTTTTTTTTGGGTTAAGCTCATTGGTATAGATTCCCTGCATAAATAATCTCATTAACTAGTTTGTGATTTTAGTAATTAGATTAGAGCATCAGATATAGATTATATCTAACAATAGATTCCACGATGATAATCCAAAACAGAGCATTCTAATTTGTCAGCACTACTCCATAGTTTTTCTCTGTCTCCATGACGTTTGGGGTGCTAAGGGAGAGACGTTTAGTAAGAGGATCGTGATTACTCGTTGGGATACATGCCGCCTTGGAAGGCCAAGGTGCTTTTGAAGGTGAAGCTGCACGCTTGGTTGGTGAGATAGAGGAGGTTAGTTACCATGTTCTTTACGAGCAAGTGGGGAAGGGGCTTAAACAATACTTCTGTGATTTACGAGCAAGTGGAAAAGGAAGATGTGAATCACATAATTGTTACCTATTTGAGTGTAGCTATTGTTTGGGACGAGAGGGAGATCTCGTGGGTTGATGTGAGCAAGGCCTTAAATGTCAGATTTCGGTTTCGTTTCGGTGACTGGCCGAAAAGAAATTTCGGCCGAATTTTGGTCGAAATTCGACCGAAATTTCGGTCATTTTTTCAACTAAGGCCCCCAAATTTCGGCCGATATAGAGCATTTCGGCTAGATTTCGGTTACCCACCGAAACCGAAATTCGACCGAAATTCGGTCGAATTTCGGCGAAATTTGAAGCCATGGATGTGAGGGGCACGTATACCTTTTGGACGAGCTTCAGAATCAGATGGATGGGCAGGGGGAGTTAACGTGAGGTGTCATGGTATGAACTGATGACTCATCGTCCATAAGGCCTTTTAACGCAAGGGGAGTGTGATTATCAGAGGGTGGTGCATATAGCACAAGAGAATTGTATGTATCGTGGGTGTCCGTGCATCATTGAGAGTTTTAATTCATTTTGTGGATATAAGCCCGGGATTGACTCAAGATAGATCTGAATGGAGGCTAAGAATCCATGTAGCCGACCCTACTTAATTGTGGGAAAAGGCTTTGTTGTTGTTGTTGAATTATGGTCCCATCCTTTGACTTCTCTAAAGAAACTTCATTATAAGATTCGTCAAAATAATACCTTATGATTCCTCAGTTTTTGTGTGTAATACCTTAGGGTGCGTTTGGTTGGTGGGTTATCCAGGGTGGATAACCCGGTTTTGTGTAGTGTGTTTGGTTGGTGGGTTAAGGGTTGGGAGGGTTTGGGTGATGGGAGGGTTTGGGTGATGTGATTGTATTGGAATTTGAAAAAGTTGGTAGTTATTATGATATGATTGTCTTGAAATTTGAAAAAGTGGGTGGTTGTTGTGATGTGATTGTATTGAAGTTTGGAATAGTGAGTAGAAGTTGAGTATTTTATGATTTTTAGATGATATGATGGTATAATATATATATTTTTTTGATGGAAAGGGAGTGGACCCCACTAATGGGTTAGGAATGGGGGTTTTAGGGGGTTACCCACCCAAAGTGGGGGGGTAACCCCCCAAACGAACGGCCTCTTATGATTTCCTCAGTTTTGTATGTCTCCTTTTCTTGTATAAGTTGTATCATTGTCATAATACCTTTTTTCCAATTGTTTGGCATTTTCTTATGTATCCATTTTCTTTTCTTCGTTAAAGATATATGCAATGCTCTTTACTCCAAAAATGGCACACTTATGAGGATAGAAATTGGTCCAATTCGACCGTTCTCTTGAGATGTTTATGATCACATAGACTTGTAAGTATTTGTTTAATTTGAAAATTATTAATCAATTTCATCGTTTTTTGATGGCAGAGGAGTGCAGACAAGGTTCACCAAGCTCGGTATATGCAGATTTATAGAAGCCGAGAAGTGGGCCAGTCATATATAACCTCCATTTGGACGACACTGATTGCCATTGCCCATGCTTTCTGGCTAACATTGAAGATTAGGCCAGAAGTGGTATTATTTTGCTGTGACTAAAGTTCGTGTTTATTTTGCTGTGACTAAAGTTCGTGTGTAACGTGCAAGTGTGAATTTTGACGAATAATATTAAGAAAATGCGGGTCATTGCATCCTTATCCAGGTTATCTGCAATGGACCAGGAACATGTATTCCACTTTGTGCATCTACATTCTTTTTCAAGGTTAGCTCTTGATATTTTCTTGTGCCGATTTGATCTTCAATTGCACATTTTTTGATATAGCTAGCCTGAATTCATTATTTGAAGAATACTTTAGTTCATATTTTGGAGCCCCAGCAACATATTTTTGCATTTCTCTGTGGTTCATGGTGGTGTTCTTTATTTTTCATTCTTAACATTATATTGCATTTGTTGATATTAGGCATTCCTATTCTTGCATATATGATTATATCTCAGGTAAATGAGTAAAAATTGAATCGAGATACTTTGTTATTTGTTGCATCTATCTTTTTTGGTTTATAGTTTTATTCTTTTGCTTGGCCTGCCCTCATAAACTCCTGTTTATTCTACCCCAAAATTCATGTACATTCCTTTTGCAGCCATTCTCCACCATTTATTTACTCTAAGAAAACTGATAATCACACTGATAAAGAAGTATGAAAATTAACACACAGTTGCCTTTGCGTAGATAGTTATCTGACTTATTTTCTATAGCAACATTCTATGGTGAGTTGAGGTAGAAGGTATTTCCAGGTGTTACTAACTTACTAATGATTGTTCCCGGGCAAATGAGTAAAGACTGGATCTTATCTTCTCAGTATTTCCGTCTAACCTACTTTGTTTTTCTGACATCCTAGTCCTTTTTGGGTCATCAGTTTTATCTTTTTAATTGCCTGCTTTTAAAGCAAATGAATGGTACTCAAGAACCCATGTATTCCTGCTGCCATCATTGTCTGCCATTTATTTATTCTAAGCAAATCGATAATCACTGACAAAGACGTATGTAGATAACACACTTTGCCTTCGCGTAAATTTTTTGGGACTTTTTTATAACGTCATTCTGTGATGATTCGAGGTTGAGGGTGTGATGTATTTTAATGCTGTGATTTTTCCATCCTATTGGGACGATAAAGCATCATTTATTCATCGAGTAAGAACACATAGATCTATTACCTATATACTTATAGTCATGGGCCAAGTTTTATGAAATGACCACTGGATTTCATATTTGTGGAGTCCATATCTTCATAGGATGAAACAAAAAGGTCGTTTACCCACATTCTTTTTTTTGTTCACAAACTAAGTTTATTGAAGGGTTAAGTAAAGATCGCTTTATTAGATTGGTTCAAGTGTTAAAAATAAGGACTACATACTGGTTATGTTATCCAACTTTGTTTGCCTAGAAGTTGCGACGCCCCTAGCCATGAGACTTCGAAGGATGCTGAGCAATCTGGTAAGCCCGTTTAGTATGCTTTTTTTCTTGGGCAAAGCGTTAGTGGATAACTTTGAGAGCTAATGAAGTGATCGCTGGTTCGGAGAGTGATGAGAAGTAATTTATATGGAAGTTGAACTTCACATACCACCCATGACATGTTGTAGTGGCCCCTCCTATGGTGGAAAAGGGGTTTCCCTAGAGCATGGATTGGCCGGAGAAATAGATTATAACAATGCCTGTATTTTCTGTGTCGTTGAAAGAATGATGGGGGGTTGGTTGGCTACAACCTAGGAGGGTGTAAGACAAGATTGTATGTTGGGTTCTTTGGGGCATCTGCGCAATCGTTACAGATATCTTCATTGTAGTATTAATGAATCCTTGATTCATCTACTCTGAAGATTTTAGCGAAATCCCCTTATTAAGTCACTTAATAAATACTTTAATTCTAATTAATTAACTTCACTTAATTGTGTGAGAAACTAGGGCTGATTCTTATCAATAATAAGCCCTAATTGTCACTGATTTGTACTTATTATTTCATGTACAAAAACTAATTATGTTGGCTTATTTTTTTCATTTATCTTCTTTGAGTTATTTTACTAACTTGGCATGAAGAAATAAGGTCCAAAAAAATATCAAAAACAAAAGAAAATAGAAATGTGTGGACATGTATATATTGTGTATACATTATCTTGTTTATCTTTGTTTTACCTTTTTCTAACTTATAAAAAACCCATAAAAAGTAGAGTAATAATGCACATATTGTATAGAAATAAATCCTTAATTACAAATGAATTAAAAATACAAAAAATGCAAAACATAAAAAATATGCAACCATATTCATCAATCCTCGATCTGCGCTAGGGTGGAAACGTGATTTAGATGTCTGAAATCATGTTTTCTGGTCAAAAATCAGACCATTTCAGAGTGCTAGATGCGGCCAAAATGGATTAGGAGAGCCACAGATGGCCCGGGTAGGGTGTCTGGCGACGATCGACGGTACCAACAGAGGTCTGTAGGTGGTTGGTGACGGTCGTCTGTGCTAGGCTGGGACCAACGGAGGTTTGCAACAGTGCAAGGGTCCCCCCCTATCGGGTTGCTGCCGTGTGTGTGTGGGGGGGTGTGCATCGGGGCTGCTAGCGGTACCGTCAGGGTTTCTTCGACGGAGGTGGCTGTGTATGGTGTGCAAGGAGAGAGGAATGGAGCGAGTAGGGTTAGGGTTTTGGGATACGAGAACTCCGGTGTAGGAACGTTGCTCTGATACTATCATACCATGTAGGGGAAAAATAATCAGGTGCATATTCATGAACCCTAGAGTTCTCTAGATACCCGTTGGGCAAATTACACAAAGAAGATGGAGAGAATAGATAATACAAAAGAAACATAGAAATAACAAATATCTCAGTAATATACTCGTTTTATATCCATATCTAGATTTTTGAACAGGTAACACCTATATCCATATCCGTATCCATTCGTAATGGGGTAGCCAACTAAAAAAATCTGATTACTTCAGTTCTTAAGATCAAGCTTAATGGTTTGACCAACGGATTTGATAAAAGGATGTTAATACGGGATCTCGATTAGATATGTCTTGATTTTAAAAGATCATGGGGATATAGGTAAAAATATTCGTTGAATTTATAGTCATTAAATTTTAAATTTGTCATAAGCATGGTTTCCTTTATGTATTGTATGTTCTAATTTTGATCCACGCGACCATTTAAATCAAAAATTAACAAAAAGGAACTCTTGTTGTGGAATGGACATAGATGATGGAATAGTTGACAGTGATAGAAAATTACCTGGGAAATTTTTGTTTTAGGTTTATTGGGTTTTTTGTTCTCTCGAAATTGCTTTGAGCTGTTAAGAGTAAATTCAAAATTTGTGTTATTTTTTTTGTTTTGTTTGTCTGACTGAACTGTTATTACCTGTACATATCTTTTTACCTTTTGCAGGTCATTGGTTTAAAATGGTCGTCTATCTTTTATGTAGAGAGCATAGCACGAGTCAGAAGACTTTCATTGAGTGGCTTGCTTTTGTATAAGCTACATCTTGCTGATCAGCTGTTTGTACAGTGGCCCCAGTTGCATAGGAAATATCCTAGAGCTCAATAGTGTGGTCGGCTGATGTAGTAGATTGGTATATTGCTGACCTTTTTTTAAAACTTAAATTGCAAGTTTCTTTGCAGTTTTGCTTCAAGTTGCTTTTCTTTGTTTTTCGTAAAGCAGATAATTTTATCCATGTTATTGCTTCTTATTTTTTTTCTTCAATAAATAAGCTGATTGGGTGGGAAATTCAAACAGATAAACACTCAGGGGCTGGCATCGTGGCAATATGACGCTTTTTAAATACCATGGGAGATGCTAATTTGTCTATACTTAGTTCTGCAGATGTTATACAACAAATGAGCTGGTTGTGGAGACGTCAAAGGATGCATTCTCACTTCTATCAGTTGTATACAGATTGTGATTGGAGTTGTTGCTACATCAACGATTTCACATAGAGCATAAACTAGTCTTTTTCTTGCTTTATTTTCAACTGTGTGAAAGTAAACATCATTATGGAGCGACAAATTTGAAGTTATTTATATGGAAAGAGTACCTTGTATGAGGAAAATATGAAATGAAACAATTATCTTCATATTTTACCTTTTTTTGTCATTTGACCAAGCCTTGGATGTTGAAATTTAACTCAGTATTACAGAACCAGACATTGGCTAATGGAATAATAATATTTTAAACCTTGTTGCGCAAATATTGTTTAGTGTCATTTTTAGATGTAGTGTTTATGTTGTTTACTTTCGGACACATAAATGTTCCTTTTGCTGTAAGCTGGTGAGATTTTATCCTGTTTGTTGGGTTTGCAGTGCAGCATGGATGTTTGCTGCTTGGGCTTTAGAGCATGGAAGCATGGTCCTAACGGACACTTCCGAAGAATTGTATTGTTTTGTCTCTTTGAAGACCAGGATCATGAAATCGACTTCTACCAAGCCAACTTGTGTTCAGAATGGAAAAATACATTAGTAAGCGCAACTGGCACCTGAATATTAGTGTTATCTGCAAAACAATATGGTCCTGTATTAACATAGATATTTATTGTTTGCGGAAGCGTAATATGGAGAAGAAGAATAAACATGAAGGAACATGGGGATTTTACGTGGAACCCTACTCCCTAAGGAGCGGGATGAAACCACGGGAGGTCTCAAAGGGATATATGTTGCATAGCACTTTCTCAACTGATACATGAGGTGTGGAGCTCCTTATATAGCATCAATTGAGTCTCCACATCACACAGACGATCGATGTGGGACTAAACAACTGGATGTGAGGATCATTTAGCCAACTTTCTATTTGTCCAAGCTGAGCATTGCATGCTCCAGCTTGAGGGGGAGTGTTAGGGTATGTGTCCATAGATGGGTAACTGGATCCCTCCAGGTTTCAATTACCACATCCACAGATTTAGTCCCACATCATCTATTACTGGGACTTGATCTTACCTGTGAGTCTATATAAGAAGCTCCCACCACTTGTATTCATTGACATAAAGTAATAACAAAACATCCGGCTCTGAGTAGCTTTCTCACGTGATTTCATCCTACTCATGGAGTAGGGTTCTACGTAAGATCATGATGTTTCTTTATGTTCTTTATCCTTTATCTCCGATTACACTGATGCATTGTTGTTTTTTTACATGCACAAATAAACATATCATGCTTACATTTGGAACAATAAAATCGATAGTTAGTCGTCGTCTTATATGAGGGAGAATGATAGAATTCATGCGAGTATTGCAAGGATCAAAGACCATTTGCAAATCTGCAAGGGAACAAGATTGAGATGCAGCAAATATTTGCTAATGTGGACATAGCGTCCCCCCCCCCCCCAATTTTTTCAGTAAGCTGTTATTCTTCCTCCTGCAATAATATCTGCATCAATATTGTCTTCTCTTTTCCTGAGATGAATACACAGTTTTATCAACATTCAGTTATTGTAATTTGTGGATGAAACTAGTATCGATATAGCAACTATATCAAGATCAATTGAGTACTATATATCATCTCTGTTGGACATTGTTTTGCACAAGTGGTTGTTTGGATTCAGAGTTTCTGATAAGACCCGCACTCTAGACCTTCCTTATCACAATAATATGGTTTGATGCAGTTGGACAGGGAACATTTGATTACAATGGAGGACATCAACCGGGCAATCACGAACTTGAAGCATTACTGAAGCTTTCTACGTGGAGTCAAAGCTGTAGTGCTTGTCGACGTCGACAATGACCTCCCAAGTGCATGTAAGGCCCTTGGGGAAGACCACCAGATCTCCTCTTCCGAACTCGACGCATTCGGAGGTGCCAGTGCTGCTGGTGTAGTGGGACCTTCACCTTCCCTCTGAGAAGGTAACATGTTTCAGTTGCCTCATACTTTAATTGATACCGGCCTGGTTGACACGACCACCTTCAGTACATCATCATTTTTTTGTCATTGTTTTATTCCATGAAAAGAAAGAAAGAATACATGAGAAGCTATGGATAAGGTCATGCCTAAACATGGTGGGAGGGAAAAATGCGAGGATGCGGAGGGAATTGGTTTACTTGAGATTGCTATTTGAAGTTTGATTATGTTCATTCTATCTTGACGATTACTGGATTGCATGTTTTGCTTCTTGAAAACCTGACTAGGAAGGGAAACAAGAGTGATCTCAGGAATCGGTTTTGATTCTCGACAAGGAATACCTAGGAGGTTGTTTATGGGTGTTTTCTTGTAGATACTGATGCTGTTTTGCAATCTATATGTTTGTTTACTGAAGTAACTATTTGTATGAAAACTGCTCTCATTAGAGAAGGTGCATGTCTCTTCCCCCCCTGGAACTAGAGCGTGCTTACTTGGGCCAAAACTCGATGCCAAGCGCAGCAAGATGCGACTTAAGGAGGATCCCGCTCGATGCGTATCGCATGATCCGCTTCACTTCAGCCTGATGTTCTGATTGTGCTGCCATGTAAAGCTGGAAGAGGGCTGAAGAGAGGTGAGGAAGCTTTGGAGGAGACAAGCTATATCACTTCACTTCCATCCATCTAGTTGTTCCTCTCTTCATATAACATCCAGAACCTTTGAATCGCGACACGTAAAGCGGTCCAGTGTTTCCTGCGCAAAGAACTGACCTTTGAAATCAACTCGAACCGCCCTTTGTGGACCATCTGGTTGAACCTAAGGCTTCCATCTTGTTTCCCTGAATCAAAGGTTTTGACAGTATGCTGGTCTAGGATTTGAATCATCATCGGCTGGTTGCTTGAAAAACTGATTCTTCATTTCTTAGGATAGTGTAGTCTGGTCAGCGTCTTCATCCCCGACGATGTTATTCGGCGGAGTTGCAGGGTTTGCTAATCCCTTTCCCTTGTTCTTTTGTACCAGAGACTGTTAGCATATGAGGGGCAGGTAGGAATTTGACTCCTTGACTAGAAGCAGAGTCTGTGGAGGGAATTTCCTCTGACTATATGTGCTCTTCGATTTTTAATAATTTGTTTGCGTGCATGGCTATGTTGAATTGCCGCGAAGGAGCGTTGGCCTCTTTGGACCCATATTCAAATTTATGGACTTGGAGTTCTTTGGAAAAAAAAGAGGGAGGTAGTAGCAGGGTCCCACATACTCTTTTTGTTTATTTTTGTCTGAAAAGTTTGCTTCGGAATCGGAATTTACCTAGGAAGAGTTCGCATTTTCGAATTAGGTTGGAGATATTAGGAATCTATATGCGAATATAGATTTATGGTGAGACGAATCCTGGGGTTCGTTTGGTTGCATGGTTACCCCCGGTTATCTAAGATGCAATCCGGGTTTGTACCTAGATTACCTCTCGCTTACCCTGCATTCATGGGTTGGAATTAATTACATTGACGTCACGCTTATTTTACAAACAATTTTTTAATTTAAAAGTCAATATAGAAAAAACTCTAAGCATAAATATGATCAAATATTATACAAACAATACCCTATAAAATCATACTTAGGGATGTCAATTTAGGTGTATCCGTTGGGTAAACGAGCCAAATCCGCTCCATTTAATGATAAAATCTGTCCGTTTATTTTTAGATGGATTTGGGTTCGAAGCTTACTACCCATGCTGCTATGGATTCGGGTTTGAGATTCCCTAGGTTACATGAACTCGAATACATTTAAGTGTACATATACATATACATGTGTATGCTTATGTGTTTCACGCCATTTAAGATAGTCCAACCTAATGTTGGGTACATGAATACCTATTAAGTATATATGTATCCTCTTAGAACTACGTGTTTAATAAATAGACGAGTTTGGGTTGGAGATTTTATAAGTGGGTATATGTTTGGAAAAATTGAAATCCGTCATGAACCCGACTCGTTGACATCCCAAATCATACTTACCAGTCCAACCTTCTTAAACCTTAAAGCAAACAGCCCATCCATTAGCACATAACCCCATTCATCTTGGAGGAATATGCAAAATTCTAGTGCAAATTCATCAAGAGAAAATCGGAAAAAGTTCTCTTAAGAATAAAACGAATCGAATATGAATTTAGTTTGTGGATTCGATTCCCAAATGAATTGAATCTGAGTTTACTTGAATTCATTCAATTCGATAGATATTTACATGCATATATTTAAACACATACTACATAAATACTCACAAATACATAATATTTTAAAAATAGAGTAGAAATATGTGTTAATAAATCTAGTATGAAATAATAAATGTTAAGAATTTTTTATGTCAAGTCTCCACCACTCATTTATTTCCACGTTCCATTCCCTATCCCATGTTTTCATTATTTTTCACTAAAAAATATAGAGCCATACAATAACCTCATTATGTTGAGTTCCTCTTTACATCTTTCATCATGGCTTATTCGGGTATCCATTCTCTACTATGTCATTGTATTGGTTATCCTTGCACGACAATCACAATGTTGGCTATTATTAGCAATATGACATTATCAACACAAGAGAAATATACAAGCTCTTATACCATCATGTAGGTCAACTCCTTTGTATATCGAAAATCTCATGTGATTCATGGATTTAATTTTTAAGTTAAGTAATCATCACAATGCATATGATGATCTTATCATGCTAAGTTATCTGTTTCTATTCGCGTTGCAGATAATATGACTAACTTATATAGTATTTTAATAGGAATTTAGTCTTGTCATTCTTCAATATGCAATGGTAATCATATATGTATATATATATATATATATATATATTAAAAAAACAAATCAACCAACATGGCATGCAAATCAAACAATTATAACATAGTAGGCATAATAAAAATGCAATCAAGAGGTTAATCAAAAGTTAATACAAGTCAAATACTGATTGATAACACATGTTATCAAGGAGATTGGTTGCGATCATAAAGATGCTTTCTAACCTAGCGCATTTTTGGATGAACAACTGCCTCTTTGAGATTGACTAATTTCATAGAATGAATAAAAGTACATAGCCAGGAATATGCCTTGTCTAAAAAGAGAGATCTTGCAACCTCAAAACTTAAATAATCGACCTTAGAAGTTGTTGCGACGATGATGCATGAGAACCGATTCTCTTCTGGGAATGGAGTCCACATGACCTTCTAGTAAGAATTTTTTTTTCAGTGGCGAGTGAATACCACGTCCTAACCAATGTCTTCGGAAGGTCAACTGAAAAAATTTCTCAATGAAAAAAAAACATTATATATTAGGGCAAGGCATTCAAATAGCTTCCTAAATTCAAATAAACTAATATGAAGCCTTCGTTTTGCGTACAACGAAAGAACAAGCAAAGATCGAGGATTCATCCAGTAGGATACTCTTGCATAATTATCTAATTCCTTAAATTACATATGCAACATTTCATTTTTTTGAAAAAATCTAACAATTTGATTAAAAAAGCTTCCAATAACGTCGACGGAATTCTACATAATTATTTAATTTCTCAGCTAAACAATAAAATATCCTTAGAGAAGGCAAACATTTCAATACAATAAACATTTGCTAATAGACTTGACATGATTCCTACACAATTATGTAGTTCCTTTACTAGACAATTAAATAATCTTAAAAAAACTATCAATTTAATTAACAAAATGTCAATAGCATCAACAGACCAAGAAGAGATTGTGGACTGTATAAATTTACTGGAAAAAACTTAGAGTCTGTTTGGTTACTGAGATGGGGTGGGCGGGGATAACCTCTTGTAAATAGTAATTGTTTGGATGGTTATGAGGATTTGAATAATGAATATGATGTAATGTCACGTTGATTTACGATGGAATTCCAACCCATGAATGGAAGTGGTAAATCGGATTATCTCAGGATAACTCGGTAACCAAACGGATCCTAATCGTTAGGAATGATGGATCACATGCGAGGGATATGTAAACCCATATGGCCAGATGGATATTCAATAACACATGTTTGAATTCAGATGGATCGGATCACATATCCATCCAACCATTTAAACATCTGCTATTTACGCAAAGGAGCTTACTTCAACTCAACTTAACCTTGCAACCAAACAAACACGAGAGTGGATGCATGGAGGATGTCTAGTGGTTGCTGCAAAGTTGAGCTATACGAGGAAAAAGGTAAGAAGAAAAGGGGGCTTATATCCATTATCTCGAAGTGGGATCTATCCTTTATGAAGAACTTGTTTATTTTGTTTTTTTAGGCATGGAGAAATAATTGCAATTTATATTTATTTTAACTAATAAATAGCTTGTAAATAATATAAGATTTTTTTTCTGATGCTAAAGGGGATCTTATATTACAATCATTGATATATATATATATATATATGATTATATATAAGAGACCTTTCAAATGGGGTGGGGGCTTTTCTGAAATTGTAAAGGCCACTGTGAATTTAGTAAAAACTCTGTAACAGTTTTGTAAAAGTATAAACTGCACATTGTAAAAAAATGAATTTTCTAAAATATAATATCCAAATTTAAATTAACATTTCCATCAAAAATAATAATATTTTCATAATTTTATTTCAATATACATGTTGTGTTAATATTTATTGTTATATGTATGAAACAAGAAATTGTAAAATATATTGGAAAGATGCCTAAATTGAGGGTGACTCACCATATATATGGTGAGACCCTACCTCATTTGAAGTTTCTCCTATATATATATATATATGAGGAAAGGGATCTTACTCCATGGAGTAGGTAACTTACCTACTCCATTTTCATTTTCTCCACTTTTTTTTGAAAAATGCTTCCATGGATTTTCATAACTATATCCCTCTAATATGTCATTCAATTTCGTCAGAAACAGAGACTCCTACGGCCTCCATCCAGAACATGTAAAATACAGCAAATCTGTGACCGTTAAAAAATGATTGTCCGGATGGAGGCAATAGGAGTCTCTACTTTTGACAAAATTTGAATGACATATTAGAGGGATATAGTTATGAAAATCCATGGAAGCATTTTTAAAAAAGGGTTTTTATCACTTGTACCCCTCCGAGATATCGCAATATCAGTTATGCCCCTATCTTTTTCATAATATCAGTTGTGCCCCTCACTTCTTTCTCCGTCATCACTTGTGCCCTTCCGTCAGATTGACCATCAAAAAATTAATAACCATAGTTTACTCAAACCATGGTGTGGTTAAGAGGGGTATTATGGTCAGAATAAAGTCAAATGAGGAGGGTTGGGGAGGAGGTGCGAGGATGGAGAGGAGGTGCGGGCTGCGAAGGAGGTGCGGGCTGGAGCACGGGCAGCGGAGGCTGGAGGAGGTGCAAGGCTGCGGAGGAGGTGCGGTTCATGATCGTCCGGTTCTTGCAGTCGCTGCCCGACGCTGCTCGTTCGGTTCATGATCGATTGTACGATGCTATAGACGTCTATATTCATGTATATTCACTCTGTTTGCGTAATTCTCTGTGATAACACGAATGCCGGTATGGATCATCGAAGTCATGGTTTTTCGCGCAACGGTAATCGTAATCTTTCTTGCAATGTGATGCATTCAGGAGCACTCTGGACTGTCCAAGGAAGAGAAGAAGGAAATCTGCGGTCTGATCGATGTGCAGAAGCTCTCGCCAGAGGCGTGCGTGCATGCCATCCAAAACGAAAGGCTTCCGCTCCGAGTCGTCGTTCGAGTGCTCTACTTCGAGGTAGCAAGGGCGGCACGTGCAGGGGAGGGGGCAGTGCGGGGCGGGGGGAGGGGTAGCACGGGGCATCACATGCGGGGAAGGGGGAGGGGGCGGTGCGGGGCATGGGGGAGGGGAGCAGGGGGCGGCGCGTACAGGGGAGGGGGAGCACGGGGCGGCGCGTGCGGGGGAGGGGCTGTGCGGGGCTGGGGGTAGTGCAGGGCAGGGGGGAGGGGAGCAGGGGGCGGTGCATGCGGGGGAGGGGGAGCACGGGGCGGCGCGTGCGGGGGAGGGGGCTATGCGGGGCGGGGGCGGGGGGCGGTGCGGGGCAAGGGGGAGGGGGAGAAGGGGGCAGCGCGTGCGAGGGAGGGGGCAGTGCGGGGCGGGGGGCGTTGCGGGGCAGGGGGAGGGGGAGCAGGGGCGGCGCGTGCGGGGGAGGGGCGACGCGTGCGGGGTAGCTTGGACATCTTCTTCGCTTGGTGCGTGCGTTCATGGCTTTCCCGAAGCTGTCCGGCATATTCCCGTCGACCAGCAGAGGCCCTTGACGATTGGGAAGGAGGAGATTAGAGCAGTGGCTCGGGTCCCGCCGCTCTATCCTGATGACTTGCCGGAGGGTCTCGTAGCGGAGCTAGGAGGAGGTACGGGGAGCTCGGGATAGGTGGCGCGGGGCAGGGGCGGGGGCGGAGAGGGAGGAGGAGGAGGTAGGAGGAGGAGGAAGAGGATGGGGAAGAGGAGGAGGAAGAAGAGGATGAAGAGGGTGTAAAATGACCATATAACCCTTTTTAAAAATTAATTCCGCTTATGTCCTCAAAGTTAACGTCCGTTTGTACTGTCTATGGACGGCAACTAACCCAAGGGGCGCAATTGATAAAACAACAAGAAGTGAGGGGCACAACTGATATTACCGATATTGTGATATCTCGGAGGGGCACAAGTGATAAAAATCCTTTTAAAAAAATAAAAAAAACTGAAAAAAAAATGAAAGTGGAGAAAGTAAGTTACCTACTCCATGGAGTAAGGTCCTCTCTTTCTCTCTCTATAAATAAAGTACAATTTTATCTTGAAGTTCCCATCACCAAAAGTGCACTACTTTTATTGTTGGAATTTTTACCCCACTAACCTTAAAATCATTGTAAATTGCATTCTCGACTTTGTAAACATCGTTATTGTCCATTGAACCTCGGAAACTTACTAACTCTTATCTCACAAATTCTATGGTTAACTCTCATCCGTTTGTGTAACGGCCTGGACTTCTTCAAACAAAAAAAATTCAAACATATTATCTTTGATTAAATGGATTTAATTAATCCATTAAATCCTCTCATTACCATCTTTAAAACCCCAAGTGAAACGCCCCACCTCGACGGGAGCGCATCTCAACACCCATTCGCATTATTACCCAACAACAGTCATAAACAACCTGCATGATATACCATTTATACAAAAAAAACATGGGAAAGAAAATCTAAGTTTTCATTGATAACAATGGTTCACATAGGAATAGCAATAAATCCTCAGAGTCTCTTTATTACATCATAAATACTTGAAAATGAAAGATAGCAACAATTACTAAGAAACTAGTCCTCAACCTTAACCACGTCCTGCAGATGCACCACCAAAGATATGAGCCTCTGTCTCCTGCTCTACACTTCCTGTTGGATTTCCAAAGAATGTAACTCATGAGTCAACTGACTCAGTAAGGATAAAATAACTTATAAATCAAGAGAGAGTATAGGTAGGCAATGCAATTGCAGTAACTTAACAAGTTTAGAAGAGAACATTCTAAAAGCATCTAGCATTATACAATCACTTATATTTTAGGCCTTAAATACGTACACAATCAAACCAATTCTTTGACATATCTATATTCATATTTTCATTTACTTATCCCGGACTCGCTCGTCAAAGGAGAAAGATTACACTAGGAATGAAGTCTGCAACACTCCATTCATAGTGCAACCTAAAACCCGTGCGCAAACGCGATCCTTCAGCTAGTCTAGTTGGTAGTACTCTGACACTCGATACGAGGCGTACAAGCCTGGTGAGTTTCAACTCTGATCAATCGAGTCTGCCGGAGGAGTCCCGCTCGCTCCAAAACAAGTACAACAAAACGGATCTGTATGGTGCGATGCACGCGTGCATCCACCTCAATTCTACCAGAGTACCTACCACCACCCCACTCTGTGATGCCCCTCGAGTGGGGGTGACTCACTGTTGGCTCAACCGGACCACAACGGGTGTGCACCCACCTCGTGGTATTTAATTTTCCTTCCTCAACTTGTATATTCCCTTTGTAGAAAAACACTTGAACCCTGACATGATAAATTCCTTCACTGATCTATTATTTATACCGATGCTATAAGATCTTTGTCACAATCCCTCCCAAAATACCTAACAGAGGGTATAATCACCACTATCTTGCACCATGCCTGGAGACATTAGATGTCTTGTATCTATGATGCTAAATAGAAAAAAAATCAAGCCTTTAATCCCAACCGTAGGGTCTGGGACATATCACAAATGTTATAATTAGCACTTGGTGATATGGTGTTGCATTATCAACCATACTACACCCATGTCATTAACTATATGTAGTAGAGGAGATCGAAGGCCAATAAACACCAACACGTGATATCTAAAGCACGAAAAAAATATTGTATTGCAGACTAATATATACTTGGTTGAACACGTGAAGTCTCTTATGCCTAACACTGCGAATAGTCTTTCTAAAATGCAGCCATTAGTTGGTTATGGGATAAAAAAAATATATATCTATGTATATTATGTATACATAGCCCTTTAATGCTAAGAAGTCATTATATCTCAAAACTGTATCCATAAGATTAAACTATTTCCGTATGTGTCGATGAAATGCTCATGGCTATGTGAAATTGCAAGGATACACAAAGGGGGGGAGACTATACTGTATATTTATACCAGATGATATAATCCACCAGCTAATGGACCGATTTATGAGTGGAACTTAAAGGTATCACCATCCAAGTCTATAGGCAGTATAGCCCTCGATGATATTTCAACATATAATACCGCAAGATATATAAACTAGTTATAGTATTGCACAATGGTGTCAAAAGTTCTAAGATTATTCCCATCTAAAGCTAGACGTGATAAAAACCATCAAGCACTCGATGATATACCCCACGTAAAAGCCATGCTTCAACCACAAATTAATCATCACGATTTACATCAGATTTTATGTTCAACATCACTTGGTTAGTGACATTATATAACGTGACACTAGTTTGCATCATGACCTATAATATTAATCTATATTTTAAAATATGAGCTTCATAGGCTATATCCGAGATATCTAAATCTCGTATTCTTGTACTAGCCATGTATGTGCATGAGTAAGATTTTATCGAAACTAGTTATACTTGAATGCAACATTGGTCCAGTATAAACCGAGTAACTACTAGTGGTTGAGTATTTATCTGTATGCATAACAGACCGACTCCGGTGATAAGTGGTCTCATGGAATACGTAATCCACAGGAAAAACGGCCAAACATACCGATCATAAGAAAATAGAAAGGTACCAACAGCAAAAGAAATCTTGGGGTTAGGATCAAATTGACGAAAACCCCAATCAACAGTCTCCAATATCGCGGGTATGCGAAAAGAAAGAGAAAGTTGATGATCCGTTACCTATGTTAACGTACGCCTCCAAGTCCGCGTTCTTGATCGCTCGATCAAGAATCTGATGAGAGGGTTGCCTTTCCCTTGCGATGGCCTTCCTCGTCTTCTTCTTGTCTCGTAGCTACGGAGCTTGCACCATTATCCTTTTTGGCTCTCTAGAGAAGGAGATGGAACAAGATAAGAGAATGACTTGGGGAAGAAGAAAGGATAGATTAGGGTTTGGAAAAGGAGTAGGAATGAGGGGAGATAAAGGGTGTGGGTCTTTATATAGTCGGGGATTAAGACATTGGTTTTAAAAGCCCTAAAACAACCCTAATTCGAAATTAATTAACCAAAACCCGTAACCCTTAATTCCCTCAAAAACCTTGACCCCTCTTCACTAAAACAGGCATAACTCCCACATCCGGACTCGGAAATTCGCGTTTTTGGGCTCGTTGGAAAGCTTGCGACGAGACGCTTCTTTTGAGTATAAATAGGTTTTAAAGCTTCAGAAAAACCGAAAATTACGGGGTGTTACATCATAACAACCTTAAAAACAGTCTCGTCCCCGAGACTTAGGATGTAAACGGTGTAATATAACAACCTAAAAAGGTTGGATCCTATCGAGTAAAAGATAACAACCTTAAAAAAGGATGAAAGTAGCTTATAAATTACCTTCAAAAAGGTATGGGTAGTCCCGTCGCATATCCGCCTCAGGTTCCCAGGTGGCCTCCTCAGAGTTGTGTCGTTTCCAAAGGATCTTCACCAAGGGTATCTCCTTGTGCCTTAACTTCTTCACTGAACGATCGATGATCCGAGCTGGTTCCTCCGGATAACTCAGGTCAGTATCCACATGAAGGTCATCATAACTAATCACATGCGATGGATCATGCACATATTTTCTCAAGTTGGAGATATGAAAAACATCATGCACACCGGCAAGGTGAGGAGGAAGAGCAATCCTGTATGCAACTTTACCAACCTTGTCGAGAATCTCGAACGGTCCGACAAACCGTGGTGCTAATTTTCCCTTCACTCCAAACCGCTGAACTCCCTTCATGGGAGAAACTCTCAAGAAGACAAAATCTCCAACCTCAAAACTAAGATCAGTGCGTCGTCTATCGCTATAGCTCTTTTGCCTACTCTGTGCAGTAAGCAATTTCTTCCGAGCTATCTTGATTGCCTTAGCAGTCTCCTCCAAATACTCTACCTTATGTAGAAGGTTATGTCCAATCTCCTGCCAACTCAGAGGTGTAGAGCATCGTCTTCCATACAATGCTTCAAAAGGAGCCATACCTATGCTGGCATGGTAACTATTATTATACGTAAACTCTGCTAACGGCAAATGGTCTTTCCATGACCCTTTCCACTCCAGCACACATGCTCGAAGAAGATCCTCCAGTGTCTGAATTGTCCTCTCAGATTGTCCGTCGGTTTGAGGGTGGTATGCAGAACTGAGGCATAGTTGTACTTCTAAAGAACTCATGAATTCCCTACAGTAGTGAGAGGTGAACCTTGGATCACGATCAGATACAATCTGCTTAGGCAGCCCATGAAGTCTGACAATCTCCTTAATAAAGACCACTGCAAGCTGTAAGGGAGTGCATGCCATACTCACAGGTATGAAATGTGCTAACTTAGTAAGCCTATCAACCACGACCCAGATGGCATCATGACTACTAGTGGTCTTAGGAAGACCCGTCACAAAATCCATAGATATACCCTCCCACTTCCACTCAGGAATAGGAAGGGATTGCAAAAGTCCAGGTGGCCTCTTATGCTCAGCCTTAATTTGCTGACACGTTAGGCATTTTGCCACAAACTTGGCCACATCCCTTCTCATTTGCTTCCACCAAAAATTCTTTTTCAAATCCTTATACATCTTTGTGCCACCAGGATGTATCGACAAACGTGAACTATGTGCCTCACGCATGATCTCTTCCCTCAATTGTACATCTGCTGGAACACACAATCGATACCCATTTCGTAGCACACCATCTTGATAAGAAAAGCCAACTAAGGTTCCTGCGATAGCCTTCTCCTTGAGTCTCTGCATACTCAGGTCTTCCTGTTGCCCTTGGATGATTCGCTCAACTAACTCTGGACGAGAAGGGGATGGAACTATGACAGTCTCTCGACTACTCTGAAATGGATGCCAATCACTGAAAGCTGCAAGAAGATCCCATGCTTTAAGCTGAGGACGAGATTCACTTGAATGAGGCCTACGACTAAGGGCATCAGCAACCACGTTCGCCTTACCAGGATGGTAAGAGATGGTGCACTCGTAATCTTTTAACAGCTCCAGCCATCTCCTTTGCCTCATATTGAGCTCCTTCTGATCAAAAAGATGCTTGAGACTCTTGTGATCTGTGAAGATTTCGAAAGCAACACCATAAAGATAATGTCTCCACATTTTAAGAGCAAAGATAACTGCTACCAGTTCCATATCATGAGTTGGGTAATTTTTCTCATGGGGCTTCAACTGTCTAGATCCATATGCAACAACCTTACCATGTTGCATCAAAACCGCACCCAGACCCTCCTTTGATGCATCGGTGTAAACCGTGAATCCGTCTGGGCCCGACGGAATTGTCAAGATGGGAGCTGTAGTGAGCCTTTCCTTCAGAGTCTGGAAGCTATTCTCACATTCTTCTGACCAAGCATATGGCATCTCTTTCTTGGTTAGCTGGGTGAGGGGAAGGGCAATCTGAGAAAATCCCTTCACAAACCTCCTGTAATAACCGGCTAAGCCAAGAAAGCTTCGGATCTCAGACACATTCTTCGGTCGTTCCCAACTAAGGACTGCTTCGATTTTTGCCGGATCCACTGACACTCCTGCACCTGAGATAACATGGCCTAAGAATGATACTTCTTGAAGCCAAAACTCACACTTACTAAACTTTGCATATAGCTTGTGCCTCCGTAATGTCTCCAACACCGTCTGTAAGTGAGTGCGATGTTCCTTCTCATCTCGAGAGTATATGAGGACATCGTCAATGAAAACTACAACAAAGCTGTCGAGAAAGGGTTGAAACACCCGATTCATCATGTCCATGAATGCTGCTGGGGCATTTGTTAAGCCAAAGGGCATCACCAAGAACTCATAGTGACCATATCTGGTTCTGAAGGCAGACTTTGGTATGTCCACCTCCCGAATACGCAGTTGGTGATAACCAGACCGCAGATCAATCTTGGAGAAGATGGATGACCCTTGTAGCTGATCAAAGAGATCGTCAATGCGCGGCAAAGGGTAACGATTCTTGATTGTTACTTTATTCAACTGCCGATAATCTATACACATGCGCATAGATCCATCCTTCTTCTTAACAAAAAGGACAGGCGCTCCCCATGGAGATGTACTAGGGCGTATGAAACCCTTCTCCAGCAGTTCTTGTAACTGCACCTTGAGTTCCTTCAGCTCAGCTGGTGCCATCCTGTATGGTGTCATGGATACTGGTTGAGTTCCTGGAATGATAGAAATCTCAAACTCCACCTCACGAGGTGGGGGAAGCCCAGGCAAATCTGCAGGAAATACATCCGGAAAGTTCTTTACTATTTCAACATCCTCTATTCCTTCCATGGGATTTTGATTCCCAATGACATGAGCAATAAATCCTTCACACCCTTGAGATAGCAGGCGATGAGCTTGCAATGCTGATATGCAGGTTACCCCTCTCGACGAGATGCTTCCATCAAATATGAATTCTTGTAGCTCAGGAATCCTGAAAATAATCTGTTTTTGGAAACAGTCTAAACATGCGTGGTGATTCTCAAGCCAGTCCATGCCGAGAATAACATCAAAATCCTCCATCTGAATAAGCGGCAAGTAGGCCTCTAGCATATAACCTCCAATATAGACCGGGCAATCGGGAAACACCTGATGTACAACAAACACCTGACCTCTAGGTCCCTTAATAAGATAAGGGTCTGAAACCACAGTAGGCTCTCGGTCTAAGGTATCCGCAAAACTCCATGACACGAAGGAATGAGATGCGCCCGAATCAAAAAGAGCATGAGTTGTAAAGTCGCCTACTGAAATCATACCTCGTACTACTGATCCCGAAGCATGTGCTTTCCCATCGGTGATGGCATGGAGTTGTCCTTCTCTTCGTGGCCCACTGGAACCTGTCGTGCCCCGAGTCTGGTTGGGATGTCCCCTGCCACCACGAGAGGTAGAACCACGTCCCTGGTGCTGCGGACGTCCCCCTCGTACAGTACCTCGCATCTGTGAAGCTCCCAACGGACAGTTGGACCTGATGTGCCCCTCTTGGTTGCATCGGTAGCAAACACGTGCATCGGTTATGCTGTTCACCATAGGATGTGCTGGTCGTGATGGCTCGGAAAGTGCTTGCCCCAAGGTAGGAGCTCCTCCATGTGCGGACCTGGTAGACATGCCATGCCGGTAGGGGTGGGTACGTTGTCCTCTTCGTGCTGTCGAACGGTCATTACGAGCAGTCTTCCCATAATAGCTCGATCCTCCTTGCCTGGTTTGCACTGACCTGCCTTCACGCAAGTCCTCTTCTACTCGTGATGCAGCATCAACCACTTCCTTCATAGTAACCAATCTAAGGGGTACTAGTCTCTCGCGAATTTCCTTACGGAGACCTCGAAAGAACTTGAATGCTTTGTCAGCCTCAGTCGGCACAGTGCTAGCAGCATACTTCAGCAACTCCGTGAACCTGTTTAGATAAGCAGTCACAGTCTTGTTCCCTTGCTCGAGTAGTGTGAACTCCACGCGGCGCTGCTCTAGCCAGTATTCCGGATAGAAATGCTCCCGGAACGCCTCAGTAAATTTCTCCCAAGTAACTGGCGTTGTAATCTGCGGCTCCATAGAACTCCACCATTCCTCAGCATAGCCTGCTAAGGAGTAAGTGGCAAGGGTAACCTTCTCCTCGTCCGGTACATGTATGGTGCGAAATACCTTTTCCACACGCTTCAGCCACCTCTCTGCCACATCTGGGCTTGTATTGCCCAGAAACTCCGGAACCTTCTCCTTGCGATATTTTGAAAATATGTCCTCTTGTCGCAGTGGCAGCGGCGAGGGGGAAGGAGGAGGAGGAGGAGGAGGTGGCGGCGGTGGTGGATCACCGTCTCCCCCACCCATTCCAGACCCCCCTTCGGACGTAGATCTCGACAATCGCTCCTCGAGCATAAGCTGTCTCTGCTGTACATCCTGCAGCATTGCCATCATCGCAGCCAATTGCTGCGCAGTCTGATCCCTACGAGGCGGCATGATCTGCATGAGTAGAAATAAAAAGGGAATTGTGATTAGATTCAAGAGAAGAGGTCATTTGTCAACCTTGATCTTTTTTTTTTGACAGTAGTCAGAAGACTACTTGTCTAATGTACAATGGTATTTCTCCTACCATACAGTTGTCTATGACTGATGGGGTAATTGGGCTCTGATACCAAATGAAACGCCCCACCTCGACGGGAGCGCATCTCAACACACATTCGCATTATTACCCAACAACAATCATAAACAACCTGCATGATATACCATTTATACAAAAAAAAACATGGGAAAGAAAATCTAAGTTTTCATTGATAACAATGGTTCACATAGGAATAGCAATAAATCCTCAGAGTCTCTTTATTACATCATAAATACTTGAAAATGAAAGATAGCAACAATTACTAAGAAACTAGTCCTCAACCTTAACCACGTCCTGCAGATGCACCACCAAAGATATGAGCCTCTGTCTCCTGCTCTACACTTCCTGTTGGATTTCCAAAGAATGTAACTCATGAGTCAACTGACTCAGTAAGGATAAAATAACTTATAAATCAAGAGAGAGTATAGGTAGGCAATGCAATTGCAGTAACTTAACAAGTTTAGAAGAGAACATTCTAAAAGCATCTAGCATTATACAATCACTTATATTTTAGGCCTTAAATACGTACACAATCAAACCAATTCTTTGACATATCTATATTCATATTTTCATTTACTTATCCCGGACTCGCTCGTCAAAGGAGAAAGATTACACTAGGAATGAAGTCTGCAACACTCCATTCATAGTGCAACCTAAAACCCGTGCGCAAACGCGATCCTTCAGCTAGTCTAGTTGGTAGTACTCTGACACTCGATACGAGGCGTACAAGCCTGGTGAGTTTCAACTCTGATCAATCGAGTCTGCCGGAGGAGTCCCGCTCGCTCCAAAACAAGTACAACAAAACGGATCTGTATGGTGCGATGCACGCGTGCATCCACCTCAATTCTACCAGAGTACCTACCACCACCCCACTCTGTGATGCCCCTCGAGTGGGGGTGACTCACTGTTGGCTCAACCGGACCACAACGGGTGTGCACCCACCTCGTGGTATTTAATTTTCCTTCCTCAACTTGTATATTCCCTTTGTAGAAAAACACTTGAACCCTGACATGATAAATTCCTTCACTGATCTATTATTTATACCGATGCTATAAGATCTTTGTCACAATCCCTCCCAAAATACCTAACAGAGGGTATAATCACCACTATCTTGCACCATGCCTGGAGACATTAGATGTCTTATATCTATGATGCCAAATAGAAAAAAAATCAAGCCTTTAATCCCAACCGTAGGGTCTGGGACATATCACAAATGTTATAATTAGCACTTGGTGATATGGTGTTGCATTATCAACCATACTACACCCATGTCATTAACTATATGTAGTAGAGGAGATCGAAGGCCAATAAACACCAACACGTGATATCTAAAGCACGAAAAAAATATTGTATTGTAGACTAATATATACTTGGTTGAACACGTGAAGTCTCTTATGCCTAACACTGCGAATAGTCTTTCTAAAATGCAGCCATTAGTTGGTTATGGGATAAAAAAAATATATATCTATGTATATTATGTATACATAGCCCTTTAATGCTAAGAAGTCATTATATCTCAAAACTGTATCCATAAGATTAAACTATTTCCGTATGTGTCGATGAGATGCTCATGACTATGTGAAATTGCAAGGATACACAAAGGGGGGGAGACTATACTGTATATTTATACCGGATGATATAATCCACCAGCTAATGGACCGATTTATGAGTGGAACTTAAAGGTATCACCATCCAAGTCTATAGGCAGTATAGCCCTCGATGATATTTCAACATATAATACCGCAAGATATATAAACTAGTTATAGTATTGCACAATGGTGTCAAAAGTTCTAAGATTATTCCCATCTAAAGCCAGACGTGATAAAAACCATCAAGCACTCGATGATATACCCCACGTAAAAGCCATGCTTCAACCACAAATTAATCATCACGATTTACATCAGATTTTATGTTCAACATCACTTGGTTAGTGACATTATATAACGTGACACTAGTTTGCATCATGACCTATAATATTAATCTATATTTTAAAATATGAGCTTCATAGGCTATATCCGAGATATCTAAATCTCGTATTCTTGTACTAGCCATGTATGTGCATGAGTAAGATTTTATCGAAACTAGTTATACTTGAATGCAACATTGGTCCAGTATAAACCGAGTAACTACTAATGGTTGAGTATTTATCTGTATGCATAACAGACCGACTCCGGTGATAAGTGGTCTCATGGAATACGTAATCCACAGGAAAAACGGCCAAACATACCGATCATAAGAAAATAGAAAGGTACCAACAGCAAAAGAAATCTTGGGGTTAGGATCAAATTGACGAAAACCCCAATCAACAGTCTCCAATATCGCGGGTATGCGAAAAGAAAGAGAAAGTTGATGATCCGTTACCTATGTTAACGTACGCCTCCAAGTCCGCGTTCTTGATCGCTCGATCAAGAATCTGATGAGAGGGTTGCCTTTCCCTTGCGATGGCCTTCCTCGTCTTCTTCTTGTCTCGTAGCTACGGAGCTTGCACCATTATCCTTTTTGGCTCTCTAGAGAAGGAGATGGAACAAGATAAGAGAATGACTTGGGGAAGAAGAAAGGATAGATTAGGGTTTGGAAAAGGAGTAGGAATGAGGGGAGATAAAGGGTGTGGGTCTTTATATAGTCGGGGATTAAGACATTGGTTTTAAAAGCCCTAAAACAACCCTAATTCGAAATTAATTAACCAAAACCCGTAACCCTTAATTCCCTCAAAAACCTTGACCCCTCTTCACTAAAACAGGCATAACTCCCACATCCGGACTCGGAAATTCGCGTTTTTGGGCTCGTTGGAAAGCTTGCGACGAGACGCTTCTTTTGAGTATAAATAGGTTTTAAAGCTTCAGAAAAACCGAAAATTACGGGGTGTTACACCAAGGGTCCCCCTACCCTCACGTCACCTTCATTATTTGAGAGAGAGAGAGAGAGTTAGAGAGAGAGAGAGAGGAAGGGTTATCTTACCGGCGCCGTTCGTCGTCGCAGGAGAAGACAACGTTGAATCGGAGGAGGAGAGGAGCACGGATCCGTGACCGAAAGAAGGCGCGACAATCGCGACGAGTAGAGATAAGCTTTGGATCGAGGTATGTATCGGCTTTAGGATTTTGATTTCTAAACGTATGTATCGGGTTAGGATTACGATTTTTTTATAAATGTATGTATCGGCTCTAGGTTTATAGACAATGATCGAACCCATAGTAATGTGATGTGTGAATGTATATACTATCTTATGATTACGTATGAATAAACACCAAAACGGAGATATGATCTATAATAGTCTACGTCAATCCCTTAAGAATATTATGCGACAAGTCGATGTGTTCCTTCCAATTAAAAATTATGATAAATACTTTCTTTACCTGAAGTCAATATGTTTCGATGTGATGTGCTATTTATAACCGTTGCAATATAAGAATAAGAAGCTCGAACCGTATAGACGCATGTATATATTTTTATAATCTAAGATATATTTTTTTTGCAAGAATCAAACAAATATTCGTTACCGATTATCATCTTAAATCAGTTGATAAAGTATTTTTACATGCGGCACTGCCTTTTAAGGATAATTTAATGGTCCATTGATTTGCAATATGCTTCTTTAGGAGATATAGTTTTTTTTGACATTTTACGTTTCTTTAGTCCTTGACCGGAAACAACAAAAAAAAAAGTTAAATCACAGCAGTAAAATGCCAACTAGATCATTCTATAATTAGTAGACATGATAGGCTGAGAATTTCCTGCACGAGTTATATATTGCGGGCAATTAAGAAAAGGATAATTCATTTTTTATGGATCGAATAAAGTATTTTTTTACACCATTGGCAAATATTATGATAAACCTACGTGACATGATTCGTGTATGCTCTTGTGCTCAAATTCATGGATGAGGTTATTGAATTAATAAACAAAATGTGAATGTGAATTTTTCCAACAATAAGGTCTACTAGATGTAATTATAATAAATAACCAGACAGAGCATGTGCATTAGTACATATTATACAAAATGACTACAATTAATTGTACGAAATTCATTCATGGTGTTATCACGTTATTGTGCTAAAATGCTTAAAAACATGAAGTATGTTTCTGATGAAAAGTGAGAGTTGTTAATCTTAATCAAGATTTAAGGCACAGACTCGTAAAGAGTCACATAAACGGCCGCAAGGGATAGTGTGAGCCAAAGGGCTATGCCGTAAGGGGCAACGCCGCAAGGGACGTATGGTTGCAAGGAACCACAAAGGCAAAAGCTAAGTCATCTACAGTTGTAGCTACACTGTCATGTCATTCCATGAACCGCAAGTGCCAGCGGTTGAAAACGTATAACAAGATACGTAAATGAATGTTGTGCAAGAAAATGGTTTATAAAGGAAAACCATCATGAAAAATGTAAGGAATGGTTTAATAGGAAAATGAACCATCACACGTTATGCTAAAATTGTTTTAAGAAAGTTAAACCATCAAAGTCATGGGGGCTAATATGTAAAGTGGTTTATATGTTTATAAGTATGTAAATTGCCTAATATTTTATGAATTATGCCCACAAGTAGAAATAAATGTTTGTCATGCCTACTTGCAATTTACCTACTTTACATGTATACACATGTTTGTGAAAGAAGCCAAACTAAACATGATAGGGATCGAATTTAGACATGCATGAGAATTGTCTAGGCACGAAATGATGTGTATACATGAAAATCCAAATATATGATTTATAACGGATGAAGGACCGTTAGAATACCCATGCATGGACCCCGATGCATACTGGGCATTAGGCTCATTCAAATTATGTTTGTTTTTCAGGTGAAGAACAGGCTTGATTGCATTTTCTGGATCGTGCTTCGGACTCACTGATATTTATGACGTGGTACGATTTAGCATGTGGAGATCTAGCGGATATCTGTATGCCCACAGGAACTACCGAGATGCTTCTCTTAATTTCTAGAATAGTTTTTTTCCCAATTTAGAGTTGTAATAATGGAACTCTAGTTGAATGGATATTTATGGAGTTGATATTTTATCTATGCTCATTGTATGTCGTTTATTCATTTGTGAGTAAGGGTTCGGTCGTGCGATCTACTATCGCAAGCTTCCGCCGGTCGTGATCACCCGTTCCGTTACAAATGGTATCAGAGCTAGAGTTCCTCTGGGCATAGGATATCCACAATTCTTAGTGATCTAAGATTTATATAAGGATATTTAGTATCACAACTCATTGACGTTATCAATTTTTGAATCAGATGACTCATCGATGTGCAATTGAAGCCATTGGAGACCGTTACTCATCGACGAGCCAAGAGGCCATTATGGGTATGCAAAGGCAGATGCTGGAGTTAATGACACTAATGATCCAGCAACAGAAGAGTCAGGCGTCTAACTCTGGTGGACTGACGCTAAAGACTTTCATCCAGCATGATCTGCCTACTTTCAAGGGTGAGCATGAGCCGGAAAAGGTCGAACATTGGCTAAGGGAGATGGAACTGACTTTTGAGGCAACTGATTGTCCTGAGGAAAAGAAAGTGATCTTTGGGACATTTCGTCTGCGGGACAACGCAAAGGAGTGGTGGACTTCATGCAAGAGAATCCACTTTTCGGAGGCTCCAATCATTAAATGGGATGATTTTGTTGAGTGCTTCACTGAGCGTTACATCCCTGAGCATGCTAAGGATGTTAAGCGTCAAGAGTTTATAAATCTCCGACAGGGAAATATGACAGTCGAAGAATATGCAGCAAAATTTCAAGAATTGGAGAAGTATGGCAAGGGTATCTGCGCCAATGAAAAGCAATGAGCTAGAAAGTTTATAAAAGGCCTGAATGCGGGACTAAGCATGAAAGTGCTGATTAGAGGTCCCACAACCTTATCTGAGGCGGTTGCAGCAGCAGTGGAGATCGATGCATCATACCGAAGGATACAGCAAGCAAATCCTCGGAAGCGCCCTCACAAGCCGAACTTCAATGACAAGAGGCGTCACACTGCAACGAATGCCAAGAAGACAAAGAGTGATGATGCACCAGCAAACAGGAAGTACACATTTGAGGTGTGCCGGCATTGTGGTAGGAGGCATCCAGGAGAATGCTACAAGCTAACCATTACTTGCTATAAGTACGGAGAAAAGGGTGACTTCATGAAAGATTGCAAGACAGATGTCAAGGATCAGAAGAAGCCATTCGAGCAGAAAAAGAAAGTAGCAGGAAGAGTCTTTGCTATCACTCCTGAGGATGCAGAAGGTGCCAACACGACGGTGGAAGGTACTCTACTAATTGAAAACCATTTATGTCATGTTCTTTTTTATTCTGGTGCCACGCATTCCTTTATCTCGAATGCTTTTGCGAGAAGTTAATTTTAGAAGATGTTGAGCTTCCTTACGCACTTACAGTTTCTTCACCAATGGGTGATATTATTGCCACGGGTATGTACTTAAAGGACGTACCTATTTTGGTAAAAGAAGACACCCTCACTGCTAATTTGATATTATTACCCATCACAACCTATGATGTCATCTTGGGAATGGATTGGTTATGGGAGCATTATGCAGCGGTCTATTGTCGAGAAAAGAAGGTGGTCCTGAGTAAACCAAACCAGGAGGAGATAGTTATTCGGGGCACATGTAAGAGTGAGAGGTTGGTTATCTCATCATTGCAAGCAAACCAACTACTAGCAGAAGGTTGCATTGCATTCCTAGCTAGTATAATTAATACTGAATCATCACATACACGTCTTGAAGATTTAGATGTGGTCAGAGAGTTTACCGATGTCTTCCCAGACGATCTTCCTGGACTACCTCCTCATAGATAGGTTGATTTCTCAATTGATGTGATCCCAGGGACGGCACCGATTTTCAAAGCTCCGTACAAAATGGCACCTGTAGAACTTGAGGAGCTAAAGAAGCAGTTGCAAGAACAGTTAGATAAGGGATTTTTAAGTCCCAGTGTTTCTCCGTAGGGAGCACCCATTCTTTTTGTGAAAAAGAAAGATGGGTCTCTTAGACTCTGCATTGATTATCGAGGTCTAAACAAAGTGACTGTGAAGAATAGATACCCGTTACCTTGTATTGATGACTTATTCGATCAGTTGCAGGGAGCAACAGTTTTCTCAAAATTTGATCTGCATACGGGTTATCATCAACTCCGAATAAAAGAGGAGGATATACCAAAGACAGCTTTCAGGACAAGATATGGTCATTATGAATTCTTGGTCATGCCATTTGGTCTTTACTAACGCTCCTTCAGCTTTTATGGAGCTAATGAATAGGGTATTCCGAGAATATCTTGATAAGTTTGTCATCGTGTTTGTTAATGATATACTGATATATTCATCTGATCCAGAGTAGCATCGAGTACATTTACAGATTGTATTCGAAACTCTGAGGCAACACCAGCTTTATGCAAAATTCTCCAAATGTGATTTTTGGTTGAATAAAGTAGCATTCCTTGGTCATGTGGTATCTAAAGACGGCATTGAGGTAGATCCAACCAATGTAGAAGTTGTGATGAATTAGAGGCAACCCAAGAATGTTTCTGAGATCTGTAGTTTTCTTGGCCTGCTTGATACTATCGACGATTTATTCAGAATTTCTCAAGGATCTCACTACCATTAACGAAGCTCACTCGAAAGGATGTGAAGTTTGTATGGTCCGAAAGTGCGAGCAGAGTTTTCAAGAATTAAAGCAGAGATTGACTACAGCTTCAATCTTGGCTTTATCGTCAGGTAGTGGAGGATTTGTGATGTATACAGATGCATCAGGCACCGGACTTGGGTGTGTTCTTATGCAAGATGAGAAAGTCATTGCTTATACCTCATGGTAGTTAAAACCGCAAGACAGGAACTACCCAACTCATGATTTAGAGTTGGCAGCGGTAGTCTTTGCTCTTAGAATTTGGCGGCATTACCTTTACGGTGAACAATTTGAGGTGCTCAGTGATCATAAGAGCCTCAAATATATTTTCTCTCAGAAGGAACTTAATTTGAGGCAGCGAAGTTGGTTAGAGTTCCTAAAAGATTATGACTTCACCATCAATTACCATCTGGGGAAAGCAAATATCGTAGCAGATGCATTAAGTAGAAAATGGGAAGGTAAACTGGCTAGTTTAAAACTTCAGTGGAAGATGATGAAGGATTTTGAAGATTGAAAGCCTTTTTTGAGCGAATCAAGAAAGATATCTTTTGCAGCACTCAAGATTCAAACAGAGATAATTGGGAAGATCTTGACTGCACAAAAAGTAGATGCTGATCTTCCTAAATTTATAGAAGCATCTAAAAAGGAAGGTTCTGATTTCACCATCGGAACGAATGGAGCTATAAGGTACCACAACAGATTTTGGATTCCAAGCGATATTGAGTTGAGACAGGAGATTCTAGATGAAACACACAGATCAATGTACACTATTCACCCAGATACAACAAAAATGTACAAGGATCTACAACGGAACTTTTGGTGGCCAAAAATGAAGAATGACATCGCAGGATTTGTTTCTAGATGCTTGGTATGTTAGCAGATTGAAATTGAACATCAGCGTCCAGCAGGACCTGTTCAACCCTTGGAGATACCTGAATGGAAGTGGGAGCACATAACGATGGACTTTGTCACCGGCCTGCCCAAGACCACAAAACATCGTTATGACACCATATGGGTGATTGTTGATCGATTGACCAAATCGGTACATTTTCTACCTATCCGCTTGGATCAGTCGACAGACAGTTTAGCTGAATTATATGTGAATGAAATCGTCAGCTTACATGGTGTTCCTGCATCAATTGTATCTGATCGGGATACACGATTTTCCTCTCGTTTATGGAAGAGTTTTAAGGATGTTATGGGCACTCAATTAAAGTTCAGCACTTCTTTCCATCCGCAGACTGATGGCCAGTCAGAAAGGACCATCCAGACACTAGAAGATATATTGAGAGCTTGTGCTTTAGATTTTGTGGGCAGCTGGGATAGACACCTTCCGTTAGTGGAATTTGCTTACAATAATAGCTATCATTCGAGCATCAAGATGGCACCCTATGAAGCATTGTATCGGAGACCGTGCAGATCACCCTCATGTTGGAGTGATGTTGGTGAGAAGCATATCTTAGGATCGGAACTTGTTCAGACAAGTAAGTAGGGTGTTGATCTAATCAGAAAAAGATTATTGGCAGCACAAAGTAGGCAAAAATTTATGCCGATCGTCATAGAAGAGAGTTGAGTTTCACGGTTGGGGAATATGTGTTCTTAAAGATCTCTCCAACCAAGGGTGTCTTACGATTTGGCAAAAGGGGGAAGCTCACTCCCAGATATATAGGACCTTTTGAGATTCTGCAGCGGGTTGGAGAAGTGGCATATCGTATTGCATTACCATCTCAATACTCGAAACTTCACGATGTATTCCAGGTGTCTATGCTGAGGAAGTACACTCCTGATCCTTCACATGTGATCGAGCACGAGGTCATTGATATTCAGCCAAACTTGACCTTTGAAGAGAAAGCTATACGAATCGTCGATCGTAGAGATCATCAACTCCGTCGGCGCATAGTTCCGATGGTTAAGGTCCTTTGGCAACACCACCAAAAGGAGGAGGCTACTTGGGAGCTGGAAAGTGAAATGCAGAAGAAGTACCTGCAACTTTTCGGTATGTCCTTCTACTAAGAAATTTCGAGGACGCAAATTTTTTTAAGGGTGGTAGATTGTAACGACCTGGACTTCTTCATACAAAAAAATTCAAACATATTATCTTTGATTAAATGGATTTAATTAATCCATTAAATCCTCTCATTACCATTTTTAAAACCCCAAGGGTCCTCCTACCCTCACGCCACCTTCATTATTTTTGAGAGAGAGAGAGAGAGTTAGAGAGAGAGAGAGAGGAAGGGTTATCTTACCGGCGCCATTCGTCGTCGCACGAGAAGATGACGTTGAATCGGAGGAGGAGAGGAGCACGGATCCGTGACCGAAAGAAGACGCGACAATCGCGACGAGTAGAGATAAGCTTTGGATTGAGATATGTATCGGCTTTAGGATTTTGATTTCTAAACGTATGTATCGGGTTAGGATTACAATTTTTTTATAAATGTATGTATCGGCTCTAGGTTTATAGACAATGATCGAACGAACCCATAGTAATGCGATGTGTGAATGTATGTACTATCTTATGATTACGTATGAATAAACACCAAAACAGAGATATGATCTATAATAGTCTACGTCAATCCCTTAAGAATATTATGCGACAAGTCGATGTGTTCCTTCCAATTAAAAATTGTGATAAGTACTTTCTTTACCTGAAGTCAATATGTTTCGATGTGATGTGCTATTTATAACCGTTGCAATATAAGAATAAGAAGCCCGAACCGTATAGACGCATGTATATATTTTTATAATCTAAAATATATTTTTTTGCAAGAATCAAACAAATATTCGTTACCGATTATCATCTTAAATTAGTTGATAAAGTGTTTTTACATGCGGCACTGCCTTTTAAGGATAATTTAATGGTCTATTGATTTGCAATATGCTTCTTCAGGAGATATAGTTTTTTTGACATTTTACGTTTGTTTAGTCCTTGACCGGAAACAACAAAAAAAGTTAAATCACATCAGTAAAATGCCAACTAGATCATTCTATAATTAGTAGACATGATAGGCTGAGAATTTCCTGCACGAGTTATATATTGCAGGCAATTAAGAAAAGGATAATTATTTTTTATGGATCGAATAAAGTATTTTTTACACCATTGGCAAATATTATGATAAACCTACGTGGACATGATTCGTGTATGCTCTTGTGCTCAAATTCATGGAGGAGGTTATTGAATTAATAAACAAAATGTTAATGTGAATTTTTCCAACAATAAGGTCTACTAGATGTAATTATAATAAATAACCAGACAGAGCATGTGCATTAGTACATATTATACAAAATGACTACAATTAATTGTACGAAATTCATTCATGGTGTTATCACGTTATTGTACTAAAATGCTTAAAAACATGAAGCATGTTTCCGATAAAAAGAGAGAGTTGTTAATCTTAATGAAGATTTAAGGCACATACTCGTAAAGAGTCACATAAACGGTCGCAGGAGGTCGTGTGAGCCAAAGGGCTATGCCGCAAGGGGCGTATGGTTGCAAGGAACCACAGAAGGAAAAGCTAAGTTCTCTACAGTTGTAGCTACACGGTCATGTCATTCCATGAACCGCAAGTGCCAGCGGTTGAAAACGTATAACAAGATACGTAAATGAATGTTGTGCAAGAAAATAGTTTATAAAGGAAAACCATCATGAAAAATGCAAGGAATGGTTTAATAGGAGAATGAACCATCACATGTTATGCTAAAATTGGTTTAAGAAAGTTAAACCATCAAAGTCATGGGGGTTAATATGTAAAGTGGTTTATATGTTTTATAAGTATGTAAATTGCCTAGTATTTTATGAATTATACCCACAAATAGAAATAAATGTTTGTCATGCCTACTTGCAATTTACCTACTTTACATGTATACCCATGTTTATGAAAGAAGCCAAACTAAACATGATAGGGATCGAATTTAGACATGCATGGGAATTATCTAGGCACGAAATGATGTGTATACATGAAAATCCAAGTATATGATTTATAACGGATAAAGGACCGTTAGAATACCCATGCATGGACCCCGATGCATACTGGGCATTAGGCTCATTCAAATTATGTTTGTTTTTCATGTGAAGAACAGGCATGATTGTATTTTCTGGATCGTGCTTCGGACTCACTGATATTCCTGACATGGTACGATTTAGCATGTGAAGATCTAGCGGATATCTGTATGTCCACAGGAACTACCGAGATGCTATCTTAATTTCTAGAATAGTTTTTTTCCCCAGTTTAGAGTTGTAATAATGGAACTCTAGTTGAATGGATATTTATGGAGTTGATATTTTATCTATGCTCATTGTATGTCGTTTATTCATTTGTGAGTAACGGTTCGGTCATACGATCAACTATCGCAAGCTTTCGCCGATCGTGACGACCCGTTCCGTTACAATTTGACTGTTAAAATTAATTGGATTCTGTTAATTTATTTTACATAATGCTCATTTTGTTTATCAAACTTCAACGAGTGCCCTCGTTCCCTTTGGCACCCTCCTCCTCACCTCCTTTTCCCCCCACACAACATCACCTCCCGCCCATCGCCCCCAGCCTCCACCCCCCCTCCACCACGCCGCCTCGAGCATCCATCAAGCCTCCCCCACGTCGCCTGAATCTCTAGCCCCGTACCCGCACCTTGCCGAGCCTCTGCCACGCCCACCCCACGCCGCTTGAAGCTCCATCCCCCTCCCCCGCGCATATCTCCACCCCGTGCGTTCTCTAAGCCTCCCTATCACCTCCAAATTCAAAGAGCTTTCATTACAGGTCAGTGGATCTTTAACTCGTAGCGTGACCAAAACTAAAGAGATTGTGCATCCTTCAGGTCGTGTGTTGACTGGAGCGAAACCTTATCGGAGGTCACTTGATGCCCTGGAGTTTGCAGCACCCTCTCAGTAGCACCGTCGAACATATCTTCCCCTCATGGGTCGGCTGACCCCGTCGCCTACTCTGATTCACACTTTGGAACAGAGCAATCGTGGAGGGGTACCATCGATAATAGTCCCAACTCTGCTTATTCTATTTTCCCCATGGTGATCCAACAGCAACCATATGTAGCATTAGCTGCAGCACTCGTTGGAATCAGTCTTTGCTGAATAGTAGCAGTCAACACCATCCTCGATCGAGGAAGCCAGATGGAGGCTCAAACTCATCATCCACTGCAACTTTGGCAACCACCTCCACAACATACACAGATTCTTTACTCGTGGATCTCGGTCCAATACCGTCCCTGACATTTCGTGGGCTCTGGACAAAAGAAAAAAAGGCCCTTATAAATTTCGATTAGCAATGTGCCCTTATATAATTCTATGACTTTAGCATTGAGTTGTTCACTGAAATTTCGATTCTATAAGGGCCCGTTTTTTTACGAGTTGTTTCATCAAAAAATCGGTTCCACAAGGGTGCGTTTGGTTGGCGGGTTAAGGCGGGTTAAACCGATAGAAGGTAACCCATTTTCGATTTTGGTGTTTGGATAGAGGGTTAAACTGAGGGTAGGTTAGAAGTGGTTTGGGATGATATGATTGCATTGAAGTTTGAAAAAGTGAGTAGTTATTGTGATGTGATTGTATTGAAGTTTAGAAAAGTGAGTAAAGTGGAGTAGTTTATAATTTTTATATGATGTGATGGTA
The DNA here is from genome assembly GCA_037367405.1 of Ottelia alismoides. Taxonomy (NCBI): domain Eukaryota; kingdom Viridiplantae; phylum Streptophyta; class Magnoliopsida; order Alismatales; family Hydrocharitaceae; genus Ottelia; species Ottelia alismoides. The sequence continues at coordinate 28,558 of JAZKJV010004927.1, read as the reverse complement.
TAATACATTATTTTTTGATAGGATTGATGATGTAAAATTGATTTATTTAATTTTTTAAAAAAGGAATAAAGTGGGGCCAACGTGGAGAGAGGGGGATGCGGGTTAAGGGGGTAAACTCCCCGGTAGCGGAACGCTACCTAAAAGCTCATCTTTTAACAAATTGTTTCATCGAAAAATTTGATTTCTCATTTTTCGGTGAGTTATTTTACTAAAAATTTGATTTGCAAGGCCTCATTAGGACATATAATATTTTTTCCTAAATTAAATGCTGAATACATGTAAAAATAGACCCCTAAAATTGATGGAGTCGTGGGTCATTGCACTCGTAAACTACCCTCATGGACAACCCTGATATTACCATGAGATTCACGCTATTACTACCGGACAAATACCTTATTAGATGATTCTTAAGCGAATGGTTTACTATCCAAGCAACTTCCTCCCTTCAATTAATCTTCAATGTACAATTGCAACACTTACAACAGTTCCTGCTATTGTTTTCATTATCTCTTTGGAAGAAGGAAAATAATGGCCTAAAGTCATTATGCTACAAGAAAATGCAACAACTATGTGGGTATTTGAACTCACTCTTATTTTATGAATACAGAGAGGATATATATAGTTCAATATAGCATATGGCTTGTTATCTTGTATCTATATGTATTTCACCACAAAAACAAGAACCATATATGTTCGTTTCCCAATGCAATATATGTTATATATTACTTAAACTTATTACAATCTATCTCGATTGTAGCAGCATCCAGAAAAATATAGAAGACGGATTAAACAGAAAATCATGCGTCTTTCATCCATTATTGATAACCACACAATTATACTAATTCACATGCAATTATCCGCGTTGAATCTCAATTAACAATCCGTCCTATGCTATGAAATTTGTCCGTCGATGTACAATGCACGCGTGTCCCGTTATTGGTTAACAATAAATCCGTATGCAAAGTCGTAGTTCCAGAAACTTAAAAGAATTCCGAACTGCGAAACAAGTAAAGAATAGAAATTTTAAAAATATGATAAATAATAGGGATTTTACCCGACAGACCCTATAATCTTTGTCAATTACCTCTACGACCTTTGAAACTACGTAATTCCTCCCTCACCCCCGTAAACTTGCTCCGTCTTACCGCACGAACCCTACTGTTAAATTAACACATCTAGAGTTAATTTCCTTAGGTTAAAAACAAGTTAATCTACCCAACCATGATCAAACGGCTAGAATTAGCCAAGAAAAAATGGTCCGGAGGCAGGGAGGGAAGCACCGAAGGGGGCTTGACCTGGGAGAGGCGCGGGCGAGAAGGGGACGACGGGTCGACCTGGGAGGCGCGGGGCGAGAAGGGGACAGGGGTCGACCTGGGGAGGTGCAGGGCGAGAGGGGGGAGGGGCGGTCCAGGGAAGGCGGCGGAGCAGGGGGCGGGGAGCAGGGGCGAGAAGTGGACAGGCGGGTCGGAGGGTGGGGGGCACGAGCAGGGGAGGGAGGCGTCGGGGCTTGACCTGGGGAGGGGTTGGGCGAGAAGGGGGGGGGGGGGGGGGGGGTCGACCTGGGAGGCATGGTGCGAGAAGGGGACGGGGGGGGAGGGTGGTCGACCTGGGGAGGCGCGGGGTGGGTCGAAGGGAGGGGCGGTCTAGGGAAGGCGGCGGGGCTGGGGGCGGCGGAGCAGAGGCGAGAATGACACGGCGGGCCGGGGGGGGGGGGGGGTCGAGTGGAGGCACGGGGCGGGCCAAGCAGCGGGCTTCGAGCGGAACCTGGGGAGGCACGGGGGGGGGGGGGTGTTCGAGCAGGGGAGGCATGCCGGGGGTGGTCCTTCGATCTGGGGAGGCCGGGTGCCAAGCAGGGGACGAGGCGGGCCGAGGGAGCTTCGAGCAGTTGGCGGGGGCTTGAGCTGGGGAGGCGGTGCCCGGGGGCTTCGACGCAGCAAGCTCGACGCAAGTGGCATTCCAGTAAATTCAATAAATAAAATAGGTATAATGTAAAACCAGATAACAGAATCTGGTTAACTTTAACGGTTGAATGGATGAGGGTTAACCACAGGGTTTGTATGGTAAAGGTTAACAAGTTACGGGGTGAGAGATGAATTACGTAGTTTCAAAGGTCGTAGAGGTAATTGACAAAGATTATAGGGTCTACCAGAGTAAAAATCCCAACATAATAATAACAAAAGAATTATTATTGCAGTTCCCATTCGATTATTTCGGGAGAGAGAGATCGAAAGAACATAACAACAAAGATATGTGAGGAAAGAGAGAGGGGTGTTGAATTAAATTAAGAATGCTTGAAAAGGTAAAATGTGGTCGTTGAGTAGAGGATTTCATGGAAGAGCAAACATCTTTCCGTATTGGGAATCTGGCAATAGAAATAAATAGAAATGTTAAGGTAGATGGAGATCTAAGGGGCCTATTTTTTAGATTTTTCAACATGAAAAAAATGGGCCCCTTAAAGTTCATGAGCCCCCGGTGCCGGCCATGTCTCGGTCTTTGTCTTTATCTTTATTCCAATGGAAATGGGGGCGGAATGGTGAAGGGCTTTTGTCATTCTTGTTCGTATAGAGGAAGGTTTTCTGCTCGCCTCTGGCCAAGGTATTCCAGGCAATGGTGCTTCACTACTGCTACTCTTACTAGGGCATATTCCGAGATCTTGGATGAGGGTCACTGTGAAGTTGCTCTGTTGTAAACACTTGCACCTTGTCTTCTCTGATGGCACGGCTGAGCTCTGACGAAGGTAGAGATGGGAAATTATGTGGATCTATACAAACAAATTATAATATGAATTTTGAAACAAAAGAGTTCGATCACCTCAAATAGATTGGTTCATCATTATCATCCTCAGACCCCACTGATCTTTTATTTGATGTGAATATTTAATATATAAATAAGTTTCTTTGAAGCACTAATAAGATATCATGAAGCCCAATTTAGATCGCAAAGCACACACGCATGTTTCTAGCTATATATACTAGTTTATGATGATGTAATTACATTTATTATTTTTTAATGGTGGAACGATAAAATGAATCCAACAATGATGCATTGATCAAAGTCCATGACGAATATGATTACCTCAAGATACAAGTTCAGAAGTTGAAGGCATGCTTATTCATTGTTTCGAAAATACTGAAAGAAAATTACCATTTAGCATATAAATTTTGCACTCATACTTATACAAACATACTATATATACAAATACATATACATATTATGTGTGCATGGGTTAAATGTGGCTATCCCCGCTCTTATTTTTTCATTTCATACGATGTTTTCAAAAAAAACACAGATTTAGTCCACTTGATGACAACGTGTTGTCATTTAGATTTTGTGTAAAACAGGCATTTCTAACCACATCCATCTAATATGGGTCAATTTCAATAATTCTGAAACCATTGAAATTTGACAGTCTTGATGGATAGCATAGGAATGTTTGTTTTACATGGAATTTGAATGAAAGCATGATGTCGTATTGAAATCTAAACCCCGCATATGTTTTTTTAGAAAATATCTTAAGAAATGAAAAAAAAAAGTGTGAGAGTATTGGCTTCTCCCTTAGGTCATACACATTTTATCCACGCCATGCTTTCATTCAATTTCATACAAAATATATATTCCTAAGCAGTCCAACAAGACTGTCAAACTTTTAACGGTTTCAGAATTATTAAAAATTGACCCATGTTAGATGGATGTGTTAGAAATGACTATTTTAAACGAAATTTGAATGACATCATATATTGTCATCTAGTGGACTAAATCCCCTCAGGTATTTTCAGAAGATACCTTATGAAATGGAAAAAAAAAAGAGCGGGGGTAGCCAAGTTGGCTCCCCCGATAAGTAGCCTCATTTAACCCTATATACATACATACATACATGTGTGTGTATGTGTGTGTGTGTCTGTGTGTTTGCGTGCGCGTGTGTCCTTCCACCTTCATGAGTTTAGGAAGGCCATTTATTTTTTGTAAAAAAAAACACTGACCCTTTGGTAGAATAAGTATACACTTTGTATTATAACTTCATATTATAAAACTACACATTATAAAATGCAAATTGCATAATGTAAAATGCAAACATCAAATTGCACACTATTATATAAATTGTGTACTTATTCTAGTAAGGTACTAGTGTTTTTTTACAAAAAAAAAAAAGAGAATAGCCTTCCAGAACTCATAAAGAACCATATCCCATTGAAAGGACCTCCTTTATTTATATTTATATCACCAATACTATCCGTGCGCGGAGTATGCACTAGTGTGGAGTTAATTTTCATCCACTGTAGGGATAGGCAAAGAGGGAAAAAAACTCAAAGACGTGAGAGATATATACTTAAGGTGCAATCTACATTTAAGTTCAAATAACTTCAAGTACAGTTCCAAATAAACTATCAGTTATAATTCGACTTTCTTCACTATTTGAATAGCATCAGATTAGATGGGATCTCTTGATTAGCTTCCATTTCCTCTCGCCACTAGTTACCTATCCATGTTCGTTTACCTAAGACGGACAATCAAGCCAGCGAGCTAGCGAAACGAGCAGATTATCGTGTATGCGACTGGTTACAAACTTACACGCACGATCGACGCGTAAATAACGAGTACGCATGTTCTTTGATCATATCCTCATCACGAAAAAGAATAACTTAGCGCGCACATAAGCGAGCACATACACATATATGCATTCGCAAAAAAAAACATAAAATAGGATAATTCCTCACATCAAACTGAATCCACAGCAACAAAATTGCTCTTATTACAGTTTCTCAGTCACATAATTCTAAGCAAAAACTGAGAGGGTGAGCTTATCTCACATTCAGCAAAAGGAAAACACCATATCTGAGTAGATAGCAAATAAATATAGATCTGATCATCACATTATTATACGTAGATCGTTGAATCACGCGAAGTGCTTCAGTTCCTGTGGGAGTCTCCGATGCCGAGTGTGTTCTTCACAGAGTCCACTGCACCCTGAGCCATCTCCTTCACTTGCTCTCCTGTCTGATAAGACCAAACAAATTAACAGGAAATCGATTTTTTTAGATACATTTTGTTTTTTAATTCTATTTTGTGGGTTATTTTTTTCAGACCTGCTGGAGGAATCCAGCAGCTTGCTCCTTGCTCTCCTCGGCCTTGCTCGCGGCGCACGATCCCTTGTCCCTCAGCGCATCCATGCACTGGCTGGCCTTCTCCTGCTCAACATCGTAGAAATTACCGTAGTCAGATGACCGCAAAATAAGACGAGTCGTGGATATCTGTATTTGTATCTGTATCCATTTTTCACTCACTTCGCCCACGCCCCTAGCCTGGCCAGCCTTGAACTGCTGCTGCGTGCTCGACATCTTCGCCTCTCCACGGATCAAAGTAGAACTAGAAGGCAGGTAGGCTCAGATCCAATACCACCCTCGATCTCTCTCTTGGTTAATGAACACTTTGTACTCCTAATCTTAGTTATGGTGATGGGCAGTGGATAGGGGTCCAATTTATAGATTTTCTTGCTCCTCTTGAATGGAATGAAGGTGTTCTTTCTCCAGATCCGGAATCGGTGGGGTTGCAAAGAGGAATTGGCGGGGAAGGAATGGACCGGGTTTGAAGCACATCCACCGGTCCGGAACAACGACACGTGTCGCGTTACTGTCGTTGGTTGGTAAAACACTCGGATCTAATTGCAGCACAGTGGTACTATTAATTTTTCCTTATAATATGAATACAAATATCTACATTGACTGATATAAAAAAACGTTAGTATATCTTTACAAACAAAAATGGTTTTCTGGCTTTCTTGCAAAATTTTTTTTCATCCATCGGCTTTGCTACAAAGGACAGCTTCGTGTTTTTAGCACACCAATCTCGTCAATGTTGGCACCTCTTAATACTTGTGGCTTCTCGATATATTGATCTTTTCGAAATCTCAACAATCTCGATAATATTAGCACGTAAATCTCGTCAATCTCTGCGCCTTAGCAATCTTAACAATTTCATCGTCGCCTTCGTTTTTTTATCATGTATCGTCTTAGCATCTTGCATGATAATTGTTGGTCAACTTCTCTAAGTAGCAACGTTACATGATAATTGTCATCTTTTAACTTGATATATAGTAGAGTCCTTTAATTTGTCTAATGATTGCACGTTAGCTTTTCCTGGGATCAAATGCAACTTCTAATTTAAGAATTTCTGAAAATTTTGGATTGGATCATTAAAATTTTAGTTAGTATTTTTTAAGCATGCGAGATTTTTTTACACTATATAATATTGTTTGCATTATAAACTCGACCTATTTTGAATCTTCCTGTAGTCATGAAAATATTTTCCGATTCTTTACCTTTGAAATTGTGTTTTTAATGTTGTTATTATAATTTTATAATATTTTGATAAAAATAAGCAAAGTTTGAATTAATTCAAGGAATATAGGAAAAAAGATATTGTATTTAGATAGTATTTCCAACGTAAAAAGAGAGTAGAAATGTGGATTCCTTTTGTATTTTAAAATTAGGTATTTTTTATGAATTTTCTAAATCATTTAAATATTTCTATATTTTTACGTTAAGATAGAGAATTTGAGAAAAAAATTGAAGGTATATGGTCATAAGTCAGAGGAATATACAACTGGACAACAGGCATGGAATGTTCCCACGTAGTCACAATTTCTTCATTAATTATAATTAGCAATGATTAAGTGAGATCCAAATAATGAACCAAAATATTAATTTAAGATATGAATCACGGTCAATCCAAACCACATAATAATTGGGCCTCCGCTCCGCGGGGTAATTATATGAAATAATCTAATTAAGGTTCAACACGCACGTATATCATACATACTTTGCAATCTTAAACTTTGCAGCAAATAACATATTCCTTCAGTATTGTTGTTATCAACTTACGTGGATTGACAAAATACAGTCTTTGTTAATCATCCTTATGATATGAATTCATCCCCACAATATTCTAAAGGTTATATGCTATATCATCATCTTTTAAAAAATATTTATTATACTAAATAAAAGGAGACCTTACTTAATTTATCATTGTACTTGTTCATCAGAATTACCTTTGTGAATAAGAAAAATGGATTTTGAACGCAATAGGATAATAAAAATATAGATATCTATGTGACCCGTCAACTCGAAACATTCTACTCTTACTCTATAGAACAAATCTTATATAGAAAATTTTCCTTTCTCCTAACTTGCTACTTCAATGAGCATTCTCCAATAACAGATCTCGGATCTAATCGATATTGATATACCGAGCATCTGTTGATACGAAGTATTCCGGCGATCCTCATGATTCGAGTCCGAGCTGTTGGAATTGGAATAGGTTCGGCAGCGGATCACGAAATCTTGGCCATCTTATCTATCTAATGAATGAGGAGTCCGTTTTGAAATCGTCCGCCCTGCACTCCAGGACCAGAACTTCTTGTTTCAGAGGGAGAATCCATTAAACTTGATCAACCATTAACAAGTAATCTAAATGTGGGGGGCTTTGGTCAGGGGATGCTGAAAATGGAAATGAAAGAATCCGGAGTGATTAATGAACAAAATATTGTGGAATCCAAAGTGGCTCTAGTCTACGGTCAGATGAATGAGCCGCCAGGAGCTCGTATGAGAGTTGGTTTGACTGCCCTAACCATGGCGGAATATTTCCGGGATGCTAATGAGCAAGACGTAGGGTCGAGCCCAACATTTAGGTCCAAAATTATTTTGGGTCGGGCTCGGGCATGGCTCGGCCCAGCCCGACCAGGCCCAAGGGTCCGGCCCGAAGAGGGCCCGAACCCTTCCCATATCGTACATGCCTTGAAACTCTCACCTATTACATGTACGCTCTGTTCATGTAGCATGTCTTCATACAATGCTTATAAATCAAGAAAGTCAGGTGCGGGACATATGAGTTGATGGTCATAGTATTTCAATTTGGAATTAATTTTCCTTAATTAGTTTATGGCTTAGATTCTGCTGGTTATTCTTGAATTTGTTAGTGTTTGTTTTTTTCCATCAGAATATTTTCTAAACCTTTACCCAATATGGGCATTATGCTCATTTTTTTAACATGCAGTGCATGTTGCACCTGTTGTTGTTAACTGTGTATGTTTGGTTCACTCTTTTAATTTCTGTAATGAGAGATGTTTATTGTATCTAACATTGAGTTCATTTGTATAAAATGAGAAATCATCTCTGGTAGAATTGAGTTTTAGTTGTTTCACAATTATTATGGCATATGTTTTAAACAATTTTGGCCCGTCTAACTTGAATTGAGGTTGACTTTAATCAAAAATTCAAATTTAATAATCTATAATGGGTGGAGATGGGCCGGACCTGGGCTTGGGCCGAACCAAAGAAAATTTTACAGGCCTAGGCTAGGCCCAAGGCTCAAAGTTTTTAATGGGCTTGGGTCTGTGCCCTTCAAGGCCCGGCCCAAGCCGGCCCATGCTCATCCCTAATACGATGGTGGTGGGTTACAGGTAGAGCTGCAGTAGTATCTTTTGTGGGTGCAGATCTGCTTTAATTTTTAGATAAATTATAAAAAAGGACTCAACTTTACATCAATTCTCAAAATTAGGGTCTGATTTTTATTTTGTAACAAATAGAGTACTCGACTTTATATTAACGGAAAATGTCCTAATGACGTTAGTGGGGGTCCTAATTTGTGCTGCCAGATGACGAGAATACCCTTTCATGTTCAGGTACTTTCACCTTCCATATTCGTACCTCACTCGTACAGACAGGTCAGAAGCCCTCTCCCCCTCCTCCCACACCAGCAAACCCATGGCGGGTAGCGCATGCTCACCGTGAACCTTCCAGCAAGATGTCCGACTATCTTCGACTCCAAATGATGTCGTTGCTTGGATCAGATCGGTGTTTTGGTCTGGAGTTGGAGTCGATCGGAGGGGGAAAAGGCTGATCTTTTTGTGCGATTGATGATGGGTTTGGGTTTTGTGTATGTGGAAGCACAAGAATGGATGAGAAATGGAGATGGCTTTGTGGGTTTATCTTATGTAGAGTCATAATTTCTGGTTAACTGCTGATGGATGTGGTTCTCTACGATTTGAGCTTTATTCATGGGCCGATCACACAATTGGAAATTGTTGGTATAATCTCCAAAATTTGCTTTTATCTCTAGAGTTATTACAAAGGATTTGAAAACATATTGACATGTAGTATTTATTATCTTCCTGAGATATGACGATACATACACCATATGTATGAATTTTGATCCAATCTCACTCAACCCATGATGAGAATTTTTTCCATCATAAAACCTTGCAAGTTTGCGACTCCTGGGTTCGTAGCAACCAAAAAAATCACGACTCAAAATGTAATATGACTAAATAAAAAGTAAATCCCACGACTCAAAATTAACTTTATCAAGAACAACACAAGAGTTCGTAACAACCAAAAACGAATCCAGTAGCCCAATTCAGGGATAACCCCGATGCTATAATCCCATTCCAAACCACATGAAGCAACCATTTCTTTTCTATGATTTTGATATTTATTGTTCGCACATCGTTCTTATGGACTGCAGACAGATGAGCCACTGGGAACATGGGGAAATAAAAAATACTTTGGTTATTGAACTGTGCAACTGAGGTGTCGATCTGATCCATGTAGCGGTGTCGTCCAGAGTCAAAGATAGGCGGGCGTCTTGCTGGGAGGTTCGTAGTGGATTTGCAGGTGTGGGAGGAAGGAGAAAGGGCTTCCGTTCTTTCTACGCGAGTGAGGTACGAACAGGGAAGGTGAAAGAAGGATCTGAACAGGTAAGGGTATTCTCCTCAACCGACAACACAAATTAGGCTCCCCACTAATGTCATTAGAACATTTTCTGTTAATATAAAGTTGAGTGCTCTGTTTGTTACAAAATAAAAATCAGTCTCTAATTTGATCGACGTAAAGTTGAGTCCTTTTTTTATAATTTACCTTTATTTTTTATGTATAAAAGACTTTTTTCAAGATTAAAAAAGCTTTACCGAGAATCAATATTCCAATTTTTAGCTGTTTACTCCGATCTGCCGGTAAAAGATGGAACCCTTGAGAACGGATCAATCATTTTCATCGTTTGCGAAAAACAGAGCAATCTGTTAGCAGTAACTGCAACCCAACCATCATCACATGCAGAGGGTTTCCATGCGTGGGTCTCCGAAGGTGGAAGACAAGAGCAGCACCACCTCAAACATCACATGCAGAGGGCGACCCCAAATGGACGCGTGGCCCGGACCTTCCACCTGTAACCCACCCCCCACCGGAGCTGCGTGTCACATGCACGTCCACCTCCATGCACACCCCCACTTATCCAAACCTCGTCGGGCCGTCGTTTTTATCTATACATCATATCGTGCAACGGATACACGCATCTGTCCTTGTAGCTCGTACGCTGTTAGGGTTCCGTGGGAGGAGATAAAGCCATGGCGGTGGGGAGGGGAATGGCCGCGCCTCTGCTTTTCTTAAACCTCTTCCTCTACATCGCCATCGTGGGCTTCGCCAGTTGGAACCTCAACCACTACATAGCCGGACGAACCGCCTATCCCGGTATGAAATTAATCCCAATTCGTGAGGCTGCAACCCGGATTGAACTGTGAAATTAAACAAATTATTGTTTATTTACAATTCGGATATGTAGATTTTGCTTATGCAATTGTGCTACTGACCACTCTCTTGTTTTATTTGCTTATTCTCCCCTCAGTTGCTGGGAATGGAGCCACCTTTTACTTCCTAGTGTTCGCGATCTTGGCCGGTGTCGTCGGCGTCGCATCGAAGCTCGCCGGGGGCAACCACGTCAGGGGCGTGGAGAAGCGACAGCCTAGCCGCGGCCGCCGCCTCCTCGCTCGTTGCGTGGGCCGTCACCGCGCTCGCATTTGGGTGAGATCTTCCAAAGTATGTTTTGGGCGCCAAATTTGTTGATAAAATTAGTAATAATCAGCCATTCATGATGAACATGCAGCTTGGCATGTAAGGAGATCAGCATCGGCGGCTTCCGCGGGTGGCGGTTAAGGGTGCTAGAAGCGCTGGTCATCATCACCGGGGTCACCGAGCTGCTCTACCTCATGCTACTTCACGCCGGCGTATATAATCGGAAGTACGGTCCGGGATATCGCGATACGGGGTACGGGCCTGCGGCAGGAGGACCCGGTAGCCCGGCACGCGAGAAGGGCGAGCCCGGTGCGGCGAGGGTCTAGCGCAAAGCTTCGTGTGGATGGTTCTCTTCTTCATGTTGATAGGACGATGTTGAGATCGAACGCACACCTGTAAAACACATGGAAATGTAGAATCCTAACTGCTGTTCCTCTGGTTCTCGATGTTTATGTTTGATTGCAGAGTCTCACTTTTGGTGTTCATAATATGTTGCATTTACCTTTGAGTAAGAATCGTTGCATTGCGTTTTAACCATGCAGCAGATATCTGGTGATTTTTTCACGTTGAACCTTTTTTTTAATTAAAGGAGATTGAAGGAAGACAATGGGTAGATATGGAATCTGTTGTCCGGAACAGTTTTCCTTGATCAGTATCGAAATTTCAAGCTCGAGATCTTACTGAGCGTATCCGTCTACACCACTTTCGATGTGATGGATCTTTATGCATCACGCATCACATGATATGTGCAACAATTGAACTCAAAATTTCATGGAAATTTTCGAGGTGTGGGTGTGAGTAATAAGGGTAGGAGATTATTATTCGGTAACTTGGACTTAATCATCAGATACCTCACCCGAAGCACTATAATATGTGTTGTGGTATGAGCTTGGTAACGGACCAACCTGGAAAATAATGTTAAAAGGAAATGGGTAGGTATAATAGCCCCTCATATTTCAAAAAAAATCAATATATATGATCTAATTACAGTAATTAACTATTAACATTACATGATGTGTAAAATTGGATATTGATACATCTTTATATGTCTATCGTATCCGTTTATAAACCCATGGATATATAGTTTTTATTTTAGCATATCTGATATAGATAACGAATTTTCTTTTTTTTCTTTGCATATACGGATATGGATTTGGATACCTCTTTCATTTTTTAGGATCTTAAAACGGATATGGTTACATATTTTTTAAGTGTATACATATATGAATACAGATGCATATTTGTATTTGCATATTTGCAACCTTATTTTTATCTGCATCGATTTTAAAATAGTATGTAGACACATGTACACATGTCAAAATATGTATAACAAATACGATAAGGGATTGATATACATATCTATATTTGTTTGCATCCCTATAAGTAAAAAATATTGTATAGTGTTATTGGTTTGAACATATTAAATCAAATGGTATTACTTAATATCACATTAATAAATATGTATTTCAGTGATATGAAGAATTTTCTTTTTATCAATACAATGTTTATAGGTATTATTTATGCTCAATTATGAGTCTATATGGGTTTTTTATAAAAAAATACATTTCCAATATTAATTTCAAACAATTACGGAATTATTGGAAGCCCGCCTTATGGATTGAATTCGTTTCCACACATCCAACCTCTGAAATTGAAACTTTCATAAATATCCTACATATCCTCCAAATTTCGCTCAAATCTGATGTCATTTCATATTTTATCTTAGTGGTTAAAAGTCCAATCCATATTTAAGAAACTTAAAACCCTTTTAGAAAAGAATCAGACTCTTTGTCATTGATATAAAATAGCAATGATCTTGGATTTGAGCAAAATTTGGAGGATATGTATAACATTATTCGAAGATTCTATCTATAAGGTAAGATTTTAAGAAACAAATTTGAAAAAAAATAGTTACAACACCTCTTTTGTAACTCACATAACAACACACGAGGCCCTCCCGAAATATTAACAACTACAATCACAAGATAAATTAGATACATTATATCTAAATAATTTGCCTCCTCCCCCATCTAAAAAATTTAGCCCCCCCAGGAAGAATTTTCTAGCTTCGTCCCTGTTGGAGGAGGAGATGGATTCCAAGGAGGACGCTCGGATGAGGCACTCAAGTTCCTTTTCTTTCTGATGCCTGTCCTCATTCAAGAAAGTTCTCGAGAATATAGTCTTTTGAGTTTTTTCCTTAGGGGGTGCTCGGTTCGGGAATAAATAGGAACAAGGATGTAGAATAAAGGGAAAAAGGTTCCCTGTTCGGTTGGAAAGATATTAATAAGGAGAATAAGGTGGAATAAGAGTCTGTAAGGAAGAATAAAGATATGAATAAAGGTAGAATAAGGTGAAATAATGTGATGTGGATAAGAATAATCATATTATTGGAAATCATGTCGGACGGAGAATTGATCCTTATTTTCCAAATGTACATATGACCTTATAAATTTTTTTCGTGAAAAGTTTTGCATGTTTTTTTGGAGGCTTGCTTCGTTCTCCTTCCGCTGAGATCTTGCTCTCTTTGGTCCCCTCCATCCTTTCTAGTTAGGGCGAAATAGCCTAAGGAATTACTCACTTCTTGTCCCAAATGGATTGTCGTGACTTTCAAAAATGAGCTGCTCGACGTAGAAGGAAGAGGAATGTCTGTTGTGCCATGGGTTGCAGCAGACTCTGTTGCACGTCCGGGAGCCGCTCGATATTGATCGAGCAGTTCCCACGAATTCGCATGATCCGGATCCACAAAATGTGTGAATTCGTGAGAACCGCTCGATCAAGATCGAGTAGCTCCCGTGCGTGCAGCAGAGTCTGCTGCAATTCATGGCACAACAGACGATCCTCTTCCGACGTAGAAACCCTATCTGCTCACCTCCGACGAAAAACAATAGAGTAAGGTCGGGTGAGAGAAGGAGCTTTTGGAGATCAACATTTTGGCGATTTTGCGTTTATTTTATTAGGGGTATTTTCGTCCACAGCAAAATCCTCCTAACAAAATACCACATTGTGAATAAAATAAAACATTAGGTACTGCACTGAAACTTCGGTTATGATGTTGAAATTGGATGTGTAGTTCAGGAACTTTTGTGTAATTTATTTAATTTATAAAAATATATATAGGGTAAAATGGAATTGCTTTCTGGGGAGCTATCTTGGTCTTCTCTATTTCATTTTTCCTTTTTTTTATTTTTTTTGAAAAAGCTTCTGTGGATTCTCATCATTATATCTCTATATTATATCATTCAAGTTTCCTGCGAAACAGAGATTCGTACTGCCTCCATCCAGACAGTTATTTTTTTACGATAGCAGAATTAATGAAATCAACACCGTCTGGATGGCGAACGTAAGAGTCTTTCTTTCACACGAAACTTGAATGACATAATATAGAGATATAGTGATGAAAATCCGTAGAAGTACTTTAAAAAATTAAAAAAAATGAGAAAAATAGAACAGAGAAATCAAGTTAGCTCCTCAAGGAGGCAACTCCATTTTACCCATATACACACTACAATAAAAATGAAAAACAATGATATATTTGCGTGCGCAAATGTAGGTGTATGGTTGTGTGATTCATCGACTTAATTAAGTTACTGCTTATTTCAATTAAAAGCCCAATAATATAAGTTTTGATTGACAATGCATTGGATCTCAGTAGGAATGAGCATCGGATCGGACCTCGCGGGCCATGCAAGCCCAAGCTCATTTATTATTATAGTAAGAAAGACCGATGAGCTCTTCATTGAGTTCTACCGAGTCAGTCAATGAAATGTATCCGAATTAGAGTGACTCGTGTTGATTAGTAATGAGTCATTAGCAGTTGATTACGGTGGGTCTGTTAATTTTTTACACCCACACATCAGGTCGCTATACTAAAGCAAACGGTCATTTACTGGCTCATATGATTAGAGGGGTCGGTCGTTAGTCATCTCGTTGGCTGACATCTCATTTTAGAATAGGAGAAGCAAACAACGAGCGTCTCCTCAATATGGAAGGAGGGGATAATCACGCCCTATATGGGAGAAGGGGATGGTCGCGACCGTCCCTTCTGATACATTTGTCACAGACATTACGACTGCCCCATCTGTCATTCCAGGAGACGTGCCAGAGGGGACGATCGCGTTTGCCCCCTCAAATGTAATAGTGAATATGGTATCGACTGTCTCCTCTACTTACCTTCACGCTTTTTTACCTTAAGGGACGAGCATATAAGACGTTAGGGGACGGTTGAGACCGTCTCCTCTTACCTTGCCAAGCCCACACAAACCTACAATAAGATAGGTATCATATGAAGAGTGGGCATAAAAAGTGGGGATAGGGGACGATCATAGTTGTCCCCTCTAACCCTTCCTTGCTATAAAAGATCTCTAGTAAACTACCAGTTTTTGAAAGGAAGGTTGAGATTGTTCCCTAAGGGGTCGTTTGGATTGGGGGTTACCCTGGCTTTCCCCTCATTTTAAGGAGGGTTTTCGACAATGCTTTCTCCCTCCAAAACTCGGGCATGTTTGGTTGCAGGGTTGGGCAGGGTTGGGTTGGGTTGGTTACTATTCACAAGGGTACTTTCTTCTCACAGATTACTATTCACCCAACCCAACCCTGCAACCAAACAGGCCCTAAGAGATAGCTAAAAGGAAGGTCTTGACCGTCTCCTTTATCTTCTACTTGCCCCTTCTGTCGTAAGAGACTGGCACATAAAGCTTTAGGGAGTGGTTAAAATCGTTCCTTCTGACCCTTACTTGATATTGTCTACTATATGAGATAGATGAAGGTGGCTAGTGTCCCTTATATTTTATGCTTGCTCTCTTTTTTTCATAAGGGGCATGCACAAAATGCTTTAGGTGGGGATAGTCAAAACCATCCCTTCTGACCGTTACTCGTGTAGAAATGCTTCTGACCGTTACTCGTGTAGAAATGCTTCAATAAGTAGAAGAGGAAGTTGCGACCATCTCTTAAAGATAGAAGAAGGGATGAGTTGTACAATCATCCCCTCTTTTCATCATTTAAAACAAAATAAAATGAGATACCTATGACTTCTCATTTGAAATATGCGAGGCTTCCATAGTTTCATTAAAATGTGGTGCAAGATAATGCAAAACTTTGTAGGTGACTTCTTAAGGAAGGTTTAGATTTACACAATTAAATCCAAGGATGAGGTATTCAAACACTTAAAGTAATGTAAAATCACTTTTTAAAAGTAGACAATCGGGGATTAAAAGGATAAACACCAATAATAAACTCATGTTTTAAAAACGATGCAAGGATGAGGGAATTGCCTTTCACCACAATGTAAGGCCTACTCCGCAAGAAAATGGGATTGCAGAGTGAATGAATAGAACACTTCTGGAGAAGGCTCATTGCATGTTATTGCAGGTAGGTCTGGTAAACTTGCCAATTACTTTGATATGAAACTGTAAAGTCTCGGGCTTAGGTCTCCGGTCCATTATCGATGAAAACTGACCCTATTAACTTGTTGGGAACATGCTCATATAGACCCGGTGACAACCACTCAAGATGCTTAAGCCAAGTTGTTAAGTAGTAATCCCCGCCACTTATAACCCACTCTCACACTTTGTAAGTTTTAGATGTGGGACTATATTTGGGGGCATGACTGTTACACTTTTTTTGGTTACCTTGCATATGCGTATATAAACGAAGGACAGTTGGATCGCAAATTCTTGAAGTGTATTTTCTTTTAATATTTATTTGGGGGTGAAGAGATGTCATTTTTGGTGTCTTGATCCCTAATTAAAATATGTTTATTAAGAAAAATGTTATATTTTTCACGAGTCTATAATACTTTCTTCCTCGATTGATATGTGAGTATTGACAAGCAGGTGGGGGATTGAAGTTGTTCATTTTGATCTACTACAAGCACAACACAACCGCATGTTTGAGACATAATAAGAAGATGTTTACGCGACAATAGCGAAAAAAATGAATATCATTACCCTTTGACGTACATGTAGGATAATGAAAGGACTACAAGATATACAAATTCAGTATTTTGGCAAGCTTTGTCAGTTACATAGGAAACTTGTGATGCAGAAGAATATACTTGTTGCAAAAGATTTCAACTAGGTGGAGGGCATTGGTTACAAGTATATCTTCACACTCGTCGTGAATTAGACTATTATAGCCATTATCGCAATTCATGATTTGAAGCTAGAGTAACTTGTTGTCATGATAGCGTTCCTACATGGAGAGCTTGAAGGAAGATATACATTATTTCTTCTACCGAAGCAAAAATAATGTTTGTGTCTACTTTAGAAAAAATGGTACATGATTCATTCATCTACTTCTTCATGTTAACGAATGCCGATCGCAACCAAAGATAAATCAAAGACGAAACGACTAAAGATACTTTTAAGTATAGAATTTGAAGGATTTGTGTGCTTCCAAGAAAATTCTATGCATGAAGATGCTTTGGAATTGCTAGGTTAGAAAACTACACTGAAGCTAAAGAAACTACTTGTATAAGGGTGCGTTCGGTTCGGGGATGAGCAGGAATAAGGATGGGGAATAAGGAGAATAAGGGTCTATTCTTTGTTCGGTTGGAGGATAGGAATAACGAGAATAAGGTGAAATAAAGGAAGGTAAGGTGAGATAAAAATATGAATAAGAGTGAAATAAGATAGAATAATGGGGAATAATCGTACCACTGGGAATCGGGAGGAGAATTGGCCTCTTATTTCAGGGCCTATTCTCCAACCAAACAGGGAAGTGTTTTCTTTGAGATGTCTGGTGCTAAGGTTGACAAGATTTCTTTAGCCCCTTATTTCAAAAGTTATCAAAATAACTAATCTTTTTTTATTTCTGTCTCAAATCATGCCTATTTCTCATAAGACTTAAGGCAGAAAATAAGAAAAAGGATTAAATCGCACCATGCAATAGGTAAATGCCTCCTTTATTTGTAATATGGTATTGGATACAATTGAAAAGGTCTTATAAATAAATTTCTGTTTATCTAAGATCCAGGCATAATTAGCAATCTGTTATGTAATAGTTGTCAAGAATCGGATTCAACCCATGTGGAATAATCACAGAATCCACTCAAATCAATCAAATGCGAAAACACCACCTATGGTGTGCTTCTAATATCAAGTTATTAACATTATGGTCTCCATTACGTAGGACTTAACCATGAGCGAGAATTCTAATGTCAACATGTCTTTAATTAAGCACATACCTTTTATTACACGATTAACATAACATCCCAACTTCGTGGGTGCTGAACAACAAGTGTAGAAACGAGTTCCCATAAAAAATGAAATAGAATCTATATATTCAACAAATGTGTGTTTGTCAAACATGAGGAAGAAATTAGTGATCCTCACTAAACATGTTTTATTCCAACATAAAGAGTGGACGATTTTATTATCTATTTTTTGTTTTTTTACCTAGCTTGTGTCCTTCCGAACGAGATTATGCAATTACAATTATGCTCCTATCTTTTTTTTTTAATAACACTTGTATTATATTTTACATTATTTGTAGTATTGTTCTTTTATTATGGCATTTGTCAATGGAAGATAGTAATGTGAATTTTATAAAAGAGAAAAGAGAGCATACTTCATGAAGGAGGTAATCTTACCTACTCTATGCTTATTTTTCGTCCCTTTTTTTGAAAATACTACCATATATTTTCATAGCTATATCCATCTAAGATGGCACTCCAATTTCGTCAGAAACATAGACTCGTATGGTCTCCATCCAGAACAGATCAATTACAGCAATTCTGACACCGTTAAAATTACATGTTCTAGATGGATGGCATATGAGATTCTATTTCTGATGAAATTGGAATGGCATTTATAGGGATATAGTTATGAAAATACATTGTGATATTTTTCAAAAAAATAAAAAATAACAAAAAATAAGTATGGAGCGGGGTTTTAAAAATCAGACCGGACCGACTGGTCGGACCGGTGGGACCGAGAACCGGCCCCGACCCGGTCGGTTCGGCCGGTTTTTTGTAGTTAATTTCAAAAAAATAAAAAATAAAAAATCGGATCCGGTCAATGATCGGACTGGGTTGACCAGGATTGACCCAACTTTGATGGTTTGGCAATTTTCAAAAAATAAAGGTTTAAATAATGAAATAAAGGGTTTTTTTATCGCGTATGCCTTCTTAACTTCTGCGACATAAGGTATGTCCCTCTCTTTTTTGGAATATGTGTTATTCTTATACTTTTTTCGAGTAATTTTCTAGAAGTAACTATAGATAGATTATTATAATATTATATTCATATATAATTCTAGAAAAAGTGACTAAATTAGGCAATCATGTTATTCTATTTAAAGATTTGCAATCTCTAACGATTATTTCATTGATATATAAATACATACTTACATATATGTATCCGATTTTATTGGTTCAAAATATTGATTCGATTGATCTGACCAGTAAATTAAGCCCGGTCTGATTTTTTCAGAGTTGATAGGAATGATGACGTCATGCTGATGTCATCACCGGTCCGATTGGTTTGAACCGACGGTTTGACCCGGTTGGACCAAACCGAATACTGACCGGTTCAATGTCCGATCTGATTTTTAAAACATTGGTATGGAGTAGGTAAAGTTCCTTTATGAAGTAAACCCCCTTTCCTATTTATAAAATTTCATGAACACAAGTGTTGTTGAAAAAAAAGTAACAACATAACCGTAATTGTTGAATTTCGGAGAGGCACAATTGTATAAAAACCCGTTTTTTTAATGTGTATTCCTTCTTCTCAAAGCAAATCTGACATGAAACTGTATATACACTACAAAAAATTTGAGTCATAGTGACGATTTTTTAAAAATCCGTCACTAAATTAGCCGTTGTTAAATATATAACGACGATATTATTCATTGTGAAATGAT
This sequence comes from Ottelia alismoides, assembly GCA_037367405.1. Classification (NCBI taxonomy): domain Eukaryota; kingdom Viridiplantae; phylum Streptophyta; class Magnoliopsida; order Alismatales; family Hydrocharitaceae; genus Ottelia; species Ottelia alismoides. Next base: position 8,861 of record JAZKJV010004927.1, on the reverse strand, counting down.
TTTTCGTACTCGAAATTAATGATGAATGTCATATATGTCGTTATATAATTAGCAACGGTCTACATAGCGATGCTTATCCGTTGCTATTTTTAAACTTTTAATTAATCGTCGCTAAATATGAACTAAAAAAATAGCGACTAGTAGTTGATATTTTGAAAAATAGCAACAGATAAGCGTCGTTATATGGACTGTTGCTAATGATATAACGACAGATAAGACGTCGTCTTTTCGCATGCCAAAAATGCATTAAGTATGATACCGGATCCTTGCAGGAAAGAGGGACACACGACACGTATAAAACAATTAGTAGTCGGAGACGTATTTATTATTATGTAGTCATCGACGTGGAAAGCATCAAAAAGACGTCGTCTTTTCGCATGCCAAAGAATAAAACGATAGGAAGCTGACGCGTTTCCCATTAAGCGCACGTGCGAGGTGACGTGTCAGAATTGACACTTGTCCCGACCGCGATGGGTGCCAGCTGGGATCAGGATTATGCGCCTGTGAGAATTGGATTAGCCCCTAATCATAGACGTATTCAGCATTGGTTCGATCAATTCGAAACGGTGAATCGGACCTCGGCTAACCGATTCTTACTTGAAACTGCCCTTCGATTGATTATTTCAATCCAATTTAATCAAGCTCTACAAATATAAGATGCAATTTAAATTTAAAATATAATTTATTTAGGATATTTTTAATACTGTTATGCCCGTTAAATTCTTCAATGTCAATTATGCACCTACCTTTTTTGCTATATCAGTTGTGCCACTTAATTATTTTGCACATAGGGTTAGTTCCCATCCATTCTTTCCCAATCGAACGTGACCTTAGTGGTACAAGTGTACATTTTTTTTTAAATTGTAGGGTACAACTGTAAGAAAATTTTATGAACTGATTAGGATTTGGTTTTCGTAGAATCTGTGGTATGATTTTTCTCACTAATGGTAAACGAACCCAAGAGGCATAACTGTTAATTGTCCCAGAAGGTAGGGGCACAAATGGTATTGAAAAAAGAGATGAGCATAATTGATATTATAAAATCTAAGAGGCACAACCGTAAAAATTCATATTTAAAAATAATGATGCTAGTGGAAATTGGATCTATTTCTCATCACAAACACTAACCACCTACTCCACTTTAACTTTCTCTAAAAAGTGGATTTTAAATATTGTTAAATTATTATTCTTCTATATAGTATTTCTTTCAAATATAATTGTTTTTATCAGTTGTACCCTTTTTAGATATTGCATTATCAGTTATGTGCCTCCTTTTTTTACAGTATGTGCCTTAACTTCTTCCAAAATGATCCTCGTGCCCCTTGAATTAGTTGTCATCCATCCATGTATGTTAACTTTGGAGACACACCTCTTCTGTCTCCAACCCTCCCCCATCTAGCTCCTTCTCCTCCACCCATCTAGTCCCTCATCTAGTCCCTTCTCCGTTGCTCCTCCCCTTCCAACAACCCATCCTCCTCTGCCCCCTCCCCATCCAACCCCTCCGCCTTCGACCTCATTCGTACCCCCCCCCCCCCACCACCACCACCACCTACGACCTCCAATGTCCCCTCCCCACCGTCGAAAGAGGAGGGAGTTCCGAACACCCGGCACCCCCGTGCATAGGCTCGCAGTACAACAAAATCATACCTCAATGGTCTCTTAGGAGTAGCCAAAATAATGACCTAGAATACATATGCTATTTTTTTTATTTTCATAAAAATAGATCCAAACGTTTTATGTAGACCTATTTGGGAATTCATCAGTGGTCTCCTGGGACATAATTGTAAATGACTTTTATGCTAATGGTTAGACTGCATTTGCTAACGAATTTAATTGTTAGGAAAAGCTCAATTCACTATGGTTTTTAAGGAAGCTAAATGATAGTTAAATAATCAAAGGAGTATCATAATAGAAGTTGGGTTGGGGCTGGAATATAAAAAGTTTTTAAGAATTTGCATCTTAGCTAAAAATTAAAAATCTATCTAAATATGGGTGATTAAACCGTTGGTTTGATTCAAGTGGATCAAGCAGTGCACCACGATTTTAACCAGATTTAAATGTTTTTTTTAAGTAAAGCATGATCAATTTAACCATTGTTCCTCCAGTTCTTGGTTTAAACCGTTGGAACTGATCGGTTTTGTTTGATTTTTAAAACTTTTGACATACATGGTTGACCATGGAGAGGAGGACGAACCTAATTGACTATGGATGGTGTTGGCGGACCACGTGCGAATAAGCATTAGTCCAAGTGGCGATGTAAAACAGACCAATCTCTTTCCCGTGACAACATGTGCACAATGGGATGAATGTTGTTGGTGAAGGAAATAAGATGACAACTGTTGTGGAGGATCAAGGAAATCCACAAATTGAGCATACATGACCCTCCCCCGATACCTTGGGATTATAAGAAGGAAGACTTTCCTCTGAGTGGATATGTGCAAGTAGGCTACGATGATCTAGATAAACGTGTGGTTTCTGAACACATTGAGATGACCCAAGAATTTTCGTGGGAACAAGGGGAGACGAAGGAGTCCTATAGTTTCAACGCAACTACTTTACTTTGCTCTGAGCCAAAGACAAAGGATGTCGCTCTCTGGAACGAATGCTTTTCAGATCGATCAATCACATGACCATGCCGGCAGCCGAATATATTTGAAATGGTCAAACTCTTTTAGAATTAAAGACTTTGTCGTAGGGTTGTCGAAAGATTATTCCCCTATGAATAGAATTGAATATAATCAAGGACTTTTTTTAGATATCTTTATTTATTATATTGATTTTGTTTGTCATTTATATATCATGGTCATCTCGCACAGTTAGAGAGAACATCTTCTCCTTTCGACTAGATTTATAGGGGTGATTAACTCAGTAGATTGTATATGCATGGCCATCTCTTAGCTATCTTGGCATATTTTGGGTTGAGAGGGACATGCATGTTGAATAGGGATGAAAACGAATGTGAATATATTCTTATCCGGTCTGCTATCGTATTCGTTATATATATATATATATATATATATATATATATATATATATATATATATAGGGGGGGGCCTTTCAAATAGGACACAGTCCTTCCTGAGTCCAGGAAGGCCGGCCCTTTTTTGTATAAATCACGAACACTTTAGTATAATACATATACAGTTTGTATTATAGGTGCACATTATAAATACAAAGATGCATACAAAACTGCGAATTATAATACAAACATTAAAATTGCACATTATAATACAAAATTGTGTATGTATTTTACTAAAGTCATCCTGTTTTATACAAAAAGGGGGCTGGCCTTCCTGAACTTAGGAAGGATTGCGTCCTATTTGAAAGAAATCCTATATATATATACATTCGTATGCGTATTCGTTTTAAAATGGATACAGATATGAATATCACTTTGACATTCGCTAATATTCGCATTTGTATTCATATATTCGTTTTCATACATAAGTATAGTAATATATTTATTTATAATTGTGTGTAACAACATTTTATGATTGCATTCATCATTGTTGATATAATTGTTATGAAATTACTATATCTAGTGTACCTATTTTATGTGCAAACCATCCTAAACATGTATATTTTAGTTTAATCTATTAAAAATTTCTGTTATTATTCGTATCCGATTTGTATTCGTTTTAAAGGATATGGTGACTCATTTTTTATATCGTCAATATTCGTATCCGCATTCGTATTCATATTTTAACATGGATAAGGATATGATTATATCTATATTTGTATTTGTATCCGACCGTTTTCATCCCTAATGTCGAAGGATTGAGCAAATCGGTATTATTGTGATGAGTACACTCCTACAAAAAATCGGAAGATGGAACAACAGTAGAGGATAAAGGGAGAAATATCATGCAAAGTTTGGAAAATGGCAGGTCGATATGTAGGAAATAGCAGGAGAGATGGAAAAATAGCATGGTGACTACCAGGTCGGATGCTATTCTCAGTTTCCTCTCATACGTATACGTATAAGTATGTTTGTTTTTACTTTTTTACAAATTCAGATAAGTACGGATGTGCATTTTCATTTTTTTTGGTAATTATGGATACTAAAATGATTAATATTTTCATTTCTTTGAGGATTCAGTATATATATTGTGACATATTTTCATTCCGAATAAAGATATGGATACATATCCTGATATCCGGATGTGAAAGTGGATGGGAGTTCATAATAGGGATACAATCATAGATAGATATATTTGTATTTTTTTCTCAATTCACTCCATTGTTAGCCGATATTTGTTATGCGAACTTTTAAGGACTTGTGCTCCCTCTTAGATATTGTAATATGAGTTATGTATCTTCCTTTTTTTTGGAATATCGGGTGTGCCCACAACTTCTTCCACAGTTATCACTTGTACCCCTCGGGTTACTTGCCGTCCGTCTGCATCTCAGACGGTTGTTAATTTTTGGGACACAATAAATAAAGTAAAGAGTTGAGGTAGATACATCTTTTTCTTCATCTTCTTCCTCCTCTACAAACTTTTCTTTCTCAGTTACCCCCACCTTCGCCGCCCACCACTTCCACCGACACCTCCTTCGACCCCTCCTCCTCTAGTCCAAGCCCTTTGACCATTAGGAACCAACATTCTTCCTTGTTTATCATTCTCTCCAAGCTCGAAATATCACGCTTTATGTTTATGGCTCTCACCTCCTGTAGATGGATACTCCATCAGAGATCTAAAGCTACAACGCTATTCAAACTCTTCCTAGAGAACTTGGAGTGAAATGTTGTTCACCTGAATCGATCAAGAAAGCATCGCCTTCAGCAACTCGAGCATCATCAGGAACACACCATATCATCATCTGTGAGAATTAGATGGAAGCAGAGTGCCCAACTCCTTCGACCTACTCCGCCCCCTCCCCGACCACCAGCACTGCCCTACCTCCACCCCCTCACCCAACCTCTTCTCCCCTCCCCCAACCTCCAGCACCACCTCCGCCTTCACTACCCCTTCCCCTGATCTCCAGCTCGCCCCATCCCCAACCTCCAATGCCCCCTTGACACATAAGTTGTCAAGAGTGCTTGTGTATCCATCATAGAGATGAATCCACGAAATTAGTCAATTAAGCATCTACACATTCAGTTGACTACTTTATACAAATTTTCTTTATTGATTATGTGATTATGATATCCTCGATAGCGAGAAAGTATTTATTTATAAAAAAAAGATGCATTTTGAAATCATATATGCAAAGAGAAATCTTTGAAAACATAAATTCGATCAATAAAAGGGGTATTTACATAAAACTTCAATAATCTAGATTTTTTTGGTAAATTGCATATATCAATAGATGTTGGCTACTTTCATCATTCATCTCCCTTTACAGCTTATTTCTTGTTTAGGCACTCACCTCTGCTATAATTAGTTAGCATGGTTCGCGAACTCCCTATAGTAAGGTCTTCACTTTTGGCATTACGAACCTCCCACCGGGACGTACAACGTGTTATTAGCTCAGTGATAGAGCGCACCCATAATAATTGTCACCGTGACGATGCACGTCCTTTCTATTCCTCATGAATGAGATTGATGGAGATACACAACAGTTGAGCTTCTAAACATTACCTCCCACTTCGAGGCGATCAGAGTTGTGGAGAAGGCGTCTACATGACTTACTTGCCCTAAATAGATTAAAAAGAAAGAAGGGTCTTATTACAATGTTTCATGTTGGAAGATATATGGTGATGTTGATAAAAATACATCTTTTTGGGGGTACTGTAAAATACTACATCTTTCCTACCCATAATACAATTACATTGTTTTTTGTGACATGACATCTCTTCTTTTTTGGACATAAGCTCAAGATTGACCCAAGATAGATCTGAATAGAGGCAGAGAATCTATGTAGCTGACCTTACTTAATTGTGGGAAAAGACTTTATTGTTATTGTTGTTTGTATGGCATCTTTCCCTTAAACATTCTGCCGTCATGTCCTCATGCTATCATCAATTATTGACATCTTAAACAACTACTCAATGCAATCCCGAGTACATGTTATTGGCATGACTTTAATAAGGTATTTTTCACTATTTCAAACGATTATTTTATCCTCCAATGGGATTCCTCTACACCTTTTCAGCATATGCTTGATTCCGAGGATGACTTTTTGCTTGTATTGGGATAAGTCTTATTTGCAATGTATAAGATGCATGTATAAGATGGCGAGGGACCGTTTGGATTCGAGGTTACTTTCAAATTTTGGGTTATCTTCCTTTTAAGGGGTGTTTTTCCTTTAAAAAAATCTATTTTCAACTTGTAAGCCTCATCATCTATTTTATTCTCGATCAGGTAGGGCACACCTGAAAACCACTATCTCTCGTTTAATACGTCAAATTATCCATTTCTCTTTGGTCCATTCCAAAAAATATATATTATAGCATACAATATTGCCATCCAAACGTTATAGAACACTCATCTCTTAATCATTTTTCCAAACTTCAATACAATCACATCACAGCAATCCCCTACAACAGTAAAACCTTCTATTGAAACACCAAAACACACAAAAGAGTTAGATAACCCTTTTTTGGAAGGATTATCCACTTCAAGATAACCCTCCATCCAAGCAAAGAGTTTCTATGATTAAGACGTATTAAGATAATATGTTTTTAAGTAAAGAGGACAAGTCTTGTTTTCAATGAATAAGTTGCATTGGGATAAGTTACAACTAATGCATACCATGTGCACTGCACTGGTGAGTTTGAGGGTATGAAAACTGATATGATACAGAAGATGATAATTTATGGTATTTTCATCCCACGGAGCTTAGAAATTTGTTAATTACCTCTATGACCTTTTGCACAATGTAATCACCCCCATCGACCCTGTAAATAGTTCCAAGAACCCTCACGAGCTTTAAACATATTAGCCGCAGGGTTCATAAGATAAGAGTTAGCAAGTTTACGAGGTCGAGGGAGGAATGCATCCAAAAAAGGCCAGCCTCATTGGAAGTTTCCCTATATATGGATGTACATACTACATACATATATACACACAGAGAGAGAGAGGGGTGATCATGTGAGAGCCAAAATCTGTGAGAGCATGAAAGCAGTGAATCTGGACCACTAGACTATACTCTTCTCTCTCCTCTTGCAATCAACGATGTGTAACGTCCCGGGCTTAGGTCCACGGTCCGTTATCGAGGAAAATTGGCCCTGACAACTTTGTTGGGTACGGACCCAAATGGATCCGTTGACAACCACCCAAAATGCTTAAGCCTAAGTTGTCAAGTAGTAGTCTCCATCACTTATAAACCACACCCACACTTCGTGAGTTTTAGATGTGGCACTATGTTTGGGGTTGGGGTTCGGGACGTTACACGATGAGAGTGATGATAGAATCTAGTCGTCCAGAATCAGTCCTCTCATACTCTCACAGATTTTGGCTCTCACAGGATCACTCCTCTGTATATACATATACATATACATATATAGGGGGACCTTCCAATGAGGTAGGCCTTTCTTGAAATATAAAAATGCACTACGAAAATTGTAAATTGTGTAACAATTTTGTAAAATATAAATTGCACATTGTAAAATAATGATAATCATAATGTTTTGTAAAATATAGTATCCATATTGTAACTAATACTTTTTTGTCCAATATAGTAATATTTTCATAAAATTTTCTTGATATATTATGTTAACATTTATTTTTAAATTTATGGAGTTAGAAATTATAAAATAAATAAGAAAATGCCTAAATTAGCGTAGCTTTCCACGCATCCAGGAAAGGCCAACCTTATTTGAAGTTAGAAAATAGTTACACAAGTTACAAATTTGGCAGTGGCTTTTTAAATTTCATAAAAGGTCCACCTCATTAGAAGGACCTCCTATATAGGGGAAGCTTCCAATGAGGTGGGCCTTTCTTATATGCATGGAAAGCCACATCAATTTAGGTATTTTTTAATTTATTTTATAGATTCTAACTTTATAAATTTAATAATAAATGTTAGCACAATATGTATATCAAGAAAGATTTTTGAAAAAAGATGCTATATTTTACAAAATATTATAATCATGATTATTTTTACAATGTGTAGTTTGTATTTTACAAAATAGTTATACAAGTTACAAACTTGGTAATGGCTTTTTAAATTTCAGGAAAGATCCACCTCATTAGAAGGCCCCCTATACATACTCATATATATAAGGTTTAATGTGGTTGTCCTCTCGCCATATTTCGACAAAAAAATTTTGCTTTTTGGAAAATACCACCATGTATTTTCATCACTATATCCCTCTAATATGTTATTCCAATTTCGTCAGAAATAGAGACTCATATGACATACATCTAGAACAGATCGATTACATCAATTCTAAGACTGTTAAAATTACATGTTCTAGATGGAAGGCATAGAGGTCTATGTTTCTGACGAAATTGGAATGGCATATTAGAGTATATAGTGATGAAAATACATGACGGCATTTTTGAACAGAATAAAAAAATCACTGAAAATGGAGTAGGGGCAGCCAACGTGCAGCCACATTTTCCCATATGTGTGTGTGCATGCGCGTGTGTATGCGCGCGTATGTGTATGTGCGTGGGTGGGTGTAACTATGTGCGTGCGTGTGTGTGTGTGTGTGCGTGTATGTGTGTGTTTGTATGTATGCATGCATACATATGTGTGTGTTTGTTTATATGTATGCATGTATGTTTGTTTGTACATATACATGTATATATATATTTATTTATATTTATATTAATTTATTCAATAGTAGGAATAATATGAGCTCAGATTTTGTTACATCGAACTTTATCCCATTATGAAATGTGGTAGATAATGTTGAAGGAATTCATCGCATTGGCATTATTTGCAACTTGATAATTCTACCTAATTGTAAT